>CM051391.1:11133656-11733656 GCA_028015245.1 Cardamine occulta
ACTTTTGTAGCTAGTTACTTGATTTTTAAAAAAATTTATCTTCTATGAAATGTTCCATGCACTCCGACAAACAACTAAACAAGTACCATGAACGAAAGTTTATATGACATATAGTGGCTTTTCATCGAGGCATTACTACAATGTTTAGGCTTCAGGAATAATATGATGGTGTGTATTAATTATATCAATATCGTACATTATTTTGATCAATGAACAATTTAAAGTCAAGAAGACTTTTTGTCGCCCTAGTGTTCAAAGACAGAATTTTATACGTTAGATATTTGATACGTTATGTACGACATATTACTAAATCTGAAAAGTATACAGTAAAATTAATAAATTATGATATTGGCTTACTCATAATATAGCTCGATCAACTTGAACTAATATATATAGTGTTCAAAGACCGAACATTTGTACTTTAGGATCTCAGGCTGTGAAGTTAAAAGGGACAGCAAAATAAAGTATTTGGTCTGCCAAGAGACATCATGTTATCTAATACATAAAAAATTAAAGGTAAATGTTATGAACACATTAGAATTATAACTATATAGAATTATATACAAACTATTATGACTACACATTTATATATAGTGAAATAAAATATTAAAAAGTCAAATAGACAAATATATATTTATTATGAGATGGTTAGAGAATAACGAGTGGCGGATGTAAGTAGAGAATGACAGGGGCAACTGCCCCCCATAATTTTTTAAAAACTAGTCTAATTCTTTAAAAATTTACAATAATGTCCTTCCTAAAATTTTCAAAAATAGCTTAATTTTGTACATATTTATAATAATGCGCTGGGTAAATTTTATCTTTAGATCCACCCTGAGAATAACATTAGTTATGTTTATTCTTTTGTTTATATTGACAAATCTTAAAATTTGGTTTTCTTTTTGCTTATGTCATACATGTGCAAATCACACCTTTAAATACTAGATATTTAGATGAATGAATATAATTATAAAATCAGATGATCATGCTTGAAAAAATATGAGAAGTTGAATGGGTACAAAAAGATAATGAAACTTGAAATATAAGTCTCAAATCAAACTTAACAAATGTTAATTTACTTGTGTTTTACTTCTGTCTCTCATTCATATCTGTTTCGCTGTCCCTCTCATCTCATTGTTTGATGACAAACACCTAATTCTATATACATTTATGCAGACTCGACAATATATTATCATTTGGAACTAAAGGGAGTATATATTTTACGAAAAATAATATCAATTATGTTGCTTAAAAGGAGATGCTGCTGCAGTTATAAATTTCAAAATTTTGTCTGGAACAGTTGACATACTACAAAAAGAAAAAGGAAAAAAAACAAACAAACTGTTGACATCGTACCACATGTATTGTCTATTTTCTTATGTTTGTATAGTCGAGAAAAAATATGATTAATTTATATACATGATATAGTCTAGTGATACAACATAATTTGATAGGAGTAAAATATTTTAAAATGTGGAGGACCGTTAATTATTAGGATTTCCATTTGGTATAGTGATTATAGATCATCATATAATGTATAATATTAGTCTTCCACCAAATCTTCATTTTCATGATTATCTTTTTCTAATAACCCTTTTTAAGTCAAACTTAATCGGCCTCACCAACAAATAAGTAAATTTAATGATTCATATAACTAACTTCTGTTAGAAATGTTTGGGTGCATTGTATGGTACTCAAATCTACGTTTATCTGAGTCAGAACGATGGTGACAGGTTAATTAAAGGTATTAGACAAAACAAATACAAAATTTTGAGTAAATGGTGAAAATTTTTGTTCATTTCTTGTCTGGGTTGTTTATTTATGACGTTTAAAGCGATTTTTCCAAATAAAAATGTTCGTATCTTTCATATTTGTGTAAATATACCAAGTAGTAAAATTTATTGTTTATTTATCGTGTTGAATTATTTAATGAAAACTGTTACATAGACCTTAGCATATATTTTTGACATATCTGCTTCGGTAACGGAATTTGAGATGTTTTCATGGTTTTGTTTTGGCCTTGTAACTTGTTTCTCTTTCACCAATAACAATTACATATTTTGACATGTGGTTTGCATGTGAGCTCTCTTTGGCAGTCAACGAATTATAGACGGATTGGTGATTATTGTATACATGCAACTCGCGAGCCCAATTTATATACATGATATAGTCTAGTGATACAATATAATTTGACGGATTGGTGATTATCGTTTGTTAAACGACAGGAATAAACACTTGAATACTATATACTTAAGATTTTGAATGATAACAACATATATTATATTGTGTTGTTTAGATGTTGGTATTTTTGATTAGTAACAAAATCTAAGAAGCTTGGAGGTTGAACTGATCATTTGATTACCAATGGAACATCATTGGATTTGATGAAACATGTAGTTCATTAATGTGATTAAAAGAGATGGTAATAACTTTTAACAAGGACTGTAAAGCGTCCTAAAACATGTGTTGTTTACCAGATAAACAACTGAAATTTTCTTTTGGTTTAAAATTTTCTGTTTATTGTTTTTTTGTGCAAGATATCAATCTATGTTATTCTCTTACAATTAAAAAAAAAAATTCAAAATATTATTTCCATTTCTAAAATCTTTCAGTATTTTCTATAACAGTTTGTTATTATTCAATCGATTGTTACTAATTATAATCATAATTTATATGTTTATTTAAATTAAAACGTTTATTTCTGTCACAAACTTATTTTTTATTGTCTTCTTCACAACCACCGAAAAAAATTTAACTGTTTTTTTTTAAATGAAGTTATTATTCAGTTTTACCTAGTATTGCATTTGGTAAATTAAAAATTCCAGAAATTTTGTTTCCCAATACTAAATGATGTCTACTCAAATATTCATATCCATTAATTAATTTTAATTATTTAGTGAAACTGAATAAAATTTTACGTAATAATATTTTTTTGAGATTTGATTAGTAAATACGAGTATAATATTTCGATGGTATAAAATTCATTATATTTTATACCACCAGTCGGATTTTAACAATTAATATAAAATAATATTTGACATTTAACAATCTGTTTTATTACATTTACATTATATCAAAACATAATTTATAATAATATCTTTATCTATTTTAAATTTTTATGCGACAACGATTTTTATTCAATATTGAATTCTGCCAAACTGTATGAACCTTAAACATGAGAATGTAGATTGGACCATATAGATACACCAGCGAATGGCAAAAAAAAAAAAGATAAACCAAGAAAATAGAACCAAATTTAAATATAAATCAGAAATATGAAGCAGATAAAAATATAGAACCAAAATATATAAAAAAATTAGTCTTTTTTTTGTTTATTGGTTTTATCATAATTATATTTTTACAATCTGAAAAAGATTAGAAAACAAGGCAACACGGCGCGTGCATCAAAGACAATCAACTCACCAGCTCGACCCGCTACTGAATCCGACCCGAAATCTCCTTTCTTAGCAACCCGACCCGCTATTACTCTACAAATCAACATAGCCCTCCTCCCTCCTCCGCCACCAGTGCTCGCATGCGCTTCACCACTCCCGGAAAACGTACAAACCGCCGCTCCTTTACCTCCGGGAAAACCCCACGCGCCACCGTTAATCCCTCCCGGAATCGGACCTAACGGATAAAACCTCATCATCTCATTCCCATCAGCCGAGCACCTCGCGTCTTCATCACACGCGCCACCGTCAATTTCATCGGCTTCCAATTCCGATTGTGATCTTGATTTCACAGCCTCTCTATATTCCTCAAACCGGGTCACAGCTTCCGACCCGTTTTCAACTTTAAAAATCATTTCAACCCGACCCGGAAACTCCTCGGAGCTCCAACTAGATTGGAATATAATCTCCACGACGTTTCTCGATGGATGACCATGGGGCAGATCGGTCAGAACGGGCAATACAGATTCAGAGGAAGCTCTAGCGGATACGCTTCGTCGGGTCGGGTGATGAGAGTTAGAATCTGATTCGGGTCGACGAGAAGAACGTAAACGCCTTAAACACGGGTCGGGTTTTGAGGTTTTCTTAATGGATCCGGGTCGGGTATCAACGACATCTTTAACGCTTCTCCTGCAACTGTAACTTGGCAACAAGACTTTACCGTTGGATGAGTGATGATGATGATAGACATCGTCGAAAGCTCTTGATTTGCAATGTAATGATTTGACCCATCCGATTGGCATATTCGGATATCGGATCCGGGTTTTGTTCTCTTCAGAAATTGAAGTTTATGTTATGTAATGTAATGTAACGTATGAACAATGTAATGTCACGCTGTGTTAAAAATGGGCGTTTTATCGGTTGGTGTTCTTTAATAGTAAATGACGATATTACTCTTTTTTATCTTGGGTACTGACCCATGTCAACGTGATTTCTCAGCTTTTTGTCTTTTTTTTTGTTACCTTCATGATTTTTAGCAAAGCAAATTTGTTTAATAGAATAACATGTTTTAGATTTAAATACGCTTTTGTTTAGAATGATATGTATTTTTTTAATAATATGTGCAAGAAAACCGAAGATTTTAGTGCTAAAAGTATCTCGAAATTGAATCAATTTTATGAAACAAATATCAGAAAAAATAAAAAGATAAGTGGAGAAAATATCTTGAAATATATACATTTAAAATAAATATGTAGAGAACTTAGTTATAGTAGACAGTATTTTCGTATTACCAGACCAAATATATTATACTTACCAATTTTTAACTATTATATTGCTATTAACAAAAAAAAAGTTTAGAACTGTTTAATATTAAAAAGAGTTTATTAACTCTTTTTAATATTCAAAACAACAAGAAAATATATCTTAAGAAAAAACAGGGGAAGATTTGAATATTTTATGAGCGTAAATGTAAATATTTGTGGGACATATATATATATATATATATATATATATACTTCCAATTCAGAAATCAATAGACAGTTATTGGATTAATATGTCTCTTGTATACTTTAGTTTTCCTCTTATTTGAGATTTGGAATTTCTAACATCTATGTCACTAATATGTAGAATGGCTATGGTAATTTTGCTATTTTAAAATTTTAACAACACTAACATCTATGTCACATAATGAAATATTCCATAATTTTATTTGCATTAAAACAAATGTATCCATCATCCGCAATTCCGCATGCAGTTTTACGTATCAAAGCATTCGTACTCATATATATGTGTGTTTGTTTATGGATTACGAATTTGGATTTGATATATATATTTATGAATTAAAACTTAAAAGTCGTTAGAGAAGGAAATTATATACGAGACAAGTGTAATAATAAAAATAGTTGGTGAAGTTAAGAAAAATCCATTTAATGGGGAAAATGGTATGGCCTATGGGAATGTGTTTGCTGTTTCTTAAACATGTTGAGAGCTGAAATGAGTAAAGTCTATTGTCGGATCTAGAATTTATTGAGGTATAGTGGACTAGTGGTATACGATCATATTTTATCAAAAAAAAAAAAAAAAACGATAGCAATGGCATAAATCATAAATGGGAAGTTTGAAATTTCAATTCGTTTGATTCAGAGAATTTATACAATTCGTTTGATTCGAAGAATTTATAATTATTAAATATGCGAAGAAGGATTCTATAGATGATAAGTTCGTATTAAATTGCACGCAATTTACGTATACGATCATATAACTTCCATATATTGAATAATATTACACCACCAGTACATAAATAATAGTTTTAAATAAGTGTAAGAATACTGTTTTATTTTATTTGTAATTTTAAAGTTTAGATTTTGTTTCATAATAAGTGTTCTTTTATATTTACAATGCATTGTTTTGGCAAATTTTTTATTATTACCCTTATTAGTTTAATTTAATGTTCAATGAAAAAATGTAGAATATATTAATGAAGGATTTAAGAGTTAAATTCATTGTTTTCTTAATTAGTATGCAAAATGTTTAAACTACAACCAATAAACAAAATAATGGTTTTAAATAAGTGTAAGAATAATACGAGATATATATATATATATATATATATGAGAAACCCTAGGTAATTTTTTAATAACGTATACTGTTTTCAAACATTACGAGAAAGTTTCTAGATAGTACAAATATGTTTTTAATAATATAAAATACATATTTTAAAATTTTTATAAACCTTCTAAAATTTTAATATTTTTCATATTTGTATGTGTTTATCTTATAAAAACATTTCTTCCTCATATTAATGGTTAATTTTATGTTTAAATCTTAAAGTGTGTAATTTAAATTGTAATTTCAATGCTGCCAAAAAAAAAAAATTGCAACTTCAACATTTTAAATTCAAATTGCTATTATAAACTTAATTCAAACTCATACACTTTAAATCTAAACATCTAATAATTACGCTATCTAATTAAGCTTCATCAAAGTTTATGGACATCAAATTAAGCTCTTTTATCTCGGACCCAAAGTTATAGTTGTGAAACTAAATTGTATGAATAAGACAAAATATACAAAGTATTTTCATATATATATTTTTATAAGGAAATTATTTTCTTATAGCATTCTAAAATAATTTGGTTCTGTAAATTATTTCTTTTATAGTTATAAGTAAATAATAATAAAGTTTGTAAAGAAGTTAAATTTTCTATTTCCTCAAAGAAACTAAACTGTTTTTGAATTTATAAAAAAATGCTAAGAAATAACTTAAAGGGGGTATATTAGACTAAGTATTTGGAGAGATCTGAGTTTTAGTGACAAATCATGTGTTTTGAAACATGTATTTTTAAAATATTTTTTAAAATCTAGTGTTACTAAATTAATGATTTTAAATTTTACATTAAAATTTATTGATATTGAAAACATAATTAGAATTTGATTTGAAAGTGTAAGATGAGATTTGAGGAGATTTTTTAGTAAAAAATATATAGACTAAAATCCCATGATTTTAGATGAGATTTTAGACAATTTAATAACAAAATTCCTAATTCACCAAAATTTCAACAAATCATCTCAAAACTTATTAAAACTCAAATATCTCCAAATATTCAATTCAATATACCTCGGTAGGCTTCCTCTAGCATAGTCATAAATTACGAAATAGCTATATACGTGTGATGTCTTCTTTTTGTTTTGATAATTGGTTTTCTATACGTGTGATGTTGGAACGTCGAATTCATCAGCAAAACGAACTTGAGTTTATTGTTCGAATTATTACATTAATTAATTAATTGCATATGATTTGTTGGTGAAAAAACTTAATAAATTTAAGACGAAAAACTCTTAAAATATATATAAAAAGGATGCGACAGGTAATACGTCACTATTAAAATTTGCTTATGCGCAATCAGACAAAAACAAAATGTCACATTTCAATCTGCAATAACATGAAGCGACAACTTTAAGATTTGTAAACTTCAACAGATCTAATTCTATTTTTATTTACTTTTAATATGTATAAATCGTAGAATCTAACAAATCTATATATCAAATTTTTTTGTTTCATATATTCGGATCTGGAATTTTAGATGATAAAGAGAAATTGGTGTGTTGTTACGGGAGACCCAACCATATGATGTATAATTGAGTTTTTTACGTAACTCAAGGTCGTGGATATGAAAGAAGTAAACTAAGCTTAGATGTATAGTGTCACAACATACAAAAGAGCTGAAACATCACATTGATCCAATTCTGCAATCACTAATGTGTATACCAAATCACTAGTAAAGAGCATTAGCAAATACTTCATCCATATGTTCATAATTAATCCAATTTTTAGTTGTTTTTTTCATATATGTTAAGAAGATTTTTGAAATTATCATTTTAATTTATTTTTATCAGTTAGTTGTGATGAAAAAGGATAATTCTGATGATAAATAAGGATATAACTGAAAATATAAAACTAATTATGCATTAGAAATAGAGAAAATATAACTTTTTGAAACAACTTTTTGTTTGCAAGGTTTGCAAAGTTTGTCGATACTGGAACTCAATAAAACCACACACTTGGATCATACCACGGAAAGGTAGAAAAGTATTTTCTGAGAGCTTTTTTCCTCTTCGTTTCTCATACTTTGCGGTAATCTCACTAAAATTACAATAATAAACTATGACTTAGAGCGATTAATCCCGATACATTTGGGTTTTGACAACTAGATTTCCATAGATGAATGTCATATAAACTCGATTTCTATTAATGATAGTTTCAATGTCTACAAACCAATCATCTAACAAAAAATTTAACCGGCTAATCTTTAGAATAAAATAAAGTTAAACCTCCACTCAAACGAGGTTCACGGTTCGGAAATTATCAAACCCGAAGTCTACTTGCAAACAAATTTGTGGGTGTCCTAGTAAATATCCATTTTGTTTGGCATTTTTCTCTGAAATTACTCACTTTCAATCTCCTTAACTTAATTCTATATACATAATAATTCTTTTATAATTATATTCATATGGGCCATATTTTGTAGTTTTGTTTTAGGCCCCATATTATTAAGGGCCGGTCATGTCTATTCGAATTTTGTTGTTGTATGAATTGTTTTAACTATTCTAATTTAAAATTATGTTTTCGGTTTATTTATCTCATTATACACCTGAAAGTTTCAATATAGAGCTCTAAATAGATATTGTAAGAGGACTGTTTCGCCATTTGAGAGAACTAGATATTACATTTGAATATTTGATTAAGACAACTTATTCTTCTATTATTATTCAAAGTTCGAAGATAAACATTATGTATTCCAACATCAATAAAAGTATAAATTCTGGTTTTAACATGAAATTTGATCTGGAGCTAACTTTTTTTTTTGGGTCGAAAATCTGGAACTAACTATGCTAAATAGTTTAGTTCGAACTTAGATGAAGGGCCACTACATTGAGGAATATATAAGTGCTATAAATTTATTTTTGTGATGTGAAATAAGATAATTTTGGTTTCATAAAACGACCAAAATATTTATCTTTTTTCTAGAAGTTATTAAGTTCATTTTTTTCCTTTTGTTAAACTATTTTAATTAGTTAATAATTTTATCGACCTTTCCCAATTTTTGAAATCTGCGATCCAAATTAATTTATTTTAATATTTTTTCCTTTGAATTAAATTATCCTAATAAAATTTTAATGGATAATTATAGGAAAATACACGAAACGTGTCACATGTACCTAGCCTCCATTTTTGATTTCAATATTCGCGTCTTCTTCTTTAACAAATCTCTGTGATTTCATTTCAGCATATAATAATAACATTACATATATCCGCATATCATATAGTTTATACTTTTCAAACTCTTTCACTCAACTTCTCTAAAATCTCTCAAAAAAACAAAATTCTAAGTACCAGAAACTTCATCTTTCAATTCATTTCGATTTACCACAATAATCATGAAAGCTTGGATCTGACCTAACCACCTCTATCTCCGATCTGCATCTCCTGGTTATGAATCTTCTGAGATTTTTTTTCTAAAATCGGCGGCGGCGATGCCTTTAACAAGGTCAAGGAGTCTTCCGGCGACGGAGAACGGTGGATCTAATCGGGAAAATATGCAATCGGGGAGATCAGTGGCTGGGATTCTCTATAAATGGACTAATTACGGTAAAGGATGGAGATCTAGATGGTTCCTTCTCCGCGATGGAATCTTATCGTATTCTAAGATCCGAAGACCGGAGAATGTAAATCTCTTATCTCCTTCAGATGATGTGAGGTTAATCGGAGATATTTCTACTGATCGTCTCTCGAGGATGAATAGTTGTAGTGGTCGTAGTCGTCGGAAACATCACAAAACCATCGGCATTGTTCATCTCAAGGTATATATACATAAATACATTCGTAGTTTTATATCAAATCTTGAGCTTAGATTATACATTTTCATGATTGATTTGTTTCTGTTCTCTATTTTAACAATCATAATTTAGAGTAAGGAACCCTAAATGTGAGTTCTCTGACATAGGGAGAGTACCATTAACTTCTTCTTCTTCTTCTTCTTCGTCTTTACATTTGCTTGTGCTTGTGTAGTTTGTTTTTTATGCTACTTTTCATTTCTTGTTTTGATTTTAGTTAAGAGACCCCCTCTCTGGTTTCACTATAAAGCTTGCTTTTTTAAGTTACTGCTTATCTGTAGTGGGCCACATCTGCAGTACTAGGGTGATAGGGTCTCTAAAGTTCTTTACAGATAAACCAAATTGCCAAAATCCAAAAACTTTATTTTGGTTGGTGTCTACTACAATCTAGTATTGCAGGACCAGGACCAGGGTCTCAATTGTTTTGAACACGTTAACACATTTTACATCAGTTAAAAGTTTGATTTATATTGTAGAGAAGGTAGTAAGAAGTGTAGAAGAAATTTATCATCTTTAGTTACATTAAAGAACTCTATCACTTGATTTTCTTTCCAGGCATGGGCCTGTGTTCTTTTGATTTGTTTTTACTAGCATCTATTCAAAGATATGTTTTTTTTTGCTTTGCCATCTTATACGCTTGGCCAATAACTGAGGTGTATGGTATACCCCATCGGTCATTGACCAGTAGGTTTAGTTTTATCTTTTTTTTCATGGAGTTTTAACATGATTGGTAAATGGTAGGTATAGCTAGTCGGTAAGAAATAATGTTAGTGTGGATTAATAAATAAATAATGGAGTGTGGCTGTGTCTGTGTGGGAGCTGAAGGCCACCTCTTGGGGGATTTTCTAGCCATATATTTTTGTTAACTTGTAACAGTTATGTTTGCTCAATTCAAATACTCCAAAGCTTATCCAGACATAAGCTTTGAATGGTTATTATTTCTGGGTAATTACATTCTTGTGTGTGTTTTGCTTTCAATTTTTTCCTTGGAACATGAGAGCCTCCAATTTGATCTCAACTTGTTTACTTTTATAGTGGGAATAAAATTTCCTCCTTTGAGGGCTTAAGCTTGTAATCAGATGAATATCATTCCATTCTTTTATTTTCCAGCAGGTTTCATCTTACCGAGAAAGCAAATCTGATCATAGAAAGTTTTATATATTTACTGCAACCAAGACTCTGCATCTGAGGACTGATTCTAGAAGTGATAGAGCAGCATGGTTACAAGCTTTAGCATCTACCAAAGGCATCTTTCCTCTCCAGTCATTTAGTGGGGATTTCTCCTTCGTATCACCAAAGGATTTATCTATATCTACCGAGAGACTAAAGAAACGGTTGTGTGAAGCTGGTATGAACGAGAGTCTTGTAAAAGAGTGCGAAGAGATTGTGGATTCAGAGTTCTCCGAAGTTCAAGAACAAATTAAACTTCTCCACGAAGAACGGAAAAAGTTGCTTGATGCATTGAAGCAGCTTGAGGTAAAGCTTAATTCTTGCTTTTCTCTTATGATTGTCTTGATTTGGTTGAGCATTTTTAGTGTTGTTCTTGCACATTGTTTCCTTTCATATAGTAACTTAGTATTCAACCGTCGTTATGGTACATTCGCGTTGGTAGCACCTGAGCATATGCATAAAAGCCTGCTAGCTATATTTTGGCATGCATCTCGATATTGGGAAAGTTATTTGAATGTATGTTTTACGTTCTTTTATTACCTCTCAAGAGGATTTTTTTTTTTTCATTGAGTTGGTAATTTCTCAACTTTATAAATCTACGCCTAGGGATATCAAATTATGTATCATGCATCGAAAACTTGAATGTCATCTGATGGTATTTGTGATTGTGAATTTTGCGCGTTTCACATGATTTGGTGTCACATGCATGAGGCTATATCTATGTTGGCTATTTTACAGTCGGAGTTTCTTTGTGTACAGATGGCTAACCTTGAAACTGAAGCCTCAGGGATCCACGACAAGGCCTACCAATTAACAAATCATAAGTATTCCAGCTTAAGACGTGGAAAATATAGTGGTAACACAATTTCTGCCACTTAAATTTTCTTCTATTCACTGCATCTCTGTCTCTCTTTCTCTGTTTCAGTTCTGCCATTAAATTTCCACTAAGCAAGCTGCCTAGGATCTCTTTAACGCAGGATAAAACAATAATTTCTGTTACAATCTTCTACTATTTGTTTCCTTAATGCTCCATTCTTATGCTATTTTTACATAGTTTCACTGGAATTGTGTAGAGCTTCCTGTGTTGTTTTGCTTGACAATATTTAGTTTCTAGAATGCAGTACGAGTGCTTCATCTGATGATAAACAAGAGTTTGAGGATATCTCTGAGGAGGATGAGCCTTCCTTCCATGACACAAAGGAGTCTTTTGGCGAACCTGATCTTGGTTCTGTGGACATACATTTCAAGAGACGAACAAAGCTTCCTGATCCAGCAGAGAAAGAGAGAGGTGTCAGTCTCTGGTCTATGATCAAAGACAATGTTGGAAAGGATCTCACACGAGTTTGTCTTCCTGTTTATTTCAATGAACCAATATCATCCCTCCAAAAATGTTTTGAAGACTTGGAGTACTCTTATCTCTTGGACCAAGCATATGTATATGGAAAATCCGTAAGTGACATCAAAAACTACTTTGAAATATGTTGGAGTAATTTGCTTGAAGTTATATGTAATTTGCAAATGCAAACGTTTTCTCTACTCTATACTTATGTTTAATTCCGATTACTAAGATATTGAATTCATAGCTTCTATTATCTTGCGTGATATGTATCTGGTCTATACTTATGTTTTTGATATCTTAAATTGATATCTCAGCTTGTTGGATTAACAGAGTTTTTCATCATCAGGGGAACAGCCTCCTTCGAGCCCTGAATGTTGCTGCTTTTGCGGTCTCTGGTTATGCTTCCACCGAAGGACGGCATTGTAAACCTTTCAACCCTTTGCTTGGAGAAACCTATGAAGCCGACTTTCCTGAAAAGGGAGTCCGTTTTTTCTCTGAGAAGGTAATCTCACACATATACTCTTTTTTTAACTGAAGTTGTGATGAGATGAACATAAATGTCAATTTTCTATGACACATGATTGATGGTCAATAAAACACAATGTCAGTGGTTCGTGCAGAAGCACTTTGATTCAGAGCAGCTCTTAGTTCTCTAAACATGTTAATGTGCACGTAATTGACACTCAGCTTCACTCATATCCGTATTTGAAAAAATAGAAACATATGGAGAAAAGAAAATATGAGAATCTTTTCTATAGAAGTTTGGCATATAATTCGTACGTGGAATTTTGCTCTGATAATAGGTCAGCCACCATCCAACAGTTATCGCCTGCCATTGCGAAGGTAAAGGCTGGAAGTTCTGGGGCGACACAAACCTCAGATCGAAATTTTGGGGGAGATCGATTCAACTTGAACCCGTTGGAATCTTGACTCTTGAGTTTGATGATGGAGAGATTTTCCAGTGGAGCAAAGTATGAACAACAAATCTCGTCCTTTTTCAACATTTTATTTCCTGTCACGGAGACTGATAACTCTATACTTATCTTTGTTCTTAGGTAACAACAACTATATACAATATCCTTCTCGGTAAACTGTACTGTGATCACCATGGGACAATGCAAATCCGTGGGAATCGCGAATATTCTTGTATGCTCAAGTTCAAGGAGCAATCGATTCTCGATAGAAATCCCCACCACGTGATTTCTCAGATATACACTGTGAATAGTTTTCGATTTATGAGTCTTGAATACCTGAAATAACTTCATAATCAAATATATATAGGTTAATGGTTTTGTAGAAGATGTAACTGGGAAAAAAGCCGCTACGGTATTTGGTAAATGGGATGATAGCCTTTACTATGTTGCTGGTGATGGGCTCAACAAGGAAAGCGCCTCATTGCTGTGGAAAGCGACAAAGCCACCACCTAACGTCACTAGATACAACTTAACATCATTCGCCATCACGTTGAATGAAGTGACACCTGGTTTGGAGGTAATAATACAATGTGTTGCTTTCGGTTTTGTTTATGAACATGGATCTTGGGTTCTGCTATTTTTAAATTTTGTTTCAGCTGCTCTCTTAATTTTGTTCCTTTGTGTCTAGGAAAAGCTGCCTCCAACAGATTCTAGGCTCCGACCAGATCAACGTCACTTGGAGAACGGTGAATATGAGAAGGCAAATGAAGAGAAACAACGATTAGAGAGAAGACAAAGAATGGTACGCAGAGTACCTCAACACTAATCCTCTGGTCAATGAATTCACAAACCCTTGTTTTGGTTTTAAGAAACTGGAACTTACTTATGATTCTGCTGCAGTCACGGAAGATTCAGGAAAGCGGGTGGAAACCAAGATGGTTCGAGCCACAAGGAGAGAGCGAAAGCTACAAATATACAGGCGGTTATTGGGAAGCACGAGATGAGAGGAGTTGGGATGATTGCCCCAACATATTCGGAGAAATAACCGAAGAGATTACAGATAATACTTAATACTTAAGTTGAGGTATTATGGTATATCAAAAGTTGTGATTTGGTTGATACGTCAAGAAAGTATATTGTTATGGTTCAGGGACAAGGACATGACCTTGAGCCACACTTCTACCTTGCACTAGAGATCATCGCCAACAGACCTTTCTTTCGGTTTGAGTTTTCACCTAAATACTTCAGTTTTTTTTCTTTTCTTTCTCAATAGCTTCAAGGAGGGTCGTACAAAGAGAGTTTAAAGAGCCTCACTGTAAAGGTCACTGAGAGAAATGTAGTGTGGTTGCAACATTTGAACAAATATTCATTGTGATCTATTCGTAATTAAATTCAATACAAAGGAAGCAATTGAAATTTGTGATTTTACCTTCTCAACTATGTTGACAACATCTTCTTTACAGGCAACAAGGGTATAGAATCAAATGTACTCTTATTTGAAATACGTTTTATATGTTCTCTTTTTGACAAACTTGGTCGCATTATATGTTGTCGCAATAATTTATGGTGACATCAAAAGTGCCTGATAAGATCATATGTTGGAAAAGTAGAGACTAAATACCACTAAGGGCATCTCCAGAAATAACATCATTTTTGAGGTTTGAGGAGGGTGTTTGTCTCCAAACGTAAAACTTTACTTTAAAGAATTTGTATTTTGCACTATAGTCCTTACTATTTATAATAACTAAATAAAAATTTAAAACTTTTATAAATAACTATGAAACATACAGTAAAAATATCACAAGCAATATTTAATAATAAAACAATACATTATAATACAAAATTACATTAAAAAAATACAAACTAAATTACTAATTATAAGTAAAATATTTAATTACTAAAAGTATATTAAAAATTATAAGTAGAATACTAAAATACTAAAGCATATTAATTAATTTCATATGTCAAAACTAAATTTATAAGAGTATATTGAAAATATATTAGAATAATTTTTTTTAGGAACTAAAATGAAATTTTTTTAGTAGATTCATTATGAGATAAATAGTTAGAAGAATTGAAATATAAATAAAAACATTCCTTTTGAAGATTTGATAAACTATCACTAAAATATTCCACATCGAAAAGTGAAAGAAACCCTCTCTTCATAATCTGGCTTTAATTTCGAGAAAGAGTTATATCTATTAGGCTTTTAATTAAGGTGTTAATTTGTTAAGAACAAACCTAACAATGCTACCCCATCTTTCACTTAGCACACAGAACATTACACTAGACTACCATTTCATCAGAAACCGACGTTACCCATGTCTCAACCAACTAGGTGATACCCTCACAAACCTCTAAACCATACCACTTTCTATGATTTAACATCCAAGATTAAAATCTCTTAGTTTTTTCCTATGAGTTAGGCCAAAAATCGTTATTTTTTTCTTTGAATATAATTTAAAAATAATTTAAAAAAAATCGATTCTTCTCAAGTGTATTACAAAAACTCTTGTACCCATAAAAATCTTAGCCACCCATAGACGCCTTCAGTGGCAAGAAAACAACTCGAATTTCTATGAACTCTAGGGATTAATTAGTATGTGTTTTGGCATGAAACTCTATACTTAAACAAATTTTTTCTTTTAAAGGATATTAATTAGTTATGTAACTATCAAAATCTTATACAGCTACTATACCCTTTGTGTATATATTGGTCTCAGAGTAAGTAACATTATCACCATCATGTTTATACACAAATCTCATCCTCTTTTTGTTTGGGTCAACTCAAAGACGTGTTTGTTGTCGGTCGAGTTTAGATATTTTATTTACACAAAAATAAGTAATGGACTATCTTAAGCTTAGTAGTCTATTTCTCGTTGATCTTAAAGGATCATATATGGAGATACCCGATTACATACGTCGTCTTTCTATTTTTCATTAATAAAGATCGTCTTATTTGTAGACTTTGACGATTATTATTATTTCTTAATGCATTTATATGTTTGGAGCTTTCGTAGTTAGGACTTGATGCTGTGCGGTCCAAATGAAAGCATAAATATATCTTTAATTTTCTACTCATTATTCGTGGTTCCAATGAAGTCAAACCAACGAGGACTGGATTAAAAGCCCTTTAACAAAAATACAAAAATCTACGGCTGGATTAAATCCAAATCGCATGTTTTCGTTGTCTTTTATATACTAATTAGATTAGGACCCGTCCGATAAATGGGTTTTTAAATTTAAAATAAATTAAATTTAAATAAAATTATTTATTTTAAAATTTATTGTTAATAAAATATATTTTAGATTTTTATAAGAAAACATTATAAAGCATGTTTCATATACATAAATTTATTTTTCAACATAAATAAAATAATTTAAATTCCTATATAGTTTTTTCATTGTTATTTTTCGTCTTTTGACATTTCCGACAACATCTTCTTACTCAACCGTTAAGTCATCATCTCTCGATTTTTTATTCTTTTATCTACCTCTATACCTAAGGATGTTTGGTTTCCAGCGATTTCTTTTCTTTTCCTTTACCTGATTTCCATCTATCACCATCTTCAACTTCAAACATAAGTCTCACTGCTTTCTTCCTTTCTCCGGATTTATATTTGAGTATGATAATTAGATCGGATCCATATCACGATCAGGCGAGTTACTAACTTTGAATCATTATCCTTAATATAATAAGATGGTTTATTCATTTTTTGTTACCTTTTAGGATTAGAAACTAACTTTAAAATTTCTTAAAATATTAATTTTAATTTAGTTTAATTTTTTTTTTGATAATCTATGGTTTTATTTAATTTAAAAAGTGATAAAAAAAATTTTTATTATCTATTTTTTTTATTTTTAAGATTGTATATGTTTCTTTTTTTTCTGATAATAATTTACTTTTTTTTTTTATAATCTATGGTTTTATTTAATTAAAAACATGTCAAAATCTGATCGTTTAAATTAACATATATCATAATCAGACGAGTTAGCAACTTTTGAATCATTCTCATTTATATAATTTATATAATAAGATAAGTAATGAAATTCGTTTCTTTTTCTGACTAGCATCGATTGTCAAAAGGACAAGTGCTTGCATGCATTGGCATACATCATCAAACAAGCGTACGATAACGTGTTTATAGTTCATATACAAAATAGTAAGTTAATATCGATATCTGATAGATCCTTTATCAAAAAAATAAAAATAAAAATAAATTATACTGTATGTTTATATTTCAGGTATTAGTTTATTATTATATGGTGATCTTGAAAAAACTACTTTAACTAAGGTTATAAACGTCTACGTTAATATATTATGTACATGGACATTGAAATTAGGTTTACAACATGGGGAACAAAATTTCTTAATTTTCTAGTTTGCCAAAATATGTAAACAATTTTCTGAAATGAAAAACGCATAAAAAGAGTATAAACGTGACAAAAGAGGCAATTTCTTTCCTAACCAAATGCGAAATTTAGAAACTATGTACGTTAGAAAAAAAAATAAAAAATTAGGAACTATTTCTATTCAATGGAAAAACTTATTAAAATTTATAATATTTTTTTTATCAAAAAGAAACTTGTTGTCGAAAAAAAACCTTGTTAGTATAAACTAGAGAAACGTATTGACGCATTGAATAGATTGATCAATATATCACTTATATATTACTCTATATCCTATCATATGTTTGATATGGAATTTCTAAAATCAAACAAACAGGTTGTGAACGTACGCATATTTTAGACCATTAGAGTAGGAAAAGTTATTGATCTTCCCTAAAAAAGCTGGTTTACTCTTTCTTAAAGTCAATTAAAAAATTTGTCCTCTAAGGAAGATAATATTTTTCAACGATGCTCTGACCACAAAATAGTTAAAACAGATATTAAATCAAATATTATTTCCAACTTTTTCAAAAGAAACAAAGAGCTACAAAATTGTTAAAGAGAGGATGGAATTTGATTGGGCAGCTATTTAATACCTTTTTTTTTTTCGTATTAAGCATCTCACACGATACACGTCAATTTCATTTTTATTTTAAATAAGGTATTGGAAATTAGTATTATAGTAGGATACTCTTCTATTTATAGTTTACTACATATTTGAAATATATAGCTTTTGAATATAAATAAAAATAAAAAAGTTTCAAATAATATCGTTTTAAATATTTATTAAAATATGATATATATATATATATATATATACCCTTTACTAAATTACTATTTTAATTTTTATTTCAAAAAAGCTATTATAGATGTAGCTTAAAAAAATATTTATCAATTTATTACATTTCTTTTATGGTAGTTAATTAATATTTATAAAAAGTCAACTGTAAACTCACACTTTGTAATATTTTTTCTCATAACATAACATTTGTAACTAATATACTGTACCATACTATTTCGTTAACTAGATTTTTGAATAAATAAATTTATGTTATTCAGTTTTTATAGCCACCTGGCTCAGACTATATTAGTGTTAACCATCTTTGATTTCTGTGACTCATTCATTACGACTATATTTGTATTTTTTTGTTTGTTAAAGGACTATATTTGTATTTTGTAAATATCTTAGCCAGTGTCCCCTCAATATACTTCTGTCATTGAGCTTAGTGTAGCTCACATTCACATCATCACGAGTCAGATAACCCGAACATTAACTTTCCTTCCATATGAATGTTAAAAACTGATTATCATAAAACATATATTCTTTTAAGTTTTGATCACGCGATGTCCGGTGTTAAACTTTCATACATAGTTGTTGAGAATTTACCTTCCACCTCACGCTTAGATCGAGTTCGACCTCGTAAATTTTGAATCTTCGTTCGATACGAATGAGAAACCGAATCGTATGAGAAAATGAAAGAGTGAAAAAGATATATATATATATATATATATATATATATATATATATATCTATAATATATGGTCCATTTACGAGTTCATATTCGAGTTGGGATATGCCAGCATCTCGGCTAGAAGATCCATTTATTAACTATTAAAATTTACAGCATGCATGAGCTTTACAAGATCTTGAGTTCGCCATGGTCAAGTTTCAAAATAGAGGAAGAAGAATAAGCAGAGTTACAATTAGCTTTTACGTCGGCAAAAACTTACATCCGATAAAAGACTCACTCTTAAGTTTTAAACTTCAATATCGGCTTAGGCTTAACCAGTTTCCATTTTTTCCGTTATGCTTTAATGAGCTAAACCGAGTTCAAATCAAATGAAATTATTCAACCGTACCACTAATTCATGGATCAAATGAAATATGATCAATGGCACACGAACTAAGGTTTATGGTTTCTCAGCCATAACCATAATTAATTCCGGTGTAAACTTTTTTGTCACCCATACTTTCTGTTAAGGCCTCTTAGACATGGGCTCATGACCACATATAATATAGTACTTACCATTAACCGAGCTGTTCATTCTCTTGTATAAGAAAAGCTGAACATTACTTTGATGTTCAACTACGCCATAATCTTTGGGAAATTTTTCTAAAAATTTCAATAAAATTTTAGGACTATTGAAAATTATGTTCTTAAATATTTTTTTACAAATATGAGTTGTCTAAGGAAAATCTTGAGACAAGTAATCGTTAGGTGAAATATCAGAATGAGTTTTCTAGTAGAAATCAACTATCATTTTTTTTTGTTTTTTTAAATAGCACACTCGAGCATGAATATGCCAGTCTATAGATTAATTGTACTTATAATCCAAATCCAAGAATTTCAAGACATTGGTTGCATAATCTCATTGATTAAGCATACAAGCCCAGAAGACAGGGAACATCTACAATAACAAATAACAAAAACTATTTCACTCACAATTATTATTTCACTTAAAATAACTTGAAAATCTAAAATATTGTATTCTAGCTTACATGCATTTATTCAAACTATAATAATTTTGAAGAGGAAACTGTATGCGGGATTCATACACAAAACTGATCACGTTTCAGCACATTTGAAACCAGACGGAACCTTTTTGTTGCAAACGTTGAGAAGAACGCTGAGAGATATAGGAACGTTAAGGTTGATGCCGAGAACGTTAGCCTTAAGAGCAGTGCAGAGACAAACCGCAGCGTCGAGGTCAACCAAACCTTGGATGAGGGAGCAGCATGGTCGAGATGATGGCTGACGCAACTGAATGTTGAGTAGACCGCTTAGGACGTTTGCACATACACTGAGCTTGAGAGCATCTATGGGACAGTTGCCGGATGAGCTAGGAGTCCTCGGAGGTTTGATCGGCCCAGGTTTAGGACTCGGGACCATAGGGCTTGGGACTGGCTTGGGCTTAGGACTTGGGACCGGCTTGGGCTTAGGACTTGGGACCGGCTTAGGCTTTGGGTTGCATCCACAGTCTGTTGCAGCGGTTAAGGTGAAAAAGAGGACGTTGAGAGCAAAGAAAAGAGCAAGAGAGGCTGAGTTCTTTGAAGCCATTCTTTTTTCTTAAGTGTTCTAAGGATATATTATTGAATACTGAGTGTGTTTGAGAGAGGGAGATGAATATAAATGAAGAGAAGGTGTGTCTATTTATAGGATTTTACAAGGATGTGAAGAGGACCAACTTGTTTTAATATAAGCTTATTTATTTATATACTTTTTGTGATTCTACAAAATATCTGATATCATATTCTGTTTGCGCTTATCTACATGAATATACAAATTCTGACTTATTTTATTCTTCTTTTTTTCCTTGTTTTTGTTTGTTTTGTTTTATGTAGATACTTAGAAGTTAGAACCTCAAAATTATTTGGAACATAGTTTTTGATTCGTAAATTTATGTTAGTATTATTTTCAAGTTATTATCACCACTAGCAAGAGTTCATGACCCCATTGAACAATTATTCAGATTCTCTTTGGCTCGTAGCTATTTTTAGTTCAGACGTCAGACTTTAGTTCAGACATTTACACTGCAGATAAAATCCCAGCCAATGCAAATTGGTATATGTGAATGTTTTTGCTTTTATGGATCCTGCTATGCATAATTATCTAGGACGACATTAAAGTTCATTCAGTTCCCAGTACTTTCTAACACCACATTTTGTTGGCTTTAACTCGATTTAAACTCATTCATGCATTTTGACAAAAATTTTAAATGCGCCGATAATAGATTCTTTAGCATTAAGAATGTTTAGATTGAAGAAACTAAAGATTACTAGACTCAAAAAATAATCAAATAATTAATTCAATCAATACCCTATTTGGAACTCACACATAACATAAAGAAAAATAGATATGAAAAAGACATGATTAAATATATGAAAATATTGTAAGTGACAAGAATTCTTCTCCAAATTGTCAAAGATGATGGATGCTTCTCCCAACTTGCATACAAAGTCTCCAAGAAAATCGTAGAACAATTAAAATAGCATAAGTCCTTTAAAATAAGAAAATAGGTTTCTATAAAATCTAAAATTTTGGATTTGGGTTGATCCGGTGGCTATCTTTCTTTTTTTTTTTTTTTAATTTTTTTATGTACCGGGAGAATTTGGACCAAGACCCAACTAATTTCCCAGAGAACAGTACCAACGACTAGTCCGGTGATATGTTGTGTTTGTATTAGTTTCAATGCATGGTTTTCATTTAAAACTCATTACATTTGCATAAGATATTAAAGTTTAGTTGCATTGTATAGCATAGTTGGCATATGCATATTCTTTTGTAGGTTTGGAAGTGGAATGGAGCTAAAAATACCAAAAGAGTGAAATTTCTCGTCTACAAGGTCTATCAACCACGTCCTATTGACTTGGACTGGTCGATAGACATGTGAAAATCGACCCGGAGAATTCTATCTAGATGCTTATCGACCTGAGGACTCCGATGCTGAATATCAATCACGCCTTATCGACCTGGACTGATCGATAGACATGCAAAAACCGACCCGGAGGATTCTATCGAGATGTCTATCAATCTGAGGATCCTGATGCTGACTATCGACCTACCCCTATCGACATGAAGCATCGATAGCTATGAAAAAGCTTATCACGTAAGCCTATCGACGTGGTGATATCGATACGAAGCTGAAAAATGACCAGTGGAAATCTATCGATCACCCTATCGACCTTGTCACGTCAATACAGTGGATCGACCTGTCCCTATTGACTTGCTATATCGATAGTAACCCCGAGTTTTACTTTTTTGATGACTTTTTCTATTTCGTATTGACTTTATATTTTCATTTTCTTGCTTTGTATAAATACTCTCAAAAACCTAATTAGAGGGTAAGCTTTGTTTTAGGAGATCTAAGTAGTCACTTTGAGATTTTTTTAAGAACATTGTATGAATCCATTTCTTTTGAGTTTTTAACCTATTGATTTCTTCTTAAACTATCTTTCTATTCACATCCTTTCATGATTAACCAAGCTTTGCTTTGTGTTTTCATATCCATTTGTGAGTACGCCATTAGAGCTCTTGGGTTAAGTAGATTAGGATGATTGATGAATGATTAATGGAGTTTAGGAATAGATTATGTTATATCCTTGCTTAGTAGATGTTTTGATTGCTAGATTAACCTTGATCATGTTGATTTAGACTTAGGCTTATCAATGCCCACAAGGTGTTTGATGAAATGCTGGATTTGATTTACAAATAAGAATTTAGCTTGCTTAGCCTATAAGAATAGTTGATTAGATTGCTAAATGGTTGTTTAGACTTGTTATTAATGCTCTTTGATCATTTGGTGCCAATGAGAGTTGTTGATTACCAAATGATTAAAGAAGATGCCAATCCATGAGAGGGGATAACATTAGCTTGTGGTTTTAAAGTATAAGGATGACTTGACATGAAAGAACTATTACTTCATAGTCATTTATCATTTGTTTTGAGTCCATACTTAACCCCAAGAGTTCACTTTTTATCATTTTTATTACATAAACGTTTTAAAGCTTTTATTACTTGTTTTAATTGAGATTTATTATTATAAACCAATGAACCACTTATTTGCTTATATTAAGATCATAATTCATAGTCTTAGTGTGTTACTCTAATTTTTTTGAGTATCGATACCCTTTGTGCTCAATAGCATTAAGGTTATTTGATAACTTTTGGATTGCAAAATCCTTTTATCATCCGGCTCCAAGTTTTCTAATGAAGCCTAAGACATGAAGCCATTTTTGTCTGGCCAAACAACAACAACTTAATTCCTGGCAGAAATCGACATCAGGACTGATGGGTTTACACTTTCTCCCAAGTCGTTTCCTTCTACCAAGCTATCACTGCTTGGTTTATCAACCTGATGGCTATCGTGTCTCCATCATTCATCTTGATCTAACAATGGAGAGGCTTTCAAAAAACACCAAACATGCAACGCTTTTGCATGATTATGCATCTTTTTGTAAACTAAACGCCTCATTTCTTTCAAAAGCAACATGAGACCTGAAAGAGCTTGATAAGAGTACACGATTGGCTCGATAAAATTCATGATATAAGAAAAAGAACGGAGAGTATTAATTCACTATGGAAATTTTACAGCATGCGTAAGCTCTACAAGAACTTGAGTTCGCCATGGTCAAGTTTCAAAACAGAGGAAGAAGAATAAATAAGTAGAATTACACATCCAATAAAAGACTCACTCTTAAACTTCATTACCGGTTTAACCAGTTTCCATTTCCCGATTGTGATTTAAAGAGTTAAACCGAGTTCTAATGGATTCACTTATTCAACCGCACCACTCATTCATGGATCAAACAAAATACAGTGGGACACGAGCTAAGGTTTCTCACCAATAAGGCAATAACCATAATTGATTCCGGTTTAAACTTTTTGTCATATAGACTTTTGGTTAAGGTCTCTTAGACATGAGCTCATGACCACACGTATTCTCGGCGTAGGCCAATGTTCAACTACGCCCCAATCTTTGAGAATTGTCTAATGTTTTCAATAAAATTTTCGGATTATTGAAAATCATGTTTTCAAAGAATTGTTTACAAATGGGTTATGTAAGGAAAAAATCAAACTAGTCTTGAGACAGGTAATCGTAAGCGAAAATATACTTTTTTTTTCTTTTTTTTTTCTTTTTTGTTAAATAGCATTCTGGAAATGAAAACTTGAAGAGGTAAGACATTGGTTGCAAAATTTCTTTCATTAAGCGGGTTGAAAATAGAAATAGATTGCTAAAAAAGCATACAAGACCAGAAGACGGGGAACGTTTACAAAAACAAAAGAAAAAACTATAACTCTCACACATTTATTATATATTTCACTTAAGCAACTTAAAAATTTAAAACACTATATTTTAGCTTATATGCATTTATTCAAACTATAATAATTTTGAAGAGGAAACTCTATGCGAGCTTCATACACAAAAGTGATCACGTTTAAGAACATTGAAAACCAGACGGAAGCTTTTTGTTGCAAACGTTGAGAAGAACGCTAAGAGAGATAGGAACGTTAAGGTTGATACCGAGAACGTTAGCCTTAAGAGCAGTGCAGAGACAAACCGCAGCGTCGAGGTCAGCCAAGCCTTGGATGAGCGAGCAACATGGCTTAGATGATCCCAACTGAATGTTGAGTAGGCTACTTAGGACATTTGCACATACACCGAGCTTGAGTGCATCTATGGGACAGCTTCCAGATGAGCTAGGAGTCATCGGAGGTTTGATTGGCGTAGGGTTAGGACTTGGCACCGAAGGACTTGGGACTGGCTTGGGCTTAGGATTTGGGACCGGCTTGGGCTTAGGGCTGCATCCACAGTCTGTTGCAGCGGTGAAGGTGAAAAAGAGGATGTTGAGGGCAAAGAAAAGAGCAAGAGAGGCTGAGTTCTTTGAAGCCATTCTTTTTTCAAAATATAGATTCTGTTTTTTTTTAAGGCACTATTGAGTATGTTTGAGAGAGGTGAATAAAAATGAAGAGAAGGTGTGGGTATTTATAGGGTTTTAAGAAGGATGTGAAGATAGGACCAACTTGTTTTAATATAACTAATTATTATTTTTTATATTTTTGATTCTACAAAATATCTGACTTCTTTTATTTTTTTCCTTTCTGTAGATTCGTAGAACCTCAAAATTATACAGAACATCCTTTTTGTAAAGAAATATTTTTTTTGATTCATAAATTTATACTAGTACCTATTAATGTCAAATTGTCCAAGCTGTTATTATCACCACCACCATGAGTACTGCATGACCCCATTGAACAATTATTCAGATTCTATTTGGCTCTTAGCTATTTTCGTTCAGACTTCATAGCTTCTATACCTTTTACATTGGATTTAAAAACCTAGCCAATACAAATTGGTATATACTTACATGGATCCTGTTATGCATAACTATCTAGGAAGTCGGGTTGGTTAATATGTTGTAGTTTCATGCGTTATGAATTGTTGTACTCTTTTATATATATGGATGAATCGTTTATATTTGTTACAATATTAAATATTAAATATCCTAATGAAAAGGATGTCACAGATATCAATTTGTCTTTTTAATGTCAATTTGACAATGGTCGGAGCCCAAACAAACTCGTATGTAGTACTGTCTGATTTTAATTGTTTTATCCTATGTATTATAGTCTAAAACAATCACGCGTTAGTCTAAAACCAAAAAAAAAAAAAATCATGAAATATACCAACGTCGAGAAGGATAATAGGAACGTTACCTTAAGTAACAGCTAATCAGATTCTATCACTCTTTTGAGAGTTAAAATTGTAGAGATTATGCAACTAGCCGATATTATTTTTGGCCTTATACTGTTCTATTAAGTAAGAAATGCAGCTAAGTTTGAGAAAAATATGCACCAAAAGGAAAATAACCAAACTATACGATGTGAACATAGTGTTTCTCAAAGTCAAATTAAAATTTTGTCCAGAAAGAAAATATAATCTTTTTTTGTTCTTTTATTTTTATAGAAAATATCATCTTTTTACCAAGAGAAAAATAAAAAATAATAAAAAAAAAACAATTAAAAATAGAGAAGAACTGAAATTAGCAGTAAAAGTTTTTTTTTTTTTTAATGAAACGTCCCATTTGATGATAATAATTATCAAGCCAAAACATTTTCGTGGAGCCATTCTCAAATCTCTATTTCTTTTATAAAAGATGCAGCAAGATCACGCATATTGCTTTAGAATTTTCCTCCACACTCAAGATCCCACATATTGCTTCTTTCTAATTTTAAGAGTTCAACATTTTCAGCATCCTCTGTGCTATGGCCATAACTTCTGCCGAGCCTTGTATCGTACAATACGGCCAAACCTGTAGAACTTGACCTCTTTTATACGGCACATAAATGCTATTTTTTAACACACTCGATTGCTTTCATGGCTTACGTTTGCGGGGCGGTTGGAGAACCATCAAAGAAAACCATCATTTCATCTGAAAAGGTAAGATACGAGATTTATCGGATCTTTGGCTTTGGATGATGACCAATTAAACTTGCACTGAATTGAGAGTCAAGCATTTGAGCAAGCATTTTCATTGCTATGTATATGGAGATAGGGTGAAAATGTAAGTTGGAAATCACCAAGTGTCGTTACCTCGACTGGTAAAAATTCTAGGCGAAACTTATAGGTCACCAATTAGATGACGTTTAGAACAAAACTAATATTACTTGCTGTGTTTCAGATCTGAAAAATGTATAAATTTCGTCTTATAATTTTCTGGTATTCAAAAAAAAAAACAAGTTGTATATTTTTTAACTCATTCCCCTAAGAAATAGTAGATTGAACAATTATTTTATATAATTTCTTTGTTATTTAAATTTTTACTTGAATGGGATGAATGTGTAGTCGGCTAAATTAGATATATTATTCCTATGAAATTAGCACCGAAACTTTAGAAGGGGACATCTCAATACTTAGTAGTCCATATCTCTTTGCTGTAAAGGATCGTCATTTGTTTTTTATTATTCGTCACTAATAAGGATAGTCTCATGTGGACGTTGACGGTCATTTATACATTTTTTCTATAAGGATTTACGTAGGCATTTCTGTTAGGCTTTATATATATTTGGAAATTTTGTGACGATCACAATTGATGCTGTGTAGTTTCAAATTGAAGCAAAAAAAAAAAATTGTTGACAAAGAAGCACACTATCATTGTTTGAAAGAACTCGTTAAATCATTCTTCTTTTTAAGAAGATTAGGAATAACACGAAAAATACGAATATCGTAGATAAGAAGAGGCAAAAATGAAATTTAAAATCTAGTAGTTGTGATTTAGTGGTTGAGAGCATGGATTAGGCCGAAACTCGTAATCAATCGCCTATGGAGTGAATGGGCTTCTAATGCATGGATGATTCGCATGATGAAGAGTAGTACCCAACAAACCATCTCATTCCAAAACTGTCTGAACCAAAAGTTTGATACTTGTGTTGTAAAAAAGAAATTTGGAACTTAGCAAGTTTTCTATTCCATGAAGAAACTTATTATATAGCCTAGAGAAAATCTTCTACTGTTTAACAATTATCAACTTAACAAATCCTTAATACACGTTTGAACACAAATAGCATGCCAAATTTGTTATTAGACCCAAAACTCATCTTTAGCACTGTAGTAACACAACTTCATCTACATCAAATTTGTTTACCAATTATCACCTTAACAAATCGTTAGTACACGTTCAAAAAATCTTTACGCCAAATTCGTGATTATACGCAAAACTCATCTTTAGCACTAGAGTGACACAAATTAATCGATGTAATTTATGGTATTTTATGACCTATTACTAACCGACATATGTATAGCATATCTAAAATAAGTCACTTGGTCTAGAACCTGTTGAAAATATGAATCTACATTTACATTATTAACATAAGCCAGAGATGAAATTTTGGATGTGAACGTACTCATTCATATTTTAGACAAGTAGAGTAACGACTCAAATGATTGCTCTTCTCCAGAAAAAAATGGTTTACTCTTTCTTAAAGTCAAAAAAACATTTGTCCGCAAAGAAATATCAAAATTTTCAATGACGTTACGACCACAAAATAATTAACACCGATGATAAAAATATATTATTTCTGACTTCTTCAGTTTATAAACAAAGAACAGGAAAAATTAACAAATTGAAGTGGACACATAATATGTATATTTTAAGAGAGGATGATATTTGATTGGGCAGCTATATAATACTTTCTTTTAGTATTTAGCATCCACAGGATTAATTAAATTGTCAATATCATTTTGATTCTAGAAATTTCAAATAGTTATGCTTCCAATTAGGTGGTATAAATAAGGTATTTGAATAGTTTTATAAATTGCGACATAATTGACATATATGAATTTTTCAATTATATATAATTATTTTACGAATAATATTAAATTTAAAATATGTTATATAAATTGTTTTTTACTAAAATGTTATTACTTTATTTGTATTAAAAAGTTAGCTATTATAGATGCCTTTTTAATTTTTGTTTATCAATTTAATTAGATTGATTTGTTGCAATTTAAAAATGTTTAGTTACATCTAAACCATGGTTTTTAACTGTAAAATAAAATTATCCAAAATAGTAGAAAGTAAATCGGGTTAAGAATTGAACCAATATTTGTGACAAACCAATTTAAGTTTCGTTCTATTTTTGGGAGAGAAACATTATGTGCACATTCAAGGCGAGCACAGCGGGATCGAAGCAACAAAATTTCAGAGTTCGGTCCCTTGCACTTTCCTTTTAGCTTTCATCAAAATTTCCTATTATCCATTTTTCTGAAATCAATTTCACAACTTTAAACTAAATTTCTTTTAACAAACAACATTTCATTTTACTAAATCAGTTTTCAAACATAAAAAATATTTTTAGAAACTCTTATAAAATACTTTTTATTAATTAAATTAATAAATTAAACATTTTAATAAATTCTCACACAATATTTTTAAATAATTATCTTTTTAGAAAACTAACTAAATCTAATATTTACATAAAATTAATGTTGGTGAATAACTAAAAAAAATATGCATCTAGAAATTTAACTTATACAAAAATTTAAACTATACTATCAAATTTTATCATCTATTGTTTTTAATCAATTATTGTCCTGCGTATAGCATATCGTTTAGTTTTAAATGATTTAAAAACATGGAATTTGGAACCGGAGAAAATCTTAGTGGATCTTGACACTACAGAGGTCTCTCATTAGATTAGTGGTTTTTATTTTATTGTATTTGTCAAAGTTTTGAATATATAATCAGGATTACACCATAAATTTTATATTATTCGATTTTCATATTCAGCTATTAAAAACTTAAAGATTCTGCTAGTAGTTTAAGTTTTAATTAACTATCTTTTATTTCTTTGACTCATACTTGTCGTCTATATTTGTAAATATGTTTGCCCCCACATACGTCAGTTCAGTTCTGTATCATTAAGCTTAGTGTAGCTCATATAATCACGAGTCATGCAATCCGAACACAGACTTTTAATTCGTATAAATGTTAATTAAAATGATGTATGGTTGATGTATAATTTTGAGGTATGTTCTTTGTAAAATTGTTAATTCCAAAAAATTTTCAACATTAACATATATCTCATATGGTAAGTTTGAGTTATCAAAACTCCAACATTTGTTTTTTTTTTTTTGCTATTTTATTTTTAAAATATATCTAACAAAAAAATTTAAGAAAAATTTAACATAACGATTTGCTTGTACATAAAATCTCCAATCACCAATATTATTATTTTGGTACTTAAAATAAAAAAAAAATGGAAAATTTTTATTAGTAATTCAAAATAAATTTATTAGTAATCAAAAATTTTGGTCAAAGATTTTATATTTATTTTAATAATTCAAAAAAATCAAAAATTTGTTCTTATATTATCTTAGTTAGGGGTGGGCAAACAGGAATTTGGGATGAGATTTCACTGGACTGAGAATGGGACGAAAATTTGAAAATTAAAAAACTAATCCTATTTACATCCCATATAGAATATGGGACGGGATCGGGACGGATCGGGACGAGAATGAGAATTTTCAAAAAATAAAATGACGAAAAAATTAAAAATTAAGAATTATAAAATAATAAACTATCACAAATGTGTTAGTTTAATAATTAAAAAAATTAAAATTCAGAAACAACACAACATAAACTTCAGTCATAAATCATCAAAATCAAAATAAAACTAAAATAAATTGATCCTAATAAACCAAGTAAGTAATCTTCATTTTTTCTTGCATCATTCCTCGTTTGATTGTTTACCAAGTTATATGCATACAAAATCAACAAGAATAGTAACTAGTTAGAAAACATACTTTTAATCATACAAAATATGAAAATATTTATATTAAAAAACTAAAATTCATGTTACCTTCTGTGACTTGATATATATATATATATATATTATGTATTATATATAATTTTTTCCAAATGGGAATGCGGAAATTTCTATTCCCATTCCGTTCCATCCTGTTCCTAAATGGGAATCACAAGCTGGTACCATACGGAAACATTCTTCTAAATGGGATGGGAATTTCTCTTGTAGGAATTGGACGGGACGGAAACGGGCGGGACAGAAATTGTATCCACCCCTAATCTTAATTATTGATTTTATACGCTAAATAATTGAACTATTCTAAAATTATTACACACAACACACACACACACATATATATATATATATATATATGAATATGAATGTGGCACTTAAACTCAAAAAGAAAAAAAGAAGATATATATATATATATGTATTAAACTACTTGTAATTCTTGGAAAATTTTTATTGTTCCATTTATTTTGTATTTTAATATATTATTATCATTAGTTTAAATTAAATTTTAATATATACTGTAACTAAACATCACAAAAGTTACTAGTCAGTTGTTTTGACAAAAATGTAACTCATATTTCTACTGCATATTTACCGCAGAAATCTACTGCAACTCAGGTTTGATACCATATAATTTTTACTGTAAGTTACATCAAATTATAACATCAACTGCTACTCAAGTTTGATACTACATGTTACCAATCAGAGCCTATAACTCGATTTAAACTTATTCATGCATTTTTGACAAACACTTTAGATGCAAATAAAATTCTAAATTTTAGATTTAGTTGATTGGATCAATTCTAGAATTAAGAATGTTTAAATTGAAGAACCTAAAGATTACTAGACTTAAATAATCAAATAATCAACTCAATCAATACCCTATTTGGTACTCTTAACCCCAAATAGAGGTTACTCACACATAACATAAGAACAAAAAAAAATAGATATGAAAAGACATGATTAAATAGATGAAATATTAAAAATGACAATTCTTCTTCAAATTGTCAAAGATGACGAATTCTTCTTCCAAGTTGCATACAAAGTCTCCCAAAAATTCTAGAACGATTAAAATATCATAATATTCTTTAAAATGAGAAAATCGGTTTTTATAAAATCTAAAATTTCGGAATTGGGTTGATCTGGATTATGCTGAGTCAGATTTTAAAGACATCGAGCGGACTGGATAAATTCTGGTTCTAGGGATTGTTGTGGCTGATAGGGACACTCATTAGTAGTTTCCAGTAGATTTTTACAGATCTGGTTCCATCGACCACTTTTGAAACTAGTGTGACCAATGGAGACACCCATTGTCAGTTTTCATCAGATCAATTTCAATACAACATGTATTTATAAATGCAATTAGTATAGTTTATGTTCCACTTGTTGATCTTGTTCAAACCACCTGCTCCAATTCATCTTCATCTAACAATGGAGAGACTTTAAATGAACACCGAACATACAAATATATGTTCTATATAATTACGAGTTCATGATATGTAGGACCGGTCTTGGGCATAAGCTAGGTAAGCAAGTGCTTGCGGTCTTCATATAATAAGTTAATTTTCGGCCACTTTTTTTCTAAAAATCATAATATTTGAGTTGGTCAGCATGCCTAAATTTTTTTTTTTGCTTGTATCCCATGAATTTTCAGGGTCGGGCCTGATGATATTTCGAGGGGAAATGCCTTCAATTAAGTGGTTAATGGTCTATCTTTGCAGTATTTCTATTGAAGTTTGACTCATATTATCCCGAAAAATAAAATTTAGGGTATGACTCGGATTTTGTCAATCCAGATGATGTTAAAAAGAAAGAAAATATATTCGTAGTTGAGATATGCATGCATCTCGGCTGGAAGATCTATTTATTCACTATAAAAAAATTTACAGCATGCATAAGCTCTACAAGATCTTGAGTTCGACATGTTCAAGTCTCAAAACAGAGGACGAAGAAGAAGCAGAGTTATAAGCTTTTTACATTTGCAAACACTGCAATCGATAAAAGACTCACTTTTAAACTTCAAACCCGGCTTAACCAGTTTCCACTTCCCGGTTGTGACTTAGTGAGCTAAACTCATGCATGGATCAAACAAAATAAAGTGGCACGAGCTAAGGTTTCTCACCAATAGCCATAATTGATTCCGGTTTAAACTTTTGGTCATACAGAATTTCGGTTAAGGCTTCTTAGTCATGGGATCATGACCACACATATTCTCTCGGTAATATATAGGCCAATGAAAGCACATAAATATCATTGAACCTTAAACCCTTTATCAAAAAAAGAGACATCATTGAACATTAATTCTCATTTTTCTCGGACAAACAAGAAGAAAACGACCACACTCGTCAGTACTAGCGATCTTACTTGTCAATAAGAGAATAACCGATATCTTCATTCTCTTAAAAAAATCCAAACATAACTTTGATGTTTAACTCTACGCCCCAATATTTGAGAATTATCTAATGTTTTCAATAAAATTTTAGGATTATTGAAAATTTATGTTTTCAAATAATTGCTTACAAATGGGTTATGTAAGGAAAAACTCAAACTAGTCTCTAGACATGTAATCGTAGGTAAAATATCATAATGAGTTTTCTAGTACAAATCAACTATCATTTTTTGTTTGTTTAGTTAAATAGCATTCTCGAAATGAAAATTTGAAGATAAGACATTGGTTGCAAATCTCTTTCATTAAGTGGGTTGAAAATAGAAATTGCTAACAAGCCCGGAAGACGGGAAACGTTTAAAAAACAGAAAAAAAAAAAGAAAACAAACTATAAAACTCTCACACATTTATTAGTTCACTTTAAGCAACTTAAATTTAAAACATTATATCATACATGCATTTATTATTCAAACCATAATAATTTTGCAGAGGAAACTGTGTGGGCGCTTCATACGCATAGCTGATAATGTTTAAGCACATTGGAAACCAGATGGAAACTTTCTGTTGCAAACGTTGAGAAGAACGCTGAGAGAGATAGGAAGGTTAAGGTTGATACCGAGAATGTTAGCCCTAAGGGCAGTGCAGAGACAAACCGCAGCGTCAAGGTCAACCAAGCCTTGGATGAGCGAGCAGCATGGTCGAGATGATCCCAACTGAATGTTGAGAAGGCCACCTAGAACGTTTGCACATACACCGAGCTTGAGAGTATCTATGGGACAGCTTCCAGATGAGCGAGGAGTCCTTGGAGGTGTGACCGGCCTAGGGTTAGGAGTTGGGACTGAAGGAGTTGGGACTGAAGGAGTTGGGACAGGCCTAGGACTTGGGACCGGCCTGGGCCTAGGACTCGGGACTGGCTTGGGCTTTGGGTTGCATCCACAGTCTGTTGCAGCGGTTAAGGTGAAAAAAAGGATGTTGAGGGCAAAGAAAAGAGCAAGAGGGGCTGAGTTCTTTGAAGCCATTCTTTATTTAAACAAGGTATATTTGGTGTTCTAAGGATATATTATTGAGAGTGTTTGAGAGAGGGAGATGAAGATAAATGAAGAGAAGGTGTGTCTATATATAGAGTTTTAGAAAAATGTGAAGAGGAACAATTTTTTTTTTTCGAAGAGAAACAACTTGTTTTTAATATAACTTATTATTTCTACTTTTTTTTTATTCTACACAATATCTGATATCATATTTTGTTTGCGCTTATCTACATATACAAAATTTTGACTTCTTTTTTATTTTTCTATTTTGTTCCCTTATTTACTCTAGGCTTATAACTATTTATGTGTGGAATTTTGTATGCATATTTTTGTTGATTATAATTATTTAAATTGATTCATTATTATCTTTAAAACTATATTTAAATTGATTCATAATTTTTAAAATAAAGGGTAATTAATAATTATGTAATATACATACTTGACAACAAATTAAACTATATTTTTATATTTTACTTATGTTTTGCTTATATACTTTTTTAATTCACATCTACATATTTAAAAATAAACTTAATTATATATAACGTAAACGTAAATCAGCTAAAATATTTCAGTTAGACGTAATCTTTTTGTTTTTAGGTTTATGTACATATCGTTTTCATTTTGAAATTAACTACAAATTTTATTGATTTAAATATTTATAGATTTATGATTCTTAAGTTAATTATTAGGTTAAAATTAATAGTAAGATGTCAAAAAAATGGAGAATTATTTTTATTATTTAAACATATATATATATATATATGTAAATATGTAAAATAATTAAAAAGATGATGATGTGGAAGAGATTTCTTTCATCTATTATATGTATACGATTATAATGTAGATACATATAATATAATCTCAAAACTATCTGGAACACCGTTTTGTAAACCATTTATAATTTTAAAAAGATTTTATTCGTAAATTATTATTAGTATTATATGTCAAATTGTCAATCCTGTTGTTATCACCACCATCACGAGTTCATGAACCCATTGAACAATTATTCAGATTCTCTTTGGCTCATAGCTATTTTAGTTCAGACTCTATACCTTTACATTGGATGTAAAATTACAGCCAATACAAATTGGTATTTGCGAATGTTTTCGGTTTTATGGATCCTGTTTATGCATAATTATCTAGCTGACATTAAAGTCCTGGACGAATCGGGTTGGTACAAGTTGTAGTCTCATGCGTTACGAATTATTGTCTGTTAAATATGGATAAAGCCACCGGTTGTGATAATTGATTTTGGAAAAATGAGTGTTATAATTGGTTTTAAATAAATTATCAAAAAAGAAGGATAAATCGTTTATTTTGGGTATAATATTAAATTTCCTAATGACAGATATTAATTTGTCTTGGAATGTCAATTTGACAATATTCGGGGCCCAAACAAACTTGTATGTATGTTATTAAAAAAAAGAAAAAGAAACTAGTATGTATTTCTGTCTGGTTTTAACATTATTTGTCCTATTCATTATAGTATAAAACGAGTATTCGTCTAAACTGCCTATAACTAAAACAAATCATAAAACATGGTAAACAAATCCTTTTAAGTATTATATAAATTAAAATAATTTTATTTTATTGTTAAAAATTTACAATAATAATCTCTCAAGGTTTTAGTTAAGTAGAAATTTGGATTTAAAATATTTTAAATGATCTCTTATTATTTATTTCATATCTTAAAAATAGTTTAATATATTAGAATAATAATTTTAACATAAAGAAATATTTTTAAAGATTTTTAATTTTATTATTACAAAGTTTTTATTTTTGTGTTTAAAAACATATATTTGAAAGAAAAAAAAAGATGTTCAACTAAATGAAAAGAAAATTACTTTATTTCTAATCCACTATTTTTATATGCTTCTAATGGCATATCATGTAATCAATTCTTTAAAAAAAACAAACTTAGGAACTTCTCAAAGAGATTCAGAAGGACTAGAAAGAGTAATATACATATGGTGGCATCGAAAGACACAGAAATATACGTATTGAAGAAAGTCAAAAAAATAAAATAAAAGGTTTCACTGGGCAGCTATTTTATACTTTTCTACATTTTTAAACCTTAGTTAAAATTTTGATTGCACATATTTTCTTAGCGCTATTTTATACTTTTTGAGTAAATAGTATTCTACTTTTTTAAATCCTAGTTACATTTTGGTTGCACATATATATATATATATCACATATTTTCTTAAAAATATTTTAATAGTATCTTATAATTTTTAATAGTATTACAGTAATTAAGCACATATTTAAGGTTACTCTTAGATATGTAATTCAGTATATATTTTCCAAATACTCTTAGTAGAACCTTTTAACCAACATCATATATATATATATATATATATATATCTATTTAAATCAGTTATTTTAATTATTTTTTAATTGTAACATAGTTTTATCAAAACAAAAATACAAAAGTCTCAGATTTAAATCCTTATTTTAGGTGCGTTTATATTCGATTTCACATTCAATAACGTGTTTTTTTGGTCAACTCAAAGAGTGTAACTAATGGTCTCTAAATTAATAGCTGAAAAACATAAGTGGATCAAAGGTAAGTTGAACTTTTTCAACTCATTCCCCTACGAAATATATATTTTTATAATTTGTTTACTTAAAAAAATCTAGTTGAATAAGTTAAATTATTATTCTATTTTTTTCATCTCAAATTATTAAAAAAAATTAGATGAATATTTTATTCCATTTGTTTATTTCTGCAAGTGTGCAACCATTTGCATCTAAAGACGTGTTTGTAGTCTGCTAGATTAGATATATTATTGCTATTAAATTAGCACCGACACTTTAGTAGTCCATATCTCGTTGCTGTAAAAGCATCGTCATTTGTTTTTATTCCTCACGAATATGGATATATATAGTCTTATGTACGTGGACGTTGACGGTCATTTTATTTTTTCATAAGTATTTACGTAGGCATTTCTTATAGGTCCTATATATTTGGAAGTTTTGTAATGATCATAATTGACGCTGTGCGGTTTAAATATATGGAAGCAGAAGTATTTTATTCAACTGATTATTAGTGGTTCCAATTAGAGTCAATCAGAGGACCTCTGGATTAATCCCAATCGCACATTATCACTGTTTGAATGAATTCGTTATATCATTCGTCTTCATTTTAGGAATACTTACAATTACGCGGAAAATATAAAAACTAGGATTAAGTGATAATAGTCTAGTGATTTCCACTTAAATAAAAAAATTAACATATTGATTTAGACAATAATCTATTTTCTTCAAGGGTAGAATTATTTCAACTAGTCTATTTGATTAGTCAAAATAGTGTTATACTTTATATCATTTACAAAATTCGGTGAATGAGTTACTCGATAGTTATATTCACATTGGAACATTAGTCAGGTGATAAAAAGCTCAGAATCTCCAAACTAAGAAAAAAAAAATCGTAGATAAAGAGAAACGAAAATGCAACTTCTCTATTCCATGAAGAAACTTATTATAACCATGAGAAACTCTTCTACTGTTTAACAATTATCAACTTAACAAATCGTTAGTACACGTTTGAACACAAATCCTTATTATGCCATAATTTGTAATTAGACCCAAAAGAAACGGCTATTTTTTTTTATTTAGAAACGCCTATTTCTTGTAAAGATATTGTTGTTTTAGTAAATATAATTTATTTTTCGAATGGAATGTTAAATTTATTCAACCTATCATTTTTGCTAATCTTTTTGATGTTTCAAAATTAAATCAGAAAGAAACAATATAATTGAGAGCTATGCGATGATTTATCTTGTGGCTAAACATTTTTACAACAAGATAAATATAATTCACATACTATAAAAGAGTTTGTAATTAGACCCAAAACTCATCTTTACCACTGCAGTAACACAACTTAATCTATATCATTTGTTTACGAATTCTTAACTAAACAAATTGTTTGTACACGTTTCTTTTTTCTTTTTTGGTCAAACATCGTTTGTACACGTTAGAACGCAGATCCTTATGCCAATTTGTGATTATATGCAAAAAAAAAAACTCATCTTTAGCACTAGAGTGACACAAAATCATCGATCTAATTCATGGTATTTTACGAGCAAATTAACCAACCCACATATGTAGCATATATATACTGTAATTATGACCACTCTAAGAAAGAGAATTTGTGTTTCTTTGGATTCGAGGTGTCCCAGCTTACTGGTATAGAACCTGTTGAACATGTGAATCTACATTATTAACATAAGCCAAAGATGAAAGTTTGGATGTGAACGTACTCATTCATATTTTAGACAATTAGAGTAACAAAAACTATTGATCATCTCCAGAAAAATATGGTTTACTCTTTCTAAAGTCAAAAAAATATTTGACACCAAAGAAATATCATTTTTTCAACGACGCTACCACCACAAAATAGGTAACGCCAATGATAAAAATATATTATTCCTCTCTTCAATATATACATATATATATAAACAAAGAGCAGGAAAAAATAAGAAAGTGAAGTGGACGACACATAATATATATATATATATATATATATATATATATTAAAGAGAGGATGGAATTTGATTGGGCAGCTATCTAATACTTTTTCTTAGTATTTAGCATCTCACACGATAAATTAAATGTCAGTATTATTTTGATTCTAGGTATTTCAAGTAGTTATGATTCCAACTAAGTGGTAAGCTAGGTATCCTGAAAACGAAAACGGATATACGAATGTGAAATATATGGAAATGTCCGAACGATTTATAAAATTGTTTTGGATATAAATACGTGTTAGAAACGTGAACACATACACACAAATATATAGTGAAAAACTAAAAAAAAAATAAAAAAAAAATATTTGAAATAATTCAAATTCAACTCATAATTATTAAATAGTTTGAGTAGAGATAAATATCACAACAATCAAAGTCAAATTCGCATTCTTAAGATTATAAAATTATGTTATTTTAATAATTATAAAATATTTTATATTCTTTCAAATTAATTAATATTTTTAAGTTATAAAATAATTAATATTATAGATATTTCATATTTTAAAATTATTTACTTATTAACTTTTCAAAGAAAAAAAGTAAGTTTCCAAAATAGAAACGGAAATTTTCATCCTGTTTCTAAATTGTAATTTTTAGAAAACAGGTTCTGAGAATTTCTACATCGTTCCAAGAGGTTTTGTTTTCGAAATGTTTAAGAATTGTTTTACCTTGAAAGCAAATAGGGTCCTTAGAATATTTTAAAATAGCATATTTGTTTAAACTTTTGAAGTAACTGACATATATGACTTTCGATTATATAAATTTATAAGAATAATATCAACATTATATATATATATATATATATTACTAAAGTGTTGTTACTTCATTTTTATTTAAAATTTTTGCTATTATAGATACCATTTAAAAAAAATTAAAATGTTTAATTACATCAAAACCATGATTTTTAACCGTAAAAAATAATTATCCCAAATAGAAAGTAAACCGTGTTAAGTATAGAATCAATATTGATGACATACTAATTTTTTTATATATACTAGGAGGTTATGGGCCGAAGCATGTACATCCTCCAAGCCTAAAATTAAAAAATCATTCTATTTTGGAGGAAAATCATCGACTTAAGAATCAAAATATTTTCTGAGTTCGATCCCTTGTACTTTCCTATTGTCATTCGTCCAAATTTCCTATTCTCCACCCTTTTAAAATCAGTTTCACAATTTTATACTAAATTCTTTCTATTCATGTTACCAAAAAATATTTCAGTTTACTAAATCAGTTTTCAAACATAAAAAAAATTAATAGAAAAATAATTAAAATCTAATATTGACATAAAATTATTGATGGTGAGTAACTAAAATTAACTTGTACCGATAGAATTTTGGATAAATTTCCAGAAATTTAACTTAAAACTATAATATCAAATTTCAGCGTCCAATATCATCTACTTCTATACCATTAATTAGAAGCATGCCACTAGAGAAGCTATAAAGAAATTCAAGCTCTAGTTAGTCTTGTACGATGGCTGGAAGCTCTGGGTTTACCTGCCTGAACGATGATGCTCTGTTTCGAAACATCGTAATTAGAGTTTATTTTATTGTATTTGTCAAAGTTTTGAATATATAATCAAGATTAACTATACTGTAAACTTTATATTATTCGATTTTCAAATTCAGCTACTAAAATCCTAAATTATATTATTAGTGTTAACCATCTTTGGTTTCTTTGACGCATTCTTGCCGTCTGTATTTGTAAATATCTTTCCCCCACATAGGTCAGTTAGTTCTGTATCATTGAGCTTAATGTAGTTCATATCTATATCATCACGACTTCACGAGTCATATATAAACCGAACACAAACTTTTCATTGGTATAAATGTTAAAATAGAAAAATATTACTATAAAAGCATACAATTCCGGAGGACACGTAACGTTCACAAAAGAACTGTAAAACACTTACACACTTATTATTTCACTTAAACATTAAACTCTATCTTACATGCATTTATTCAAACTAATTATTTTAAAGAAGAAACTGTGTGTGTGTCGTAGGGATAGGTTGTAACATTTAAGCACATTGGAAACCAGACGGAACATTTTTGTTGCAAACGTTAAGAAGAACGCTGAGAGATATGGGAACGTTAAGGTTGATGCCGAGAACGTTAGCCCTAAGAGCAGTGCAAAGACAAACCGCAGCGTCGAGGTCAACCAAACCTTGGATGAGCGAGCAGCATGGTCTAGGTGATGGCTGACCCAACTGAATGTTGAGTAGACCGCTTAGGACGTTCGCACATACACCGAGCCTGAGAGCATCTATGGGACAGTTTCCAGGTGAGCTAGGAGTGTTCGGAGGACTGACCGGAGTAGGGTTAGGACTAGGGACCGTAGGACTCGGAGGACTCCGGACAATAGGACTTGGAGGACTCTGGACCGTAGGACTCGGAGGACTCCGGACGATAGGACTCGGAGGACTCCGGATCGTAGGACTCGGAGGACTCCGGACAATAGGACTCGGAGGACTCTGGACCGTAGGACTCGGAGGACTCTGGACCGTTGGACTCGGGACTGTAGGACTTGGGTTGCAATATCCACAACCAGTTGCAGTGGTTAAGGTGAAAAAGAGGATATTGAGGGCAAAGAAAAGAGCAAGAGAGGCTGAGTTCTTTGAAGCCATTCTTTTTTCTTAAAATGTAGATTCTGTTTTTTTTAGGGACTTTTGAGTATGTTTGAGAGAGGTGAATAAAAATGAAGAGAAGGTGTGAGTATTTATAGGGTTTTAGAAGATGCTAATATGACCAACTTTTTCTTTGAGTATGAGAAGTCAAACATGTTTTGGTATAATTATATATTCTCATAATTCTACAATTATTTTATATTTTCTGTGCGCTTATCTTCATATACAAAATCCTGACTTTTGTTTCCCTCTCTGTAGATATTTACTACGTAGAACCACGAAATTATTTGATTCGTGCTTTCAATTTTTCAATGCTATTTTCAAAAAAAATTTTGTCAATGCCGTTATTATCAGAAAAGAATTGAAAATAGTCTTTTTCTAAGAAAAATTGGGTAAGCTTTAACTAATAACCAAAATAATTAAAAATGTTTTAAGTCAGAACCATAGTTGAAGCCTTGAATGAGCTCGCTTGCAGAGATTAGACATGTCTTGACAAAGCAAGGAAACTCTGTTTCGATACAACTCAAAGTTGTATAGATATGTGAATGTCTTTAATCGTTTTTCGTTATCATACAAAGAAGAGGAAATTTTTCGCTTTTATGGATTTTGTTATGCATAATTAAAGAAGCAATAAACCTTTTAACAAAAAAAAATAAAAATTAAAGAGGCCATAGTAGTCCAGCAGCTGCATGATTTTGGGTTGGTTCAGTCTCGTGTGTTCTATTTATATGTATAATGGTCTTTCTTGGTAAAACGAATTAAATTTTCTAATGGAAATTATGAATTCATGGGTTGAAAGAAAAAAAACTCACAAAGCCTGTTCTGGGCCCCACTTATATATTACGATTTTATCCGAATCATCTTTTTTAGGTCTCAGGGTAACTCATCAAAGATGTAAACTGAACCGAAAATGATGTGGAATAGATACAAAGATCAGTCCAGTTGATAAACACATCTGCAAAGTGTTTAGAAACGTTCACTGGATTGAGTCAAAATCCATAGAGATGTCGATCTTAATAGGACTTCTTGATGAAATTGATTCCTTGTGATAATCTTTAACCAACTCTATAAAGCAAATTCTATAGGACAAGATAGTGTATACTTCACAAAGACGGATTGATTTGAAGCAATGAACAAAGCAAGCACCCATTTAAGCTCATTCATAATAATCTTAGAGATCACTTTGTAGAAGACATTGCAACAAGCAATAGATCTATAGTTTGGCACACTAAAAAAAAAGTGGGCATTGATAACAGATTATGATAGCACGATTTTCACAACTGAAGATGGCACTCGAGGTCGAGTTACTATATTATAGCATTTTGTGAAATCCTAAGCATGAAAATAATTAAGTGGAAAGCAAAAATCACTTATGACCACTAATAATTTCTCAAAATATTACATTAAGCGCCTAACCCTTAACAAAAAAAAATATATATATATTATGACCTAAGTCATAACACTTCACTTCTAATTTTTTTTCTAAGTCTTAAGACTAGTTTCTCTCATTCCTCTATCTACAATAATGGAATAATCAATCCCTCGAAAATTTCTTCACATTTTGCGCTCAAAAGCATCAATTTCTCCTGGATATCGTAGTTTCGAGGGATTGATTATTATCTTGTGTTCTTGCTTGAAACGTAGCAACATAGTTATAGAGATTTGAGATTATTCTAGCTATTTTGGTTCTTTGTGCTTTGAGATTTATAGTTTTCCCTTTTGTGTTTTGATTGATTGATGTATCACTTAGCTTGTACTGTTCATTGATGATTTGGTTAGTTAATGATTTTCGTTTAATCTATTTCTCAGATTATTAACTTGTTAAGTGATATAGTTTGCATTTTGGTTTAAATTAGAGTTCAGAAACCCTTTTGTTCTATCTTGAAACGCAACTACTGAATTCTAGATTGAATTTGAGAGTATTCTATTTTTTTTTTTTATAAGAATGGTACATATTTCATTGAAAATGAAAAGTTTTAAGGAGTTACACAAGGTAGATCCTACATAATGGTTTCATGCAAAAAAAAAAAAAAAGAATAAAAAACATGAAAGCATAGAATAATCAGTCCATCAACAAAAGCAGTGAACCTTTCACAATCAGTGAAATGATAACCGATTTTTGATCTTCCATTCAGAAGATACCTCAAGGGTGCAGTTTCATGTACGAGTATTCTAGTTTCTTAGGTCTCAAGCTTCCCTTCCTGTGTCTTGTTTGGACAGGTTGGAACTCCTGCTCGTGTGGGTTTAGTGGCTCCAATTGATGTGGTCGTGCAACCAGGGAACACCGGTCTTGACCCATCACAGACCTCCTTCTTCCAGGTACTTAACATTCCAACCAAAATCAACAAAGGTACCGTTAAGATCATAACCCCTGTGGAGCTCATCAAGAAAGGGGACAAAGTTGGTTCATCTGAGGCTGCGCTTCAAGCTAAGCTTGGAATCAGGCCGTTTTCCTATGGTCTTGTCGTTGAGTCAGTCTACGATACTGGCTCAGTGTTTGACCCTGAAGTGCTTAACCTCACTGAAGCTGGGCTTGTTGACAAGTTTGCTTCTGGTGTCTCGATGATCAACTCACTTTCTCTTGCAATCTCTTACCCAGCCTTAGCAGCTGCACCTCACATGTTCCTCAATGCTTACAAGAATGTTCTTACTGTGGCTTTAGCTACTGAGTATTCTTTCCCTCGGGCAGAGAATGTGAAGGAGTTCCTTCAGGTTTGGCCCTTTTTCTTTTTCTTTTTTCGTTTCAGATTAGTCATGAAAGTGTTTTTGTAACTGTAACTTGATGGTTCAGAATCCGAGCAAGTTTGCGGCCGCTATGGCTGCACCAGTCTCAGGAGAATCTGGTGGAGCTGCAGTGGCCGTAGCTGTGGAAGAAGAAGCTGCGGAAGAGTCTGATGGGGACATGGGATTCCATCTCTTCGGCTAAAATATGCCGTCTTAGCATTTGCTAGTTTATCTTTATGATTATTATTACTCAAAGTCGAATCTTGAGTAATAATTTGTTTTCAGAATTTCATTATTGCACGTTATGGATAATGTTTCCTTATAAAAACAAAATCCATTTGTGGTTTTAATATTCTCTTCCTTGAGAATTGGTGTTACTGCCACTGGTGTGTTTATTCAGTTAAGATTTTCAGAACTCTGTAAGATTGTTAAGTCAAAACTGTAAATCATTCACATCTGATGATACATCATACATTTAACTCATAAAGATAAAATTATCTAAAATGTGTTTTTTTCTTGCTTTGATAAAGTAATGCATTAGTTACCCATTGTTTAGTGCATCGATCTCCTAACTCTATTTTTAAAGATTTTTCTATTTTTATAGCAAATCATTTCTAATGGTGCAACACTATTTTTAAAGCAAATCAATACCTATAAAATAACCTAGAGAAATGAATAGTATTTCTTCAAATTTGGAGCAACACTATTTATTCCTCTATTTTTTTTTTAAAAATAATTAGTTAATAAAATTAAAATATTATATACTTAAAAATAGAGGCAATCACTAGAGCAAACATTTCATCTATTTTTAAAAATCTCTATTTTTAAAGAAAAAACTATAGTCAACCATTGGAGGTGGGCTTAGGAGGTGCTAATATTATATTGGTTCTTTAATCTATGTAAATTTTAAATTGTAGATGCTGAATTAATAAAGAGTTATACTTTTGAAAATTATCAGAGAAAAAACAGATGGTGTACAAGAAGAAAAAACTCCTAACACAAACTACATAGTTCCCAATGTACTGGAAGAGATTCTTCTCCGATTGTCCTTGGAATCCATCCTTAAATTCAAAACCGTCGCAAAAAAATTGATTCATAAATTTATACTAGTACGTATTATTGTCAAATTGTCAATGCTGTTATTATCACCACCATGATGAGTACTGCATGATCCCATTGAACAATTATTCAGAAACTATTTGGCTCTTAGCTATTTCAGACTTCATAGCTTCTATACCTTTTGCATTGGATATAAAAACCTGGCCAATACAAATTGGTATATACTTATATGGATCCTGTTATGCATAATTATCTAGAAGGACATCAAAGTAACGGTAGAATCGGGTTGGTTCGGGTTGGTTTATATGTTGTAGTCTCTGTACTCTTTTATAATATATGGATGAATCGTTTATTTTTTGTTACAATACTCTATCCGTTTCAAATTAGTTATCGTTTAAGATTGTTTCATATTAAGAAAATATTTAATTTTTTTATTTTACCATAATTAATATTTATTTGATTTTATTTCATTGGTCAAGACATTAAAACATGAGAGACAAAATTGGAAATCTTATCAAATATATGTATTGAAAACGTAAAATGATAACTAATATAAAACGAGTTTTAAGATGCAAAACAACAACTAATATGAAACGGAGGAAGTATTAAATATCCTAATGAAAAGGATGTCACAGATATCAATTTGTCTTGGGATGTCAATTTTGGCAATGTTCGGGGCCCAAACAAACTCGTATGTATTCCTGTCTGATTTTAGTTTTTTTTTGTCCTATCTATTTTAGTCTAAAACAATCACGCGTTAGTCTAAACCAACTCAAGTAGAGATTATGTAGAAATGTAACTAACCGATATTACTTTTGGCCTTGTAGAAATGCTGCTAAGTTTGAGAAAATATGGTCACATATAGAAACTTCGAAACCAAAAGGAAAATAACCAAACTATACGATGTGAACATGCTCATAATTTCGCAATATATTTCTCAAAGTCAAATTAAAATTTTGTCCAGAAAGAAAATATTATCTTCTTACCAAAAGAAAAATAAAAAATGCATAGAACAAAGTCAATTAAAAATAGAGAAAAAACTGAAATTAGCAGTATAAGTTTGTTTTAATGAAATTTTCTAAACCTTAAAGTTTGGTAAAATAATTTTTAATTTTTTTACCATTTTACTTATTTTTAAAATGTTTGAAAGTAATGAAATATATAATAAAATATTTTTGGCTAAAGAAAAATCAATTCTAACTTGAAGCCATACAACTCGGACGTTTTATGAGCCAATTAATATCCTCGGAAACCCACTGATTAAAGTTCATGAGCTTATTGCTTCTTTCTCATTTTAAGAGTTCAACATTTTCACCATCCTCTACATATATGTGCTCTCCATAACTTTCGCCGAGCCTTGTATTGTCAATACGGCCAAACTTGAAGAACTTGACCTCATTTATGTTCTTTTTAACTCGATTGCTTTCATCGGCTTACATTTTATACAATGTCTTTATTTTTTAATTGAATGTGAGGAATTTGTTTTTTAAATTTATTCATCTTAAATGTTAAAAATTAGATAAATATTCTATTTAATTTATTTTTATTAATGTAAGTGTATAACCATTTGCTTCTAAAGACGTGTGTAGTCGGCTAAATTAGATAACTTATTCCTATGAAATTAGCACCAAAACTATTGTTGACATCTCAAATACTTAGTAGTCCATATCTCTTTGCTGTTAAAGGACCGTCATTTGTTTTTCTTTATTCGTATCTAATAAGGATAGTCTTATGTGGACGTTGATGGTCATTTATACATTTTTTTTCTATAAGGATTTACGTAGGCATTTCTATAGGCTTTACATATTTGGAAGTTTTGTGACGATCACAATTGACGTTGTGGGTTTTAAATAGAAGCAAAACTATTGTTGACAAAAACAAAATAGAAGCAAAAATATTTATTCAACTTATTACTAGTGGTTCCAATCTAGAGTCAACCCGATGACTAATGCATTAATCCCTATCGCACATTATCATTGTTTGAAAGAACTCGTTACATCATTAGTCTTCGTTTTAAGAAGAATAGCAATAACACTAAAACTACGTATAAACTTAATAGCTATAGCACAATATGGGGGTGGTCGCATCTCGAGTTTGATTCACCCATATAAACTTTACACACACCTATTAAGGAAGTTGGCTTAGGCTTGGATGATTCACATGACGAAGACCTATTAAGGGGGTGGTCGCGTCTCGAGTTGTATTCAACGGACCATCTCATTCCAAAACTGTATGGACCAAAAAACCGGAATATTTGAGTTATAAAATAAAATGGAACTTAGCAAGTTTTCTATTCCATGAAGAAACTTATTATAACCTAGAGAAACTCTTCTACTGTTTAACTCTTCTACACGTTTGAACACCAATCTCATGCCAAATTTGTAGTTAGACCAAAACTCATCTTTAGCACTACAGTAACATAACCTCATCTATATGAAATTTGTTTTCCAATGATCAACTTAACAAATCATTAGTACACGTTCGAACACAAATCCTTATGCCAAATTCGTGATTATACGCAAAATTCTTCTTAAGCACTAGAGTGACACAAATTAATCGATGTAATTCATGGTATTTTACGACCTATTACTAACCAACATATGTAGCACTTGGCCCACTGCTGCATCATGACCACTGGAAAATAAGAGAATTTGTGTTTCCTTGGATTCGAGTTTTGTTTACAGCCCAAAGAGCTTATTGGTTTAGAACCTCTTGAACATATGAATCTACATTATTAACATAAGCCAAAGATGAAAGTTTGCATGTGAATGTACTCATTCATTTTTAGACAATTAGAGTAACACAAATTATTGATCTACTCCAGCAAAAGCTGGTTTACTCTCTCTTAAAGTCAAAACAAGCATTTGTCTGCAAAGAAATATCAAAAATTTCAACGACACTACTTCTATTTCAAGAAGTAAACCCATGTCTGATAATGTAGTTTTTCTATCTGATGTAATTGCTGTGTGACACAGGAAGTGATACATGAATGCTGCTGTTTTGTGTGCGTGTCTAGGTTCTAGAAGATTTGAGAAGACAAAGTTAGAGCACTGTTGAGGATGGATCACAAAGGAAAAATGACTAAAAAATATATTTGGAAGCCTTGATGAAAAAGAAAAGAAAAAAAGATAAAAAGAAAATTTGGTTTCCTTATGAAATTTGGAAACTTTCTCTTATGTGATTAGAAAAACGTGTTGGCTATATAAGAAGGAGTTGAGCATGTCTTGAAGGAGCAGAGAAAGCAGAGGAAGAGGGAGCTGAGGCATAAAAATCTTAGAGAACTTTCTGAGAGTTTTGTTGAGCTTGTGTGATCAAGCATTGGAGTCTTTGGCGTTATTGGTGTGTGTTAGTGTTAACATAAGGGTATAACATATTCTAGAGATTTTGGATTGAAATCTAGACTCTGGGGGAGTTTAGTTAGGGGATTAGGTTATCCTTAAGAGTTCATGTTATAGAACGGATTGGTGAATCAAAAGGGTTGTGCTTGATTTACGTGTTTGCGAATAAGTTGTATTTGCTTTCTTGTTATAGTAAATTTGAAATCTAGACGTGGTCCCAGGGAGTAGGGAAAACTAAACCTCGTTAGCAAATTTCTTGTCTTGTTTATTTTCTGCATAATTATCTTACATCACTCACACGTATAAGTGTTATCAGAGCGGGTTCTCGATAGAGATTTAGTTTTGTTTCGGGTAGATTAAGGGTGAGGATAGAAAGATAGTTCAGGAAGTAAGACGGAGCTGAGAATTGTGTGTGACGGATTCATATAAAGAGGGCAAGTATATGACAAGACCACCACTGCTTGATTCATCAAATTATGGATATTGGAAAGTTCATATGCAAGCTTTTATTAGTAATCTTGATGAAGATTGTTGGAATTCGATTGAACTTAGTTGGGAGCTTCCTAGAATTACGGATGATAAAGGAGTTGAAAGTCTTAAGCCAAGAGATAAGTGGACTGTTGTAGAGAAAAAGCTATCAAGTTGCAATTCTAAGGCCAAGACTGCGATTTATAATGCTATTGATTCAAGCCAGTTCAAGTTAATTTCTCAATGTGCATCAGCTCAGAAAGCATGGAAGATATTGGAAAATATGTTTGAGGACACTACAAGCATTAAAAGAACTAAATTAGATATGTTGGCATCTCAGTTTGAGAATCTAAGGATGGAAGAAAAGGAAACTGTGGCTGAATTCAGTGCCAAGTTATGTGACATATCTAATGAGTCTTTTGCTCTTGCAAAGCATTACAAGGACAAAAAGCTGATAAAGAAGTTGAAGAGATCATTGCCTACAAAATTTGAGTCAAATTTCTGAAGTTGAAGAAGTTCATAATTTAGATGAGATGGCGTTTGATGAGTTTGTTGGGATTCTTAAAGCTTTTGAGTTAAGCAAAGCGTATGAAGCTAAATGAATGAAGAAAAAGGAAGATGACATTGGAGTTGCTCTTAAAGTATCAACTGAAGATTCAATGGCTATGCTATCAAGACAATTTGCTAAATATCTGAAGCAAAAGGGAAAAGAGAAGAAGAATATAATAAATAAAGAGAAAAGAAGTTCATCAAAGAATTTGCAGTATTTTGAATGTAACGGATATGGACATATTCGTCCTGAATGTGCCAATCTTCAAAAGCAAAAAAAAGAAGGCTATGAATGTCGTCACTAGTGATTCTGAAACTGATTCAGATGAAGAAGAAGACATGAAGAACTTTTGGGCGTTTATGTCAGAAAATGCATCAGAATCTGAAACTGCGATAAAGCATGAAACTGCAACAGAGCATGCTGTAGTTCATATCTATATCATCACGACTTCACGACTCATATATATAAACCGAACACAAACTTTTCATTAGTACAAAATGTTAAAATAGAAAAATATTACTACAAAAGCATACAATTCCGGAGGACATGTAACGTTCACAAAAGAACTGTAAAACACTTACACACTTATTATTTCACTTAAACATTAAACTCTATCTTACATGCATTTATTCAAACTAATTATTTTAAAGAAGAAACTGTGTGTGTGTCGTAGGGATAGGTTGTAACATTTAAGCACATTGGAAACCAGATGGAACATTTTTGTTGCAAACGTTAAGAAGAACACTGAGAGATATGGGAACGTTAAGGTTGATGCCGAGAACGTTAGCCCTAAGAGCAGTGCAAAGACAAACCGCAGCGTCGAGATCAACTAAACCTTGGATGAGGGAGCAGCATGGTCTAGGTGATGGCTGACCCAACTGGATGTTGAGTAGACCGCTTAGGACGTTCGCACATACACCGAGCCTGAGAGCATCTATGGGACAGTTTCCAGGTGAGCTAGGAGTGTTCGGAGGACTGACCGGAGTAGGGTTAGGACTCGGGACTGTAGGATTTGGGACCGTAGGACTCGGAGGACTCCGGACAATAGGACTTGGAGGACTCTGGACCGTAGGACTCGGAGGACTCTGGACCGTAGGACTCGGAGGACTCCGGACGATAGGACTCAGAGGACTCCGGATCGTAGGACTCGGAGGACTCCGGACAATAGGACTCGGAGGACTCCGGACAATAGGACTCGGAGGACTTGGGACCGTAGGACTCGGGACTGTAGGACTTGGGTTGCAATATCCACAACCAGTTGCAGTGGTTAAGGTGAAAAAGAGGATGTTGAGGACAAAGAAAAGAGCAAGAGAGGCTGAGTTCTTTGAAGCCATTCTTTTTTTCTTTAAATGTAGATTCTGTTTTTTTTAGGGACTTTTGAGTATGTTTGAGAGAGGTGAATAAAAATGAAGAGAAGGTGTGAGTATTTATAGGGTTTTAGAAGATGTAAATATGACCAACTTTTTCTTTGAGTATGAGAAGTCAAACTTGTTTTGGTATAATTATATATTCTCATAATTCTACAATTATTTTATATTTTCTATGCGCTTATCTTCATATACAAAATCCTGACTTTTATTTCCCTCTCTGTAGATATTTACCACGAAATTATTTGGAATGTATTTGATTCGTGCTTTTAAATTGTCAATGCTGTTATTATCACAAAAGAATTGAAAATGTTTGTTTTTTAATTGGGTCTGCTTTAAATGATTAACCAAGAGAATTAAAATGTTCTTAAGTCAGAACCATAGTTGAAGGAGCTCGCTGCAGAGTCAGAATTAAAAATGTTTCTATATGTTTTTAATTCTGTTTCGAAACAATTCCACTTTGTATATATGAATTTCTTTAATTGCTTTTCGTTATCATACAAAAGAAGGAAAAAAATTTCGCTTTTATGGATTTAATTATGCATAATTAAAGAAGCAATAAACCTTTTAACAAAAAAAAAAAAAAAAAAAAAAGAGGCCATAGCAGTCCAGCAGCTGCACTGCATGATTTTGGGTTGGTTCAGTCGCGTGTGTTCTATTTATATGTAAATGGTCTTTCTTGGTAAAACAAATCAAAAATTTTAATGGAAATGAATTCAAACCCCAGTGTTGTGTTATTGGTATTGAAAGAAAAAAACTTATGAAGCCTGTTCTGGGCACTTTTATCCGAATCTTGTTTAGTTTTTGGGTCTCCGAGTTAAGGCCACTGTTGACATAAGTCGTACCATACTATTTATGTTTTATTATTGTCTAGAAATATATATATATATATATATATATATGAATTTAGAAATTTGTGTGTACGTACCAGATTATGCATAATCATCGCGATGTATCATACCGTGTTTGATATACGACTAGTAAATTTTAGTTATTAACGTTTTGGTGCATGCAAACTTCTCTCAGGAGATCCTTATCGATTAGTGATGTAATTTTAATTTAGTGCATGTGCATTCAAAATAAGTAGTATGTATGATTGACTTAAAACTTAATGAGCAAATCGATTTAAAATGGATACAGTTTAAGAAGTAGAAGTAACATTTATTCGAGTAACAAAGAACTCAAATAATCTTAGTAAAATACAAATACCAAAAGAAAAATTAAACATTATAGCGAATTCAGGGGTGGATAAATAGATCAAGCGCATACGAATCCAGAAGGGACCTTTCTGCCACAAACATTGAGAAGAAGGCTAAGAGAGATAGGAACCTTAAGATTAATGCCTAAAACATTAGCCTTTAGGGCAGTACAGAGACAAGCCGCGGCCTCAAGATCAACCAACCCCTTAAGGAGCGAGCAACAAGGCTTGACTGGTGGCGTGCCTAACTGGATTTTGAGAAGATCCTTGAGGACATTCGCGCAAATGCCAAGCTTGAGAGCGTCTCTTGGGCATCTTCCGGTATGTGTGGGCTTGGGCTTAGGTTTGGGTTTAGGGATTGAGCTACAACCACCGCCACACGCGGTTGTCAAGGTGAAGAAGAGGATGTTGAATGTGAGGAAAATGATAAGGGAGTTTGAGATTTTTGAAGCCATCTCTCGAAATATTATATTTCTATTTGAAGAAGTTTTAAGATAGAAGAAGTGTTGCTTTGGAGAGTGGTGAAGAAAAATGAAGAGTGTGTGCATGTTTATATAGTAGGATTTTGAAGGGTATGACGACAGTTAATCAAAGCTGTCATTATTTTTTAATTTCAGGAATTATTAGTTTTCTTATTTGGTATAAGCTCATGTGGTCAGAGTATCATCTTGTTTTATTAGGTGGTTAAGATCATTTGCATTTCTTATTAGATTGAGAAGCAGATCTTCAATCATTGATTATATGAACTATAATTCATAACACATATATTATTGTGCTGTCATTGTATTTTATCTTTTCAGACTTACTAGTCGAGTGATTGAAATTTTTTCGCTTAATGTTCCTTCTATACATAGTACTTTCAAATAATTAAAGAAAAAAACAAAGTAGTAATGTTGATGATTTTTTTTTTTGATAAAATGTAAATATTATTCAAAAGAAGCGTTGATTGATATAACTAGAACTTGGTTTCATGCAAAAAAAAAATTAAAAGCATGGAAACAATCATGTTGTTGGTGAATTTTCACCAACCAATAATCAAGAATATTAAACGTCATGGACAAAAACAAGACTCAAATAAGAATTCAGAACATGTCAAGATCTTGCGCATAATTCCCATGTGTACCGCCGTGTGTAGTTTAGCTGGCAAATATATTCGAAGCCTATCTTTTATTATCTTTCAATTACTATTTTGATTGAATGAAATGTGTCAAAAACCAATAAAAGAGTTATGTAGAGATCGTGGGAGGTACAACTTATAATTTTTTTTGAGTGAGCAAACATAATTTACAGAAACTTGATTGCCCATTTAAAAACATTAGGAAAGTTATGCAGATCACGCTTTTCATTTTTCATAATATGATCTTAAATCGTGTTGAAAACATGAAATATTACCTCAAGAGTTTGGGACATGTTTATAACCTTTTGTGTATCAACATTCAACAGTACTAATTAAGAAAATATAGTTGAATATCTAGTAGACTAGCTTTTCTGAACGGGCTAATTCACCCCTAATTAGTTTAGAGATGTGGATTGGTTAATGTAGTGCGCACTCGGTCATCCTACTAATTAATCCGATGTCGTCTGGATAATCCAAGATTATCAACAAAAAAAATGAAATTTTTTTTATTATGTGCTTTAAAATTGTCTAGTCTCGTAGATCTTATATGATTTGATATTTGGATCGACAAGTGTTGTATGATTGGATCGTAATGTTCCAAGTTATACTGATATTCATAAATGGTCATGTGGTTAAATTAGGCGACTACTGTCATATATACTATAGTCGTCTATATGAATTTAGAAATCTTTGTGTACGTAGCAGCATATGTGATAGAGAGCGGAAGCTAAATAACGGATGAGAACACAAGATCTCCAGGAGAATTCGGATTCACGAACAGGTCTTGATTAGAACGTCGAAACTTGACGAAGAAGCAATAGGGATAGGGTGAGAATCCTCTTCTCATGGCTTCGTACAAGAAGCTCTTTAGGGTTTAGAGTCCTTCATTCTCTCTATTAAATTTTAGTTATGACTGAACGATTTAGTGCAAACAACGTCAGGAGATCCATATCACTTAGCTAGAGATCTAATAATTATGGGGTAAGATCCCATTATTTTTGTTTCGTCTGTGTGATGAGTTTCCACGATTCAAGTTATTGTTTCTGGGTTTTAAAATGATTAATATTGTCTAGACTTTGAATAAAGATCTAAATATTTTATAAAAATCAAATTGCCAGGTTATATTAGGTCAACACAGATTGTTTTTGTTCATCTAATCGCTATAATAAAAAAGCAGTACGAATGATTGTCTTAAGCAGAAACAAAACATTAAAATATGAATGAACAAATCGATTTGAAATGGATACAGTTTAAAAAGTAGAAAGCAACACTTATTAGAGTAACAATAGAAAAACAAGAGAACTCAAAGAATCTTAGTAAAAGACAAATACCGAAAGAAATTTAAACATTATAACGAATCGAGGGGTGGATAAATTGATCAAGCGCATACGAATCCAGAGGGGACCTTCCTACCACAAACATTGAGGAGAAGGCTAAGAGAGATAGGAACCTTAAGATTAATGCCTAAAACATTAGCCTTTAGGGCAGTGCAAAGACAAGCCGCGGCCTCAAGATCAACCAAACCCTTAAGGAGCGAGCAACAAGGTTTGACTGGTGGTGTGCCCAACTGGATTTTGAGAAGATCCTTGAGGACATTTGCGCAAATTCCGAGCTTGAGAGTGTCTCTTGGGCATTTTCCGGTGTTGGTGGGCTTAGGCTTAGGCTTGGGTTTAGGGATTGAACTACAACCACCCCCACATGCGGTTGTCAAGGTGAAGAAAAGGATGTTGAATGTGAGGAAAATGATAAGGGAGTTTGAAATTTTTGAAGCCATCTCTCCAAATATTTATTTTTATATTTCAAGAAGTTTTAAGATAGAAGTGTTGATTTTGAGAGTGGTGAAGAAAAATGAAGAGAGTGTGTGTGTGTATATATAGTAGGGCTTTGAGGGGGAGGACAGTTAATCAAAGCTGTCATTACAATTTAAATTCAAGAATTATTAGTTTGCTTATTTGGTAGCTGTGGTCACTGAATCATTTTGTCTTATTAAGTTGTTAAGATAATTTGCATTTCTTATTACTTTAAGAAACAAATGTTCAATCATGATTAATATGAATTATAATTAATAACACACTATTGTGCTGTCATACTGTCATAGTATTTTAACTTTTCAAACGTGTTAGTTGAATAATTAAGAAGATTTCGTTTCATGTTCCCTCTACACTGAATACTTTCAATTGATAAGTATATGACACATGACTTTGCCATATTGACAACACTCCCAAATATAAGTGTCGAGGTTCTCGGCCCAGGTATACAACTATCTCCTCAGCACGATCTTCTCACCAAAAAGATATTAAATTGTAGCCATGCACATTGGCAAATAACTTGGGTGACGAGATCCAAGAAACATCTAATTGAGTTACCTAATAGGATAAGGTAATAATATTATAGACACAAATTTATTCAAGATGTCTAATGTTCCAAATTTTTTTCTTTGGAGTTCAAATCCCACTTTGACGTACAAAATATTATAATAGGCATGGCTAAAACTTCAAATCGTATCCTCATTTTCAGGAATGCAAAGAGGATAAGAGAACTGGAGTGCAACCGAAAAAAAAAAAAAAAAAAGAGAGGGTAAAATGAGAATACACTGATAAGGAAAACGAAAAATTAGAAATATAGTGGCCTAAAAATAATAAAAATAGAATCGATGCACATGTTTTCGATAAATACTCATAATTCCCATGTGTTGCCCGGTCTGTGTTTTAGGCTTTTAGCTGGCGATTGTGTGTGTTTTTTTTTTTCATCAAATTCTCTCAAAGTAGAGATCAGCTCGAAACTCTCCAAAAAACTCTCTAAAGCGTACGATCAAAGATGTATACAAACATAGTCTAAAAACCCTAATTATAATAGTTTAACACGAGCTGGGGTTTGTTTTGTAAATATATAAAAATTTTGGGCAAAATTGTAAATCTCCTTAAATTATGTTTTCATGTGAAAGTTTAAATCTGGATTGCATTGATCAACACAAAAGTTATGTTGTCCAACACTGTTTACTTTAAAAACACCAACTTCGACTTCTCAACTACAATGTTCTATGAATGCTACAAAATATCCAAATAATCCTCAAATATATGTAAATCTGTAAAAGATTCAATAGGAACTCGAAAGACACATTAAAAACTTGATTATATACATATATCATGACTTAAAACACAGGTAAAAGCCATGATATATCATTTATCCTCTTTAACAAAAATAAATCCTTTTCCAATTATTTTTAATTGAATTGAGAAATAAAGTAGTTTTTGTTTAAAGTAATTGTGTTAGAGGGGAAAAATACTATTTACAATTACGAAAAGGTAAATTTTACTATTCAACATTGTTTCATTATTTTTTATATTTATTTTTTTCACGTCAACCATTGTTTCATTTACCATCTAACACTTTATTATTTCTTATATTTACATGCCATTTATTTATTTATTTATTTCGTTTTTTTTTTCCACACACTCTCTCTCTCTCTCTTTTCTTTTCTTTTATTTTATTCAATTCTTATCTACCTTATTAAAATACAAATAAGTTATCAACAAAATTTTGGTTGTAGATTGCATTCGTGTGGCTTAGACTTTTTCCTAAATTCAAAGTTTGGTTGGTAAGTAATTTGATCATTTCGTAAGTAAAAGTCACAGGGTATTGAAAAAATGTCAACTCTTGGAAATATAAAACAATAACATATTCTCAAGTCGACCAAAAAAGAAAGAAAAAGACAAAGATATATTAGAGGAGTACATTTCTTGAATGAAAGCTCTTATATCACACACATTTCTTGTGTCATACACGCACATCGTATGTTCTTTCAACAATTACGTATGCATTGTCTAATTGCTAAAATAAAATTTTATTGGTAAAAAGTGTCATAGTTTGTTGCTGATTTGAAGATTAAATAAAATATTATTCCTGGAATCGAGTTTATTTCCATAAAAGATGCAATATTTTATTTTATGACATCATAAAATTCTTAATCTTATTCGTTAATTGATAAGAAATGCACCTAGGTTTGGATTTAGGTGTAAGACAAAACCAATTGGAGAACATACATATAACATAGTAGTATATATAGTGCTGCTATATATCTGTTGGACATTGAAAACCATCAGGAAGGGTACTTCCACAAGCATCGAGGGCCAAGTTAAGATGAAGAGGAGTGTACATGGTCATGCCAAGAATGCTGAACTTAAGAGCGGTGCATAGACAGAATGCAACATCGAGATCCATTAGACCTGAGAGCATAGAGCAACAAGGTTTCATAGCCAGTTTCCCGATATTCAAATTGATCATGTTGAGAATATTGGCGCATGTCGACAGTTTGAAAGAGTCTATTGGACAATAATCGTCTGCGAACACCGGGGTAACGAGGTTGAGGAAGAGAAGATTAATCACAAAGAATAAAGCAACTGTGGTTGAGGTCTTTGAAGCCATAGTTGATTCCGATCTTTTTGATCTTTTTATATGTTATAGGTGTATGTTTATTACTTTGAGTTATGAAACATATAAATAGATATGAAGGGAGATTAATGGTATTTATAGTGTTTGGGATGAAGGGAGATTAATGGTATTTATAGTGGTATTCTTTTACGTTAATAGGAACAGATAGTTGAAAATGTTTGTTATGATCAGTTCTGATATGATTATTTTATAAAGGTTTTGGTTCTCTTGGACTTTGGTTATGACTCACAAACTCACACTTATGGTCTAAATTCGGTGCATAATACTGTGGTGTTATTAGTATATAAATTGCATATTTCAATGTTAATCAATAGTGTGAATTTACGTAATTAATTATGAAATCATTTTACATGAAAACTCTTAAGTAAAGATGAGCTTTCAAATATTTTATAGAATTAAATAGTTTTAGGTGTCATATCCACATATTAATTCAACTAAATAAAATCGAATTAATTTTTATGATCTATATTTTATTTAAATTTTGATATTCAGAATTATTTTAGAGTTAGCATTTACTATAATAGTTTCATTATCATCTTAATTTTTCAAAATTTCTCTCTTATTCTTCTGAATCAATTTCTTTTTCATATCTATTGTTATTTTTGTAGGCATCAATGGAAACAATAATATGATAAAACGAAAACATTGAGCCATACAATTGGCAAAATTACAAACATAGAAAGAAGAAGATACATAGATTATCTTTCTTCATTGCCACACACTTCCTCTAACATTTCCATGAACCCTTTCTTCTTATTTCCTCTCATAGCTGTTGCTGTTGTCATCGAGCTGAAACAACTTTCGCGCATTGTTGCTTCTTCAAATCTTGTCCATAACTCTTTCTTCAATGTACTCTCACCTGCTCTTGTTCTGTTTTTCGTCATTACACTCTCTGGTTCTTTCAACATTGGAGTACTCTCAACCACCATTGAAATGCTTTCCTCTAAGAAAACAATTGAGAAAGTAAAGATCATAGATAATAGAGTGATCATAAGACTCAATAAAAATGACCAACACATCAAGCTTACCTTTAGTATGTTTTGCTTCTGGACAATCAAATGAGGATACGAATTTGGATCCACCAGTTTCATCAATTGGTTTCTTCTCATTCACAGGAGCCATAAGAACACATGTTTTAGGAGGAGAAAACCACCAAACCGGAGAGGATTCAAGATCCGTTTTCCTAGTTATTGGAGCATGTTGTATTCCCAAAAGCTCTGGATACTTTGAACATAGATCGTCTGATTTATCAATACCAGAAGAAGATCCAGAGCTCTGTGAACCATTAAAAGAGCTAGCTCCCAATTCAGACTTACAAGCCCCTTGGTTTCCCAGTTGAGAAGATTCAGGAGCTGGTTTAAACAGTGTACAAGATTTCGGAGGCGACATCTTTAAGCAAGGGGTCATAAGAAGCTCAGACTGAATTTTTCTCCTGAGAACTGGTGAAGACAATGGGTCACACTCTACCAAACTTTCAGAGAAATCTATGACATGACCTAAAGAGTTACCAAATCCTGCGGTTTTCATTGACTCACCTCCTAAAACATCATCACTTGTTTCTTTAAAAGCTTCAAGCGACTGCTTAGTGAAAATCCTTTTAGATGTCATCTTAGACTCATTCTGATGTTTAAGGAATTCAGATTTGCCTAAAGGTAATGGTGTCAAAAGAAAAAGTTGTCTACCCTTATCAGCATTGTAATCACCACGCCAAGAAACAAGAGGAGAAGGAGACACTAAAGGCTCAAATTGAGTAGGTTCAGGACTCTCAACATCAAACAAGTCCTCTTCTTTTTCACTAGTACTCATCAAAGACTGTTCTTCTTCTTCCTTATCCTCAGTAAACAATTGAGAATCGGATATGGCTTCTTGCAAACGAGGAAACCATGGCTGCATATTTAAAAACAGATTTTAACACAATTCTAAAGTGCACTAGAAGAAAACAAAAACACAATAGGTAGAATAAAAATGAAACCTTTAGTGATGAAAGCATATCAGATAACACAGATCTAAAAGAATCAACTTCTCTCGTTCCTTTTTTACACTTTGTAGCTTTCACAACAAGTTCATCAATCTGAAAATCCCCAAAAAATCAATTAACCATAAAACTCATAATACAGATTGACAAAAACATTGTTCCTTAACTCTGATATAAACTATGAAATAACAAGTCACCTGGTGAAGAAGAGATGAAATATCAGAATGTACAAGGAAGAGTAGATCCATTTCACAACCTCCATGATCTTCTTCTTCGTAAGTTTTCATTTCCTTAGCCTATGAATGTTCGATTTGATGACAATTCAGGATCTGGAGATTCGAATACAAACAAAATTGATTCCAGATTTGCGAATAACAGTGAGAAAAGAGAGTTTCAAAAATCAATGGCGGTTTTCGAAATCGAAATCGAAGTAAGGTGAAGAGAGAGGACCTGCTGAATCGGAGAATTAGGTCAAGTGAAGGAACGATTCGGAGATATTGAGCAAACCTGTGAAGTTTCTGACGACGGCGTTAGGGTTTAAAGAAGAAGAAGGCGGGATTTTGTAATTTCGAATTTTGGGGTTTGCAGTTGGAAGAAGATGAGAGAGCGTAGTACAGAGAAAAATTGGAAGATTTTTTTTTGTAATCTTCTGCCGACCAATTTTTGTTTTCTTGTCTTTATTTATTCAAATTTCGAAAGCATTGAAATATGATAACTCCATAAACTGGGCCCAAAATTAGTATGGGTTTCATAGTTGACAATGAAGCCCAATTATATGGATGTTGCTACCAGCTTTTAACCATGTATGTTGTGTAGATATGTAGAGTGAAACATAAAAGATATCAGTCATTGGGATTTCGAAAGAAAAATTATATTAAAGTTTTACAATAGTTTAATTTTTTTTACGTATTTACTCTAATATCATAAGTATCGTTTAAGATTTTTTCACACATATAAAAATTTTGAATTTTCTATTTTACCCTTTATTAATAGATTAATTAATTTTTTCATTGGTCAATATATTAAAATAAAGATAAAATTAGATATTTTATCAAAAATATATATTGAAGACACTTATTATAAAAAAAATTATATTTTATCCTTTATTAATACATAAAATTAATGTTCCCAATGGTCAATATATTAAACAGGGGTTAAACTAAAAATTTAATCAAAAATCTATACTGAAAATACAAAAAAAAAAATTATTATTATGAAAAAAATTTTAAATTTAAAAAGACTTTCAATAAAAAACTGAGGAAGTATCTCTTATCATAATGCTAACATTTTTCTATCGATTCTTGTCTTTTGTAACTATGATCAACATTTCTTATCCCTAAAAATCTTTCATCGATTTGTTTCTTTCTCTTTTGTTAAATTCATCCATTTGTGTCATCACAATTATATATAAATTGTCTAACCTAATAAATTTTAGGCCCAATTATTGAAATGGACTTTCCACAATTTTATTGTGAAAAATGATCCTCAAAGTGTGAAATTAGAATATAGTGAATCCATTTTTACAATAAAATTGTGAAAGGAAATATTTTTTAGAATTTTACGTAAATTTTAACACTACAAAATATAAATGGTTATTATAGAATCCCTTCTTATAATACTTAGCATTACAAATTAAAAACTCATTGGAAACTGGACACTACACACTTCATTCCAAACTCTTACTTGTGGCCAGCTACCCTAGGGGTTAGGGCTAACCACATGGTTGGTACACATGCATACATATTCCTATCATTATAAAAACCCTAAGTTGTATTTAAATTATCAAAGCTAATACAATCTCATAATTCACTTAATTCCTCACTCAAGAGTCAAGCCAACCCCACTTACACTATAAATACCCACTTATACGCACTCAAATTCTTCACTAATCTCAATCACAAACAACACTCCATTATTCTTCTTCAAGGCTAAGCAAAATGGCTCTCAGAAACTCTCTTGCCATTTTCCTTGCCTTCAACATCCTCTTCGTCGCTGTAACCGAAGCTTCCCGGTCCGGTTGTCCACCACCACCTTACAAACCAAGGCCTACCCCAACCACTCCTACCCCAACCATTCCTACCCCGGCCGGTCCTGCCACTGGGACTTGCCCAAAAGATGCTTTGAAGCTCGGTGTTTGTGTTAATGCGCTTAACTTGTTGAATGTGACATTAGGTGCTCCTCCGGTTAAGCCATGTTGCAGCCTCATTGACGGTTTGGTCGATCTTGAAGCTGCGGTTTGTCTTTGCACAGCACTTAAAGCTAGCATTCTCGGCATCAACATTAACCTTCCGATCAACCTAAGCTTGCTCCTCAACGTTTGCAGCAGAAAGGCTCCACGTGGCTTCCAATGCCCTTAATTTTTTAGACATCATATTTGCTAAATCCTGAATTCGGTTATGGCTACGCATGAAATGTGCTCCACTTTAATTTCTGTTTCCTTTCTATTTTTTTCTCTTCATTTGAATTGATGCATGAAGATGAGGAAGATCCTCATCAATTGAGAAATGGGTTTGTGTTGTTGTAATCTATATATTTCATTTGTCATAATAAAATTATGTTTTCTTTCAGTGTTACGTTAATTGTATTTGCTTCGTTTTAGCAAAAAAAATAAACAAAAAAAAGGAAAGGGAATCTGTTTAATTCGTTATAACGAATGATAACACAATAATTCATAGTACAAATGGATATACCTAAACAGTCAAAGCCCTAAATATGAAGTGAAATCTGAAAAAAAAAATAAGCATAGTTTGTCTAAATGGTTTCTTTGATAGAATTCGAATCCCCTCCTCCGGCAGTTTTAATTAGTTTTGGCCATCCAGAAACGTTTTAAGTAATTAAAATAAAAATCGGATTTCTGTGACCTTGAAGAGCAGTCTGGAATTTGGTATATGATTCTCTTGGTAAACAAAAATATAAAATTAAAATAAACAAAAGATATATAAGCATATTTTTGTTTTTGTTTATTTATTTTATTTTTTTAGAGTTAATTGGATTAAAAGATTTTACATATTATTTGGATGGTATATATGTGTATGCAATCACTATAATATATATATATATATATATATATATTTACTAGATACATGAGACAATATTATTCTTAAAAATAAAAATCAAAGCATACATGGGAAAAATCTAGTTTTTTATTAATATGGATTATGTGATGATTTAATTTTTTCACAAAAAATATGAAAGGTGAAGTATAATGATTAAAAATAATTGACATGATATAATCAGATATCAAATCTATTTACTCAGTTTGATTGGTGTAAATATTTTTCAAAATTCTTCAAATGTTTTTAAGTTTGAAAACTAACTATAATTTTAAAAACAATTCATTTGATTTTATATCATTAATGGCTTTATTTAAAAATTTAATGATATTTTGACAATGACATTTCATATAGCTTTAACAAAATTTTGGTTATTTTCCTAAATGTACTTTCACAATAATAGTATTAGGATGGTGGGGTCTTCTATCAAACAGAACTCTATATATATATATATATATATATATATATAGAGTTTATTTTCGTATCAGAACCTTTAATTCTAAATTTAATTGGTTTGATTAAAAATAATTTTATTACATATACATTTTTTAGTCTTACTTTACAGAAAATGAAGAGTATGGCGAATTTAACCATCAGGAAAAAATAAGAACCAAGAAAATAGCAAAAATGAACTAGATGGAGACGGTAATGACGTGAAGCAAAGAAAAGGCTAGGTGTGGATATATGATCGACATTTAAATTTGAATTTTGGTTTACAATTGGACTATTGGTTTTTGGTAAGAAGAATTAATTTGGACGGTTTCTTTTTAAAAGATGGTTCAAATTAAGGGTTAAGATTTTCACGAGTTTTAAGGTATAATATTTTTAGTTATTGGGATTTCGAAAGAAAAATATATCAAAGTTATTTTATTAAGTTATTGAGATTCCGAAAGAAAAAAAATATCAAAGTTTTAGAATAATTTTCTTTGTCAAGAACATTTAACTTGTGATCTCTTGTCGTAATACTAACTTCTTCTTTTTTGCTGCTTCTTGTCTTTTGTAACCATTTAACGGTCCAATCATATTATTTCGGATCATGTGCAAATATCAGTGGTGGATTGGATCTATTAACAGTTGATATTAACTACTGCAATAATAACTTTAAATCCAGAAAAAAGGCCTAAACATTTTTTTTTCATTTTACCTACATAAAATTAACTACTGAAAAAATTACAATTGTTTTTAATAAAAATATGACACTTATTTCGAATATTTTTTAATATGTTTAAATAAACTGTTTAAAACTAAAATATGACACATCAATATTTTTCTAACAAGTAATAATTAATATTAAATTTTTTTAATTTCTCTATCAATATTGAATATTATTTTATAATATGTAAAAAATAGGTAAAGTATAGGGAAATTTTATTTAAGAAATAGTAATTTGTGTATGTTGGTAGTTTAATATTAGATTCAGCCATTTTGCGAAATTTTTCAAACTAGACAATTTTTTATTCTAAGAAAAACCGTAAATTTTCATTCTGCATATTTTATATTATGCAACATAATTTTATTTTGTGTCATTATGCAATTACGCCACGTCACCAGTCATAACTATGATAAATTGTCTAACAAGTATTAACAGTTTAAAAATGATTATTATAGAATTCACTTCTTATTAAAAAATTTAACACAACAAATCACTCGAAACTGTAGAAATTTTCCTTTGGTATACGACAGATCATGAATTAGTAACTGGATCCAATCTCCAAGAAAAACTAATACACACTTGACACTTGGTTCCAAACTCTTACTTATGGCCAGCTAAAATACCCTAGAGGACTAGAGGTTAACCACATGGAATTGGTACACATACAAATTCTTGAAAACCCCAAGTTGAATTTAAATAATCAAAGCTAATACAATCTTATAAGTTATAACTCACATAATTCCTTACTCAAGCCACCCCACGTACACTATAAATACCCACTTATACACACTGAATTTCTTCACCAATCTCAAACACAAACAACACTCCAATCTTCTTTCAAGGCTAAGCAAAATGGCTCTCAGAAACTCTCTTGCCATTTTCCTTGCCTTCAACATCCTCTTTTTCGCCGTAACCGAAGCTTCCCGGACCGGTTGTCCACCACCACCTTACAAACCAAGGCCTACCCCAACCACTCCTACCCCAACAACTCCTACCCCAACCGGTCCTGCCACTGGGACATGCCCAAGAGATGCTTTGAAGCTCGGTGTCTGTGTTAATGCTCTTAACTTGTTGAATGTGACATTAGGTGCTCCTCCGGTTAAGCCATGTTGCAGCCTCATTGACGGTTTGGTCGATCTTGAAGCTGCGGTTTGTCTTTGCACAGCACTTAAAGCTAGCATTCTCGGCATCAACATTAACCTCCCAATCAACCTAAGCTTGCTCCTCAACGTTTGCAGCAGAAAGGCTCCTCGTGGCTTCCAATGCCCTTAATTTCTAAATCCTGAATTTATGTGCTCGAACTTTGATTTATGTTTTCCTTTCTATTTCTTCTCTTTATTTGAATTGATCGAGAGATGAGTTTGTGTTGTTGTAACCTATTTCATTTGTCTTGATAATAAAGTAATGTTTTTCTTTCAGTAATACGTATATTGTGTTTGCTTCGTTTTAGCCAAAAAAAAAAAAAACGGAGTCTGTTTAATTCGTTATATACATTGGTCCGTGAGTATTGGAAATGTTGATGCACACGTGCATTTATGATTATTCACATTAAATGAACTGAACACCAATGAGGGATTAATTAATTCTGCATCAATAAGCCATCTTATTACATCTACCAATACGTACGTATGTGACGGAAATGGGTTATAAGATTAAGACATAAAAATGTTTTTGGTCAATAAGAGGGTTTAACTCGGATGATGATCATTAATTAGGACAACTTATTACGATATGTTTGCTTTTGTTAAGAAATTAAAAACATATAGCGTAATAATTTGTCCCATCAGGTAATAGAAAAATATAATAGTGAACCTAATGAATCCAAGCTTTAAAAAAACAAACAAACTTATTTGTAAAAAAAATCTACCTTTTCTTATCAGAGATAATTTGAAGAGTTTGTGCACCAACTACTTTGCACTGTCAAAGTCCTAAGATGTGGAATCCGAAACGACTAATATTTTCTAGATGAGCATCAGAGAATGTGTAGTTTACCCTGATTCCTGAATGGTTAAAGGGTTTATTCTGAATGCTCTTTTTGGCACTGTGTGCATCCACTGTAATTTTAATCAGCTTTGGGCACCTGTAAGTGGTAAAAAAACCTGAATTTTTTCCGGTTAACAAAATATAATAATGAATTAGAATACGCATTTTTTTCATTTTTTTAAAAGAATTAGAATAAAAGATTTTACGTGATGTGGATATTATCTTTATGCTATCACCATATACGTATGTTGGGTCTTATGTCAAACGCAATATCATATATAGAGACGAACTAGATGAAGATGATGATGACATGAAAAAAAAGGAAAAGTGTGGATATATGTCCACAATCCCAATCCACATTAATTTTACCATTTGGTTTTTGGTACAAGTATTAACCAGGAGGTTTTCTTTTCAAGACACTGATTCTAAGGGGTTATTGGATTTCTTTTTTACTTTATAATTTTTCATATGTTTTTCAATACAGGGTTTTGATTCTCCTATTACGAAAGAGTTTGATTTATATTTTATATTTTGGAGGAGTTTTGTTACAATAAATAAAAATTCCTGAATGTCGAGTTATTCTATTTATACTCTTCGTATTGATCATACATATTTTGATAACTGGTTTAGATCATCTAATTGAACAACACAATCAAGTATCAATACGATTAATATTAACAAAAAACTACAATCAACACGAGAAGTGATATATATGTATTATATATGAAATGTCTAAATCCCTGTATTTTGACTTTTGTAACTTAAAGTTGATTAATGTGAAATCAAATGTTAAAAGGAAACATAATTTCAAAAACAAAACAGTTATAAGAAAATAAAAAACCAATCAATTGGTCAACTCTATAGTAAATAATGATTCGGCATGATGATTATCATACTACTTTAATACTATCGAAGGAATAATTAAATTCCAGATCTCTCCTCTAGCTAGTAGACCCGTGAACCATATATTCTAGCATGTTCAACCTTATTTTATAACACGTATAAAATGAAACAGATACCACTAATACTAGAAACCTATATTATTTATTGAGCAAAAGGATAAAAATCTTATACATCCCTCATTCAATATGAATCATAGAAAAATTCGATAGAGAAATAACAACGATTATTTTGTCGTTATAACACCTTAATATATATGGATCTAACAGTTTTATATAATTGTTTCATATTAATCATTTTTAGGCATGGCTGTCTTTTCAAAGTTGCAATTGGCCGCACAAGTATTCCAAGATATTTTATGAATGTTATAGAATTTTTCAACAATATTATACCTTTGATTTCATATTTGTATTAAACCATCAAACAAATTTTTTTTTTCACGTCAGTTTAAAAGGTGCAACACGAGGATTTTTCAGAAAGTCACTCTTTCTAGTATTATACTCGCCCAAACAGATTTTACTGCGAAGTTCTTATGGGATATAGTGCATTAATGCATTAATGCTGGTATGATCGCACAATTTGAGACAAGTGTAACATTGAAATTATGATTGAGATATTTCTATGTTTTAAAGAAAGTCCAACCTATAGTGGTCTATTAGTCCATCTTGTAGCCCCTGTTATACGGAATGGAATTTTTATTTTTATTTTGTCAATATACGGAATGGTTTAAATAGTCCTCATTTGGGATTATTAAACCATTGAATGTACAATTAACAATTTCTAAATGAAGTCATAATTTTGTCCTCGTATGAGATTGTGTGTAGACTTAATAATGCTTTAGAGTAATGTTGCTATAAGTTTGCCCCGTGACCAAGAGATTTGTAGAAGGTTAAGATATGTTCACATGGACAGGCGTGAAGAAATAAAGAACAATCATTCCGTTTTAGATATACTCAAATATATTTGGCAGAGGGGCTAAAGTATTAACACACACACATATATATATATATATATATGCAAGTTTATTGTTATTTTTTTGACAGCACACATATACAAGTTTAATTTGTCATTTCCACTATATTTATATGGTAGATCGCAGGTTTTAGAGAAATTAAAATTAAATGGTTCAATTTTCTTCTCTTCAAAAAAAAACCCAAATAAATCTAAATATGTACACTCACTTGCCACTCTAGGTAAATAAATATATATTTGGTGCAATACTAATAGCTCTAGAATATAAAAATTTCTTTACTAACCATATTAGATATTAAATTATATTCCTTCATAGGTAACCCTTTCGATATCATAATAGATATATGGATATACTCTAATTATAAAAGTTGTACAAGTTTCTTAAGCAAAGGATAACTACATCTACTAAAAGTCTAACGCTTAAGCTAATGATTTATCTCATAGAAAAACAGAGAAAAAAAGAGAAAAAAAACAAAAAAAGCTAAAAACAAATCTTCATCTAACTGGTTTCTGTGTAAAAAGTGGTTCCAAGTAAGTTGATAATTGCTGTTTTTCTTCTACTGAAAAAATTAAGTAGAAAATAAGGATTTGATTCGGCTTGAAATTAGTATATTCTATATATTAAAAGAGGAACATTATTTAAAAGAGGAACATTACATTCTATATATTAAAAGAGGAACATTATTGTTATTCTGTACAGTATATTAAAAGAGGAACATTATTGTTATCGTGACAAATCTACAATTTTTTCAGTATTTTTATTTATTTTATTCAGCTTGTTTAATGTTAAGAACTCAATGTCATGCATGAGATATTTTTTTGCTTAAAAAAATAAATATCACAATAGATATACGGATATATTCCAAGAAAATAATGTAAGAACATGTGCCATTCAAATCCGAGTTGTTTTATTTGTCAAACATTCTTATTTGAATTAATTTTCTTATTTGATTAACATTATTTTTCATTTGTCAAATATTTTTATTTGAATTAGTATATTTATTTTATTAGTTTATTCTTGTTAAAATCCCATATCAGATATATAAATGGACTAGTAATAGTATATAAGGGATATTGATCAATTTCACTCACTACCAATTGGTTTTTAGTTGCAAGTTCATAGAACTTAATTATTTCATATCTCAAATATTAATAAATATATCAATATACATTTATTAATTGAAACCAAAAACATATTTTCATATATAAATGTCATGCTAATTTTTCTTTTTATGAAACAATAAATATGTAACCAAACACAATAATTTTATTATCTTTAAATGTATTAAATTTTATAATACATTAATCATATATATAATACTGTTAATAAAATTAAATAGCATTACTATATTTACTATAAATAATACTCCTTCTGTACCACAAAGTAGGATGTTTTATACTTTTCACATATTTTAAGAAAAAAACTTAAATAACCAAATATGCCCTCATTAAATATTATTATTTTAAAATATTATATTTTGTTGTATTTAATTTAAGGATAAAATCGATAAACAACTATAACTTTTTAGTTTCAAAACTCAAAACTTTTATCTTTGTAAAACAAAACAAAAAAATAAATCTAAAAGTCCTACTTTGTAGAGGGAGTACTATTAATAAAATTAGATAACATAAAATCTGTCAATGCATGAGACACACTCTTACATAGTATATATTCTAAATAGTAATAATATAATATGGCGAAAATATTGATGTTGATGAAATTGATGCAAGATTAATGCTGAAATCTGGCAGAATTTTTAATTTATTACGAAATGTTTGGACTTTGGAGTGTATTTTTATAAACATATATATAATCATTCGTATAGCTAAAATTATTAACCGAGGTGTATCTGTATACTCTTAACTTTATACACATGTAACTAGTCGTGTATTGGATACTGATAATAAATATTTCGTAAAATAACTAATATAGTTAGTTTATGGGATCGTTCCACTACCTTCTACTTTTGGGTGTTCAATTTCTTACAACCAACTAAATACTAGTTAATTAGAACCATATATATACTCTGAAGGATTGCCAGCTAACTTTGGACAATAACCATTACATGTTCTTAAATAATCAAATCGCATTTATATAAAAAAAAATCAACTAATCTCCTTTAAAAAAAATCCAAGAATCAAACCTTTCTCATTTCTCTCCTAATGAAAACCCTATAAATACCCACTAAACACTTAACATTTCTCTCCACCCATCTTAAACACACTACTACTACTACTTCTTGAGCCTTTTGTTAGCGCTTTTCACTCCACAAACAAAATGGCTTCAAGAACCTCTCTTCCACTCTTCCTTGCTCTCAACCTCCTCTTCTTCACCTACTCATCTGCCACTTGCTACAAGTGCATCCCCACACCAACGACCCCAACGGTCCCAACGGTTCCAACGGTCCCAACGTATCCAACTCCAACGACCCCGACCACCCCAAGTTATGGTTCCTGTCCTAGAGATGCCCTAAAGATTGGTGTTTGTGCTAATGTCCTCAAGCTAGTGGACCTAAAATTGGGAAGCCCACCCGTAAAGCCATGCTGCTCGCTCATTGATGGTTTGGTCGATCTTGAAGCTGCAGTCTGCCTCTGCACCGCGCTTAAGGCTAACATTCTTGGAATCAGCCTTAACCTTCCTATCGATCTCAGCATACTCCTCAATGTTTGTAGTAGAAAAGCTCCAAAAGGTTTCCAATGCGCGTAAGCTGGATACTTATATTGAAAACAAACGAATCATATGGTTTAATAACTTCTTGAAGTACCTGGTTTCTTATCTTCTTGTTGTTTTTTTTTCTAAGGTGATTTTTTTTTTGTATTTTTCTTCGATTGGTTAAAATCATGAACGTACTTGATTGTGCAATAATGGGTTTGTAATCGGCAAGTTTGTACTCCTTTGCTTTATTGTTCTTCCATCTCTTTTTTTTTTGTAATTGTGTCTTTTGAATTTGATTAATAAAAGTATCTACTGTTGTTATTGTTGTTTATATCGGGTTCATATCTCTATTCGAAAAACCTAGGTAAAATGATAATTGTATCACAGTATCATGCACTGAAAAACATGTTTGAATTAGACATGTAACATCCGACCATGCATTGCCGACAGATGAAAATATAGCCTACGAGTCTAAGACCACTGAAAAAAAAAAAAATTTGTAGACTATCTGAAACAACAAATTTTGGCTAGGTCAAACCAAACAGAATCAAAATTTGTCCAACTTAATTGAACTGGACTAAAATTTCGGTTCTGATTCGCTCAAACTAATTCTAGACGGCTCATCGTTCCATAATGGTGGGGAATTTGTTCATCAGGATAAGAAATGTTAAGTTTAACAGGTACCAAACTAGATATAAGAATATGGTCAAGATAAATTCTTCTAACAATCTACAGTATAGTTAAATAAAGAATTAGATCTCACAAACATTATTTGCATAAGAGAGATCGAGTAAATAAAATGAAAGTTTAAAAAAAAACAAAAAAAAAATTAGATCGTGATGTTAGAAGCAATATACGTAGTGATCATAACATATATATATATATATATATATGTATTAGAGTTGATTTTCCAAATACCAAAAAAATAAAAAATTGAGAGTCATTAATAAGTACTGAAATTGAAAAATCGTTAATAAGGTCAGGGTGTGATCAACTTTTGGCATGACGTTGATAATGTCATTTTCTTCTAGCAAATCGTGTGTTATATTAACATGGTATTTACTAAAACTAATAACAAAAATTTTACCAAAAAGATAAAAGCAAAACTAAATAGCATGTTACATAGATAATGAGCAAAAAAATTGATCTTATCTGCCAGTGCATTTAGTCGGTCTGTCAATTCAAACAATTCAGAATCATCTGAAATTTCTAATTATGAGTTAAAATAACATGATATTATTATTTATGTCATGTGATGAAATTATAACATTTTATTTATTAATAATACACATAATGAACGATTATGGGCAAAACATTGTGAATTTGAAATTTATAGATGGGTAACAAAATTTTTTATCAAAACTAATAATGTAATATCTTAGTATTTAACATTTTAGTTTTTTTCACCGTTTATATATTGACAGTAATGCTTTTATCATTTCTATATTATCCTTATTTATATTTTAAAATATCATAGTTTGATATTTTAAGGGTTTTAGGTATTTAAAAATTTTTTTTATACAGGTTACTTTATGTTTAGAGTTATATTCCGTTATTGTTTTTATATTTAATAAAAACCATAATAAGATTTTTTTCTAACTCCCTTGTTTTGAATATAACTCAACACAAATTATGTAACACAATCATCGGTTTCTGTTTGAAAGTTGAGCATTTTTTGATATTTTTGTGTTGTAAATAATAAAATATATTAAGTTAATACAATATTTAAAATGTATAAAAATTGTTGTCTAAATTTAAATTGATGGTATGAGTTGATATTAAATGATTTTAAAAGTCTTTTGATTTTATATTTGTATAGTTGAACCACATATGATTCACTGGATCATACCTTTTAATAATGTTTTATTTTTATGCTTGTATATATGATTTATGGTAAGGTGTTTGTAAATAATAAAAAATATATCACATAAAATATATTAAATATGTATTATAGTTAAAATTTATAAAAATATTCGTCACCTAAAAGCAGTTGATATTATATGACTGTAAATATATAACATTTTGTCCTTTCATTCTTTTTTTATATATACCAATTTATGTTAATTATGTTACAAGACAGCAGATCTAGAAACAGAGGAGAACAAGTTTGAAAACTAAATTAAGGACCATCGGGAAGAAAACAAATTATGTCCGATCGATCTTTTGTACCTTTTGATCAAGCAATTACTAATTAATTGGTCAAAAATAATAGTATTAAATAAAACTATTTGACTTTTATATTCTTTACTCCATTTAGATTATTATGCATGAACTCTCCCGTGATCAAATTTGGCAGTTTCAGACATCGTTTGTTAGAGATGCCTTCAGATACAATCAAACGTTACAGGTGTATATACATAAAACTAATTACGTGATACTAAAATAATACTAATATATGATCGAATTTTGATCCAGTGGTTATATATGAGCAGAGTTAGGATTTGGATGGATTACAAAGAATATAAACGACTTGCTCCATGACATATACTAACATCCATTACCGTATATATTAAACTTTGTTTCGCGACATACGCTGAGTTTTATCTTACTTTTTTTTAATATTAAATAAATGGTTTGACAACAAAAAAAATATTAAAAAATATATATAATATATATCTATGTATAAGATTAACGTACTTTAACAAAAAAAAAATTAACGTAATTAAATACTGAAGTTTGCTGACATCAAAAAGAGAATACTAAAATTTAATATGGTGAAAAAGTTTCTTCTACAAAATTTTCTTTAAATAAAACAAGCAGTGTCGATTTTTCCTACTCGAATTTCGCATCCTTAATTAGTTTATTAACCTTTCTATAAATGAACTGCAAATCTGTAGTTTTCTGCATATATTTAAACTGATTTCGAGTTTTGTGGTTTAAACTATTCATATGAAAATCTGTTTTTTTTTTTCTTTTTTTCCTTATTCAGGTTATGACTAGATTGCTTTAAATCAGCCTTAACGGACCACTCAACCCCAAAAATAAAATCAGCCACTCGTCACTAGAAAAAGGTACAAACCCGATCATAAAAATTCCGTTCACGGAGAGCAAAAAATTATCATATTTTTTGGTGAAAGCAAGTTGCTTCGTATGGATCAAATAAAACCATAGTGTTCGTGTGTAGTGTATGATCACATAAACGTAGCTTAAGTGTTGTCCCACTGAAGCTTATCCGTACACCCAATTATAAATTTGTGGCATTTCTATGCTCCAAAAAAAAAAATAATCTAAATCAGCTTTTCACCGCAGAAAAAAAAGATCCTTGTGCTGTTATTTTGAACTGAAAATTTTACTAAGGTAATATATATGTAAGACGTAAGAACTATCACTATCAAGATTCAAATGAGAATAAAATTTTGTAGAGAAACGATTATTAAATTTAAACTCCTCTTGTTGTTCATCGAAAGAGATCCATTGCTATTGTTAAGACACGATGATAGACAAGTTTAGGCTTTTGTGGGTGTCTCATAATGGGTTTCCAAGATTATAAGAAAACAAAGTGGGCTGTCTTATCATGGATCAACTAACACCTCAAAAGGCCCAACTATGGCCGCCACAGAATCCACATCATTATTATCGCTTTCACTTTTTTCTTTTTTTTTTTTCTTTTTTTTTTTTGGGTCAAACCGTATTATCACTTTCACCTTAGAAAACAAAATTTACAAAAGAAAAGTATTAAGAAAGAATAACAAATGATTAACACACATCATTATTCCTACGTCTTTAAACCAATTTCACTTTAGAATTTAGCACAAAGTTTATAAAAAACCATATTAAAAAATCATAAAAAATGTCTATAAATTGCTTAAAAAAGACTGAAACAATTACAATTTTTTCTTTTTAAAATAAACATTATATATCGGGCTTGCACCGAATATTTAGTTTAGGAGAAAGCACAAGTATGTCCAACAGAAGATGTAGTTAATATAAAATTATTGACACTAATCCTTACATCATTTCAATACTGTGTCGATGATTCTTAGAAATCTTTTGTATTCAGAGAGAGGATAATGTAAGGTTGTTAGGTGCAAAGTGTAACCGGAAAACCAATTCACTTTTGCATAAAAAGTTAGAAGCACTTTTATGGACAATGTACTCTATTCTTTCAAGAAAGCTTCTTTGTCATATGTTCAAAACTAGTTATGCAGAGTTCGTTTCAATGATACAGTCTTCAGAGCAGTGACTAGCTTTCTCTAATCAGTTTGATGAACTCGTTTGCCTCAGAAATTCTATACATGATTTTATCATCTCACGAATTACAAGATCAACTAATAAACTTGCCGACTATTTACCACGAACCTCTACATTTTTATTTTGTGCATGTATGTTTGTAAACATTTTTCTTCTATTTTGAGCTATCAACACACTATAGTGAGTTTATAAAAGCATCTCCAATGTAATACTCTATTTTCTACTCCAAAATAGAGTAATTTCAAAATGCAGTTAAGTTTTACTCCAATGCATTATTCCATAAATAAATATTCTATGAATATTTTAATTCTAATTTATTACTAATTTCTAAAAAAAAGATAAAATTTAGAAATTAGTAATAAATAAGAGAAATGAGCTTTTTTATCTTTGATTTCTCTAAACCGAGAAAGAAATTCTTGGAAACGAATATTATTATCTTCAACTATATGGACCTTTGTAGGTGGAACTTCTCTTTCAACTTCAATTAGTGCATTGAGATCACGTTCATCCTTGATTATCATGTTATGTAAAATTATACATGTACTCATTATATCATGTAGCACATTTTTCTTCCAAAAATGAACCGGCCCTTTCACAATAACGAAACGCAATTGGAGAACTCCAAATGCATGTTCTACATCTTTTCTACATGCTTTTTGTTGCGAAGCAAAATATTTTTTCTTTGGACCCCTTGGCTCATGAATAGTTTGCACTATGGTAGACCACTTTGGATATATACCATCAACCAAATAATAACTCATATTATATTCCTTTTTTTGAATGATATAATGAACATGATGAGTAATACCTTGAGCGAGACTGAAGAAAAGATGTGAAGACTCCAATATATTGATATCATTATTAGTGTCGGGCATTCCGAAATAAGCATGTCATATCCAAAAATCATAATCCACCACAGCTTTAAGAATTATATTTGGTGATCCACTACGACCTGCATATTGTCCAGCCCAAGCGGTAGGACAATTTTTCTACTTCCAATGCATGCAATCTAAGCTACCAAACATTTCTGGAAATCCTTTTTTTCACCAATGTAAAGAAGTCTAGGAACATAATTAGATGTTGGAGACCATAGATATTGCTCTGAAAATATTTCCACTACGACTCGACAAAATCTTTTCATGCTTTCAATGGCTGTTGATTTGTCTATTTTACAAAAACGGGGTTATCGACAAAAAGATCAACAAGACCAACTAGCTCCTCTTCCATCTACTTTGGGAAACGTTTTGACAATCTTGATGACTCCGGACACGATTTATCAAATTATTAAGACATTATTCTTATTGTGTTAAATTTATTTTATGTTGTTTATCTTTAATTTTAGTACTTATTATTTTATTTTATGCCATTTGTAAACCAAGATATTAACAATATATTTATAAAAAAAGAAATTCGCATACATATCAATTTAAAAATAATGCTTACAAAAAGGAAAATATGTGGTTATGTAACTAATAGACGGAGAATAAAACATAAATTATCATCTAGCCTTTTCTCTTAGCATTTAAAATGAATGTGTACATAAAAGAATATCATTTTTTTAAAATATGAACGTTTGTAAGGAAAAAAAAATCTGGAGCGATAACAGATTTATTTGATCAACAATATAAATGATATTTGATAGAAAATAATTTAATTGGTCAAATCTAAATTTGGAGTAATTAAAACTATATATTTATTGCATGAGTCAGTGCATAAACATAAAAAGCGTAAGATTTATATATTGTCAAATTCGTAAACATGATAGCTCACAAGAAAATCTCTATTATTTAAAATAAACAAAATTTGAAGGATTATTTTATAAAAAAAAAATTTAACTCCATAATAGAGCGAAAAATGAAATTACTGAATAAATGGAATAATGGGTAGAATTACTTTATTTTTGAGTGAAAAATAGAATTGGGTTAAAGGGAATTTGACTCCAAAATGGAGTTTGGTGTAGTAGGGTCGGAGATGCTAACATAAACATTGTTGTATGTTTGGATGGAAAAAAAAAAAAAAAAAACATTATCTTCCCAACCGACTTATCTCCTCCAACCAGTGTGTTAAAGCGCTCAAAAACACAGTTTTTTCTTTCTCCGTCACCATTTTCCCAAGAAAAATCTCAAATCTGGTTCTTCCCCAATTGCGAAAACCCTAGATTTCGAAATCATCCTACAAAAAAAATGGCAATGATTCCAATGGATATCGTCAACGATCTCTTCCTCCGATTACCAGCAAAATCTTTAGTTCGTTGTCGAGCTCTCTCAAAGCCATGTTACAATCTAATCAACAGTCCAGATTTCATCACATCTCATCTCAATCGCGTTCTTCAAACCGGAGATCATCTCATGATTCTTCTCAGAGGTGCTCTTCATCTCTACACTGTAGATCTAGATTCACTCGATATAGTCTCCGACGTTGAACATCCGATGAAACGTGGCGGTCCAACCGAAGTATTCGGTTCTTGCAACGGTTTAATCGGATTATCAAATTCTCCGACTGATTTAGCGATTTTCAATCCATCAACTCGACAAATCCATCTCTTACCTTCTGAATCCATAGATCTTCCTGATGGTTCAACGACTCGTGGTTATGTTTTTTACGGATTTGGATATGATTCTGTGAATGATGATAATAAGATTGTGAGGATGGTTCAGTTTAAGCGTGATTCAGATGATGAACTTGGTTGTAGTTTTCCTTATGAAGTTAAAGTTTTTAGCTTGAAGAAGAATTCATGGAAGAGAATCGAATCGGTTTTGCCTTCGATTCAGCTATTGTTTTACTTTTATTATCATCTGTTATATCGTCGTGGTTATGGTGTTCTTGCTGGTAATAGTCTTCATTGGGTTTTACCTAGAAGACCTGGTTTGATTGCGTTTAATATCATTGTGAGGTTTGATCTTGCGTTAGAGGTATTCGAAATTGTTCGTTTTCCCGAAGCTGTTGCGAATGGTGATGTTGATATTCAGATGGATATTGGTGTTTTAGATGGATGTTTATGTTTGATGTGTAACTATGATCAGAGTTATGTTGATGTTTGATGTGTAACTATGATCAGAGTTATGTTGATGTTTGGATGATGAAAGAGTATAATGTTAGAGATTCTTGGACTAAGGTTTTCACGGTTCAGAAACTGAAAAGTGTGAAATCGATTGCGTACATGAGACCTTTGGTTTATTCAAAGGATAAGGAGAAAGTTCTTTTGGAGATTAACAATACAAAGCTAGTGTGGTTTGATATTGAGAGTAAGAAGCTTAGTACGCTTAGGATTAAAGATTGTCCTAGCTCGTATAGTGCGGAGCTTGTTGTGAGTAGCCTTGTTTTGGGATGTAAAGGAGATCTTAAGAATATTAAGTATCGTAAAGAACAACGAGCTAAAGAAGCTAGAGAAGCTAAAATGATGCAGAGCAATAAAAAGAGGTGAAGGTTTTTCTTGTTCTTCTCTAGATATGATATGATGAAAGAAAACAAATCCGAAGCTTACGGGATGATTTTGTATCGTGATGTTTAGTAACTCGTTTGTTGTTTCATCTCAGGGATGATTTCTTGTCCAAGGGATTCAAGCTGGTCTTATAAGCAAAAGAAAGAGCTAAAGGCAAAGGAGGTATGTGTAAGTTTGGCCATTGTTAATGGTGTTTTAGTTTGCTGCTACATCCGTATTTTCTTTCATTTTTTTTTGACCGCTTAGAACATTCCCCATAAACATCATTAGGAGCATATTCAAGTGTTTTCTTTTCTTATAAACGTCAAGCTTTATGAGAATTGTCATATGCAAACCGTTGTCGGGTTTTGGTTTTACAGGGTGGAGAAACGGGGGAGGAGAAATAGCTTAACCAAAATATAATACATCTTAACCAAAGTAAAAGCCTTTAGAGAAAAGAGGATAATAATACATCAATATGGAGATTGTACTAATGACCTAAGATATGAAATAAGTGTTGTAAATTATTGAAAATCTATAATCTGCTTGTTATGACTCACTTAATACTAAAGTTTTGTATTTGCTAGTTAAGTCTGTATGATTTGTTCTTTTAAGATCAAGTTTAAGAAAAAACAAATATCATAATTATCTCCAGAGTTGCAGGCCTTGAAATAAATACAAGATGTCAATATTACTTTAACATGCTTATGAGTTTGCACAGATTTATATGTTTGGATAGTATATTTGAAATTATGTTTAGTTGAGGTATGAATTTTCGCACTAGTATAATTGAGGTTTAAATTGAACATAATTTTTTAATTTTGGGTATGAAATAATCGGATTGCCAGTATACATGAGTAGTCACTAATATTCCGTTTGAGAGTCGTCGGTGGAAGAATTGGTTTTCTGATTCACTTTTTAATTTGAGTCTAACATCAAAATAAAAAAGAAAAAGAAAAAGACTAGGATTGGTGCACGGGAAAGGCCGATTCATACAAACTGTAGGCCCATTAAAACAAAGCCCATCCAAAACCCTATCTTGCCTCCCTATAGATATATATATAAAGCGGGCGCTAACGAAACTTTGTTCGGTTCAATCAGGGATTTTTCTCAACACGAAATCGACGTCGATCATATGGCGTCTTCAGCTACGAGATCCGGCGAGAATTCTAACTCTAATCGTTCTATTTCTTCGTCGGCGGAGTGTTCTTATGTTTGTAAGTCATCGAATCGTTCTGAGTTGCAATTATTCGTTAGGATGATGTCAGATGGCAAAACGATCGTGATCCACGCCGATAGAAACGACACCGTGGAGAAGCTTCATCAGAGAATCGAGTGGAAAACGAAGATTCCGGTGATTGAACAAAGAGTTATCTACAAAGGTAAGCAGCTTCAGTATGAGCAATCACTTAGCTTTTACTCTATTGAGCAAGACGCTTCGCTTCAGCTCGTTGGTCGTATGCAAAGCACAGAGCATCCTATAGCTTGGCAAACCATTGATGATATTATGTATACAATTTCTCGAATGTATAAAAGTGAAGAAGATCTTCCATCAAACATCAATGAGAAGATTGATGCTTTCTTCCGTATGATTCCTGGTGAAAAAGGCGATTCTATTGCCAAGTATATCAAGAATTTCTCAAGCTCTTCGGTTCCTGGTGCTCTGGTGATGCTATATACTTCTTCTAAAGAGATGAATAAGTTATGTGCTAAGAGTTCTATTAAGTTGTTCTTGAATAAGTGCATTGGTTTGCCTAAGAATCAGCAGAACTATTGTTTACCGATTGTGTTAGAGTTCACTAGATTGCTTAAGAGATTTTGCCCTGATCAGAAGCTCTATGTGACTTGCCGGAACACTTTGGCTTCCATGCTCGAAACGTTTGATAATTCTAGAGGATTCCATGGTGGAGTCTTGACTTTTGGCTCTGAGATTTTCCCCTTCTTTTCTGAGTTAGCTGATCTTGTAGTGAATGAGTTGGTTCAGTATACAGGTCCTACTTTCTCTGACGTTGAGAAATTTGCTTCCTTTTGGCATCACTTGAAGAAAGCCATTGAGTTCCATGTTCCCTGCTCAATTCCCATTGCTTTACCTCTTCAAAATACTATATTGGAAACGGAGATTGTACAACTCCATCGGTTGTTTGGAAAATTGTTGAGTACAATGGACATTTGTATGTGTAGGGTCGAGTTTTTGTTGGCTGAAAAGGAAGGTGGAGGAAACAGTGAAAGTTTGTCTGCATCCTGCTCTCAGTATCTTGCTATTCTGAAGATTATCAATTCAATGGCTAACCTCTATCAAGGTGCTAAGGAACATGTAGCTGAAAATTTAAATCTCAGAAAGGTTGCATTCTGTGCCCTTGTTGTGAAATTTGCAAAAAGAGGCGATGACCACCAATGGATCTTTGAGTACAAGGAAGCTACCAACTTTGAAGCTAGGAGACACTTGGCAATGCTGTTGTTTCCTGACGTGAAAGAAGAGTATGACGAGATGCACGAAATGCTCATTGATCGGTCCAATTTGTTAGCAGAATCGTTTGAGTACATAGTGCGAGCAAGCCCTGAGGCACTACATAGTGGACTGTTCATGGAATTCAAGAATGAGGAAGCTACAGGTCCTGGTGTTCTACGAGAATGGTTCTATCTGGTGTGTCAAGAATTATTTAATCAAAAAAATACTCTCTTCCTTCGAACTGCTGATGATTTTAGAAGATTCTCTCCAAATCCAGGTAAGCTTTATGTCAGATTACGTTGCTTTTTACATGACTTCACTATCCTAGGCACAAGTGAATTTTTGGACCTTGCTTGAACAAGTTTGCTTTAGTTTCTTACTGTCTGATTTCCCATTTGCTGTTAATAATTTTTTTCAATTTGCTTAGCTTAGAATCCTGCGAACATATATAGTTGGTATTGCATAATGTATAGTTCCTACAGTGCTTGTAAATTTGTTTGGTGGTTTATGTGAAGTAAGCTTGCACAAGTGTCAGTTAAAATACAAACTATTACTGAACTAATCAAAATTCTATTCTTATGTAACCTCTTGATCTGAAGTGGAGCATCAGTGAGTTCAAATTATTTGGAAGCCATCTAGCTTTAAAAACAAGAATGAAATCTAAGCATGTCACACTATTTGCTCTAAATAAGTCTCTTCTGTGATGTTTCACATGTTGATCCAATGATAATATAGTTTTTTCTTGCATTCAGCATCCAAGGTGGATCCATTGCATTCCAAATTCTTCGAGTTCACAGGTCGTGTAATTGCCTTAGCTCTGATGCACAAAGTTCAAGTGGGTGTGTTTTACGATCGTGTTTTCTTCTTACAGTTGGCTGGATCGAGAATTTCTTTGGAAGATATCAAGGACACTGATCGAATCATGTACAAAAGCTGCAAACAGATTCTAGAAATGGATCCAGTGTTTTTCGATTCAAGCGCGGGTCTTGGTCTAACATTCATGTTGGAAACTGAGGTGCTTGGAAAGAGAGATACGATAGAGCTATGTCCAGGCGGGAAATCCATAGCTGTTAACAGCAAGAACAGGAGACACTACGTTGATCTCCTCATCGAACGTCGATTTGCCACACCAATCTCTGAGCAAGTAAAACACTTTTCCAGGGGTTTCACTGATATGCTTTCGGAATCTGTACCACCCAGATCCTTTTTCAAGAGAATAAACCTGGAAGATCTTGACGGAATGCTTCGAGCGGAGGAGAATGCCCGATAAGCATAGATGAAATTATTTAGGGAGTATAGTTTAAAAACTCGGATACTATTTTGGATGTAAAAAATATTTTATTATTTTATGAGGAAATTTCACTCTGGGTACTTTTTACACATTTCCTTTTCATTCTGGTTATTTTTTTTTGACTTGGGTATCTTTACCATGCTATATTGACATTCTTACCCTTTTTATAATTACCACTCTAGTTGATTGAAAATCACTTTAGTTATCATCTTTTTTATAAACAGCATTAAAAACTTATATCCTTTATGATGTGGATACCTAATCCACCGTCGATTGAATCTTTGCAGTGAAACCCCGTACTGCTCACACCACCTCTCGAACCATCTCACTGAGACCCGAACCCAAAGAGGGCTTTCCTCAGCCTCCATCCACAACTCTCTCCGTTCTTCGCTCCTCTCCAGATCTCACTCTCATCAGATCCCACTCTCATCAATTTTTGATTCGATTTTATCCACACTCAATTCACATCATCGGACAGAGCAAGCGAGTCGAAGAAGCAATAGATAGAGAAATGGAGAAGAAGATACCGAGAAGATTGGAAGGTAAAGTAGCAATTGTAACAGCTTCAACGCAAGGGATTGGCTTCGGAATCATCGAGCATCTCTGTCTCGAAGGCGCTTCCGTCGTCGTCTCTTCCCGCAAGCAGGTTTCACGATCTCCATGTTTCTTTCGTTTTGTGTTTATCTTCCAAGTTTAAACAAAAGAATGAATTGAATTTCTCCTCGATGCTCTTAGTGACAGATCTTTGTATTTGAGCTCCATTAAAGATAAAGGTTTTGTTATTGGAGAATTTTTTTTGCAATTGTACTGTAGCTAGAATTGATGAAATTCTGGTTTTTGATTATTACAAATTTTGTTACTAAACAACAATTGATTGATGAATCTGATTGTAGTGATCTTCGTAATGGTTTTTTTTTTTTGTATGAAATTGAAAATTGTTTGTAAGCTGAGACTAATAGATTAACAGGAGATAACAAAGGATTATCAGATAATCCAATTCGATTGAAAATTTGTTCGCCTAATGTTTTGGATATCAGTCTTTGTTGATCTTCATGGTATTACTAAAGTTCATGTGGGTGATCAGCCAAGTGACATTGAACCACGTATAAGAACGATGATCTTGGCTTACATTAAGAAACCTAACTGCTTGATTCTGGCCGTTACCCCCGCTAATTCGGAATTAACCAACTCAGATGCTTTGCAAACCGCAGGAAATGCTGATCCTGATGGTAAGTTTTTGCTAGCAAGTGAATTGAGAGTTTATACTTTACTTTCCATGGTGTACAAAGTATTAACCTTTCGATTTGCTTATAAATTTGCTGTTCTCAGGTAATAAAACCATAGGTATAAGCTTTATGAATTGGATGATTTTATTATACAGAGTTGATGTACAATTTCAGTGCCTGCAGTGATGTATCTAATCATCCAGAAAGCTTCCATCTTAATGCTTTTCTCATATTCGTTAGTAAGAAAGTTAGCAAGAATTGGTACGGCACCAACATCAATCACACGCTGAAGAATAAGTTCAAAGAGAAGAAAACTTTGTTGTTTGGTCACAAAATCTAATCACAAGCAACATATAACAAAGCATAAATGGATATAAACACATACTTGGATGTAGTAGTGTCAAATGGGCTGTCTATATCCAAATGAACATTTTTCTTGTCTGGACATTTATTTGTCTGTCCGCCTGGACAATGGACCAAGAACGTCCATGTCCAAAAAGGACCAAGTCCAAATGGGTTTTCCATGGACGTTCACTTAATTATCTAGACTTAAATATTTAAAATGCATAACAAAATAAAAAAAATCAGAACTTTGATCCATAAATTGTAATGATACAACTTTGATCCATAGATTAATCCGCAAGAGAAAGAATCACATAAACAAAATAAAAAAAATATATAAATTCAAGAATCTAAACAATAAAACCAAATTGATACATAAGCTCTGTTTCTCAATACACTTGATCTTTCGCATGAGTTACTAACTTCCTGCAACAATAAATTAACAAAAAATCTTTTAGAAACTATCTGCATTTTCAAAGACAGAACATGCATCAAAATTCAAAAACTGATTCAAAATATGTATCAAAACTTGATTTAAAATTTGATAAAAGTAATCACTTACACTAAACCTGTCCTTGAGATTCTTCGTTCTCCCCTTCATTCTCCTCTTCTTTCTCCTTTTCTTTCCCCTCCTCATCATCACCTGAAAAATGTAGATCATTCTATAGACATGCATCGAAACCTTTTCAAATTAAAGTGACTCAAGAATATTGGTTACCAGTTTCTGGAAAACCACGTAACCAGTTCCTTGTATAAACCAGTGCTTGAACATTTGTAGGTAGGAGACCAGTTCTGTACTTGTTAAGCACAGTACTACTTGGATGTGCTTTTTATCATAAAGTATAGAGCGAATGTGACGACAGAAAGGAGTAAGCACATCTGAAGAATCGTGTCTGCAAAAGAAAAAAGAAAAAAATCTTAGCTTTCATTATCCAAACATGTCACAAAACTGGAGAAGTTATATATATATATATATGTATGTGAGAAGTACTAACTGTAAAAGTTGGACTAGTTCTGGGACTAAACGATGTTCAATCCCATGTTCGATTCCTTCGTCTGAACCATAGCACATATACCAAAGTGTCCCACAAGCATGTGACAAGAGAACTTCATCATCTAACGGAAGATATAGTTCAACTATAGGTAGAGCGCGTTTCACCTGTTATATATAATCATGGCTTCAGTATTGGACATATACACAAACAGAGGAAACAAAGAGAGAAAGATAGAAGTAAAGACCTGATCAAAGAGCGGTGTAGAACCTTGAGGTGGGCAACGGCAAATGCTTAACAATGTCCAAACTCCACAATTACGAGTAGATGTCTTTGTAGTAAGTGTAAACATCTTACTACACAGATTTTTCAATGCTCCAAAGTTTAGAACATGGTCACGGTTCTCTGAGGAGGCACCAGCAACATTCCCCAATGCCCACATACACTGCAAGAAAGTGATTTGAAGCTTTTTCAGAATTTCAAAAGTCACATTTATACAAGTAGAATATACTGATAGTTACTATCTTGCCTCCTCAGTGATATCATCATTAGGAGAAACAAGAAACTTAACAAAGATTGGAACAGCGCCGTGTTTAATGACCACCTCAGGTTTATCAAAAGCAATATCTCCTAGAATACAAGCTAGAAAAAAAATCATAATTGGAATAGTAGACTCAAAGAACATATATCAGTTGATTTGTGATTTTTTCTTCTAATTACCTGAAGTTCAGGGTAATCTTCTTTATCAAGAAACTCAACCAAACGAGGCACAACTCCAGATTGTATCACTTCATCGACATTAGAAATCACAGCTGGTGCAAAAAGATGTAACTTGAAGAAGCAATATATAAAGATCTGATCAAGAAAAAAGGTAAAAAGGAATGAATATTTTACCCAAAGATAGAAACTTTCTGAGCTTGGTAGTGGATTCAAGCTGTGACGAAGGATCATTTGACAAAACCCCAGCGACCATAACATCGTCCATCTACGGAATTAGCAAATTAAAACTCAAGAATCGGACCTTACTTGAAACCTAAACATCACTATCGGAGATTGATTACTTGTGAGATAGTGAATCTCCGGCTTACCTTATTCTCAACAGAGTCGGTGGCGTTTCTTGCTATATTGGCGTCGTTGGGTTCCAGCGACATGGCTTTCTTCTCTCTTTTAATCAAAGGCAAAAATCAGTTTACAAAACTTGAAGAGAAACCCTAAAAATCTCAGCTGAAAATGGAATTTGGAATTGAGCCGAAGAAGGTGACAAAGAGTGAAGGAGCGAAACAGAGTTGAATTTAAAGAAGATAACGGTTTTCATATTATCGGAGATTGAATACTTACGAGATCGTGAATCTTCAACTTACCTTCTTCTCAATCAACGGAGACGGAAGATCGTAGTAAATGACTTTTTTTTTTTGACATATTATTAATATTTCTTGTATTATATACGATTCCCCCATATAGAGCATGGTCGGTGTAAATGAATATTTACAATACGGCTGCCGTAATTAACAAGTTTCGAATCGGTTATCGCTTGGTTTACCACTGCCTCTAATTTGCATGTTTACATTTCTACTCTTTGTTTATTTTTTTCATCATTTCCACTATTTGTTTCTATTGTGTTAGGGTTATAGTTTTTATGTGAAAAAAGGGAAAACAAAAAAAAAAGACGAAAAATGTTTATGTTTATGGACCTAACAGAACCCTATTTGTTCTATAACATTCAAGGAGGTTTCAAGAACTTGTGTAAACTTTCTACTTAAAACATTTTCGACTACAAATAGACACCTAACAAAACTTAAAATGTAGAACACAAAAGAAAGTAAACTTAAAATATAGTAAACAAAAGAAAGATATTTGTGATATGTAGATTTATTATCATATATCTATACTATTAAAAGGAAATATTTTTTAGAAATAACATTTAAGTTCTAGAAATATTACATATTATGCCATTAAATATAAGAAGAAAAAAAAAAACTTAATTTGGACATTTTTATCATTTTCAAATAGAAAACACGCGGATCTGCTTGTGATCCGATTTGTATTTGGATCGGATCTATAAACAACACACGCGCAGCTTTATGTTATGCAGCAAAAATAAACCAAACCCGATCTCATAGATTCGGGCCCCACATATGTGCAGCCATTTCCAAAAATAATAACAATTTAACAAACAAACCATAAGGAAATCATAATAAAATATATATCCCATATATTTAGTACCTACCATAACTACTAGACCAAAGCGAAACAAAATCGCCCATATCCATATTCAATGTGATTTTCAAAACAAACTTATAGACTTTTTCAAACTTATGCAATTAAGATTTTCTTTGTTGAGATTTTGATCCATCAAACCCTTATAGCTTCTGAACCTAAGTTCTTCCAACCATGTAGTTATCCTCTATTACAAGCATTACCAGTGTAAACATAATATCGATTGTGCATTCACTCAAAAAAATTTAAATATATTTACCCACGATTAAATTTGATTTGTCATATAATTTATACCTCAATTTACAGAAGAAAATAAACTTAATCTGCTTTAAATCATCTTTATAATTGAATTTAATATTTTTTTGTCAAAAATTTAATTTAATTTTTGTCTCTGTTTATCAACAATTCTATCCTAAGACCTAAAATTTATTTATAAAAAATTAGTTAATTGTGGCTGTGGTATGTAACATTGTTGCAATTTAATTTGGAGTTTTAAAAATATGAAATGATTTAAGATGATCATTTTCATATTATTTGGTATCAAGCATCCTTATCATCTTTTAAACCTAAATAATGTAGACATAAATGTTTAATGTCCATTAATTTACAAGAAGAAGAAATCAAATTTCTTACTCATTAACTAAATTTAGAATTAACCAATTTTGAACCTACACAACATAAACCTATATATTACCTCAATTAATAAGAAACAATAAGATTGTTTACTCATAAACTAAATTCAGTAACAATCTCACAAACCTGAATTTAGAAATTGAAATCATAACCACAACTTAACAAGTATTATGGCAGCTTCAATCATTGTGAGTTGTTTTTACTTAAAATAAACCAGAATTATATAATGTAAAAAAAGTAGCCCTTGGCAAAATAACCGAAACAGAACCAATGTAGCCATTGATAAAAACTAATCAGTGGTTTCGGGTTTTTTTTCCTCCGGGTATTTCAAGTATTTTCAAGTACATCAGGGTAAAGAGTAACAAATACATTTGGGTAATTCGGGTAGATTTGGGTAGAAACAAACAAATCCAACCCGAACCTGAAAAAATTGAACTGAATTCCAATCAAAATTTTAGAAATAAGTGACCGGGTCTCGAACCCTATACCGTAATTACCGGATACCTGAATGGAATCAATCCGAACCCAAAAAGATATCCGAATGCCCATGAATTTTGGCCGAAACAAGAACATTTCAATTACATAGTCACGGTTTAAAAATTTTACATAATATGCCATTGGAGAAAATGTAACCAATGGACTTTTTATAATATTTTTATTATATTATATGAAATAGAAATACTATAAATACATATAACTATTTATAATACATACATATATATATATATTTATAATATATATATATACATATATACTATAAGTTTGATAGTTCACGAGCTTCCTAAAAATTGAAAGATCACTAATCCAGGGTCAATCCCGGTCCGACCGTCAGGTCGATCCGGGTTCAAAATACTGATAAAATCATTATTATTTTAAAATTTATAAGCCGGATTGAAACCCAACTGAATACTAAACCGAATAATGAAGGGTATGAATTCGAGTTATAAATGTTATACCAAATTAAATGTTTACAAACATAACCCCGCACGCACGTGCGGGTCCGATTCTAGTTATCAACTAATTAGACCAAATTCAAACATTTAAACCCAATAGGATTTTATTTTTAACAATATGATTTCAAGTTACAGCTATATAATAACATATATGTAGAGTATCTCAAATATATTTCCAACTCTTTTTTAATCCATTTAAATAGAATATTTAGATTTGAATGAATAATTGTAAAAAAATTTGTTCTACCAAAGTAGAAAATTTGAGATGGCATGAAAACTCGTCTCAAAATAGATCGACTTATTATAAGTTATACTAATTTAAAAAAAAAAAAAACTGTAAAGGTCATAATTTTAAAAACTATATTAAGGTAATAAAATTTTAGTATTTTCCACAGAAAATATTAGTCAATAAATTATTTGACTTGGCAATTAGCCCAAAAGACGTAAATAATCCCAAATGTCCTTTTCTTCTTTTCTGTACAGGATATAAGAAGAAATTTGGATCCGCACTTACGTGCGTAGTTATATTTATAAGACAAATTTATTTAATATTTACTGTATTTTTAATTTCATTTATGTTTGTTATAAAATTTAGATGCCATAAATCAAATTTGATTAAATTTTAGAAATAATTATATGTGATTAATAGGTGTATCATGTATGAAAAAATATATATGTTTTTTTCGGAACAGAAAAAAACCATCCCGTCCCAAATTTATCATGAACTTTTTGTCTCGTAACCATTTTTTTTTTTAAACTTACATGTTCAGCAATGTTTATTATAAGAGATTAAGTAAGAGTTTATATATGGTACTCATATTCCCATTTGAATAATTGATTTTTATAAAATTAATAGAAATTATCAAAAAATAAAATCATAGTTCTAAAAAATTATGTAGATATTTTTATAAATTAGCGGAAATCCCTAAAATACTTGTCTTGAAGTGGATTTTTACCCGTTACATAGTTAATCTTTATCCAAATTAATAAAAATTTAAGAATTAAATTTACCTACTCAAAAGTAAATCTTTACTCGTCACATACCCAATTCGTTACCCATATTATTATAAAAGATTCTTGTCCTTTTTTTAAAATAAAAATACTCTGAAAAGTACTTTTTTTATTACGTGAATTATTTATTCCCGTTCTATACCTGAATAAAATATAATATTGAAATGATTTCTTATATTTATATTTAAATGAATAAATTTATATTTTAGAACGAAAAACCATCTCGTCCCGTATCCATCATAAACCTTTTGCTCCATAATCAGTAATTTTAAAATAATTACTCATTCAACAATGTTTATTATAAGAAATTGGGTAATAGTTTTTAGATATAATACTCGTATTTTCCCGTTTGAATATTCAATTTCTATAAAATTAATGGACATTATCTAAAAAATTATAATTCTTAAAAACTCTCTAATTTTGTTTTTGAAAAATTATCCAAAAATTCCAAAATATTCACTTCAAGATGGCTATTTACCCATCCCCGTCACATATTCAACCCTTTTCAAAATTAGTAAAAATTTGAGAATTGAATTCATCTACCAAAACTTTTGTTCCTTAAAAATATCAGTTAAATATACAATCTTCTTGAGTAAGTTTGTACTTATCGTAAATGCTACTTTAAAAAAAATATTGAAAATATAAAATCGAAAAAATATTGTTAGTAGTTCTATAAATTCAAAAGAATATTTGTTTAGTATAATTTATATATACTTATTTATTTTTGTTTTTAGTATTTTGTTTGAAAGTATTTTAGATTGAAAGAAAAATAAATATATAATTATAGTGAATTGGAAATATACAACTTAATAAATAAATAGATATATGGTATTTAATATTAATATTTAACATTAACAAATTAAAATATTTATATATGTATATACATAATGTAGAAGAATCATAATTTAAAATCTTAACAAATCTTTCAAATGAAATACATTAAAATAAGTAATAGGGTATAATTAGATATCAAATATTAGTTTTTAAATTTTGATTGGTTAACATTTTTTTAAAAATATTTTCTTCCATAATTAATAGGAGAGGAAAAATAAGTTTAATTTTTATTTATTATTTATTTATTTATTAGTTAATATTTTTTTTTAAAATTAACTGTGTTTGTATACGTGGATATAAGAAAGATACAAAGACATTTTTGCCATTAATGAGATTTTTTTTGTTCTTTATTTCAGTGGTATTTCATGTAATATTTTTAGGAGATAAATATTATTTCTAAAGTGTATTTTCCCTTTAATAATATAGATATTAAGGTAATAAATTATAATTATAGTATTTTCCAAGGAAAAAAATTAATCAATATATTATTTGACTTGGCAATTAGCCTAAAGAAAGTAAATAATCCCAAATGCCTTATTTTTTTCTTTTATGTACAGGATATAACAAGGAATATCAGTTATAACCCAAACTACATTTCTAATTTTTATTTTTTATTTTTTCCCCCAAAATGACACCTATAATTAATTTCGTTGATACAGTATTTGTAATAATTCCGTGTATATAAGTGCCATTACCAAAGTTTACAATATTAAAAAATTAAGTGTGAAAGCGTCTGTTTTAACAATGGCGTAAAGAGCAAATAAATGACGGCTGTGTTAAACCCAGACGAAACCTCCGATCGCCTTCGCTTCGTCTTCCTCCTTCTCATCTTTACATACACCGATTCTCTTCTCTTCCGTTACAGTTATTTTTCCGGCCATTAATTTAATGAGTTTTGCAATCATCGGCGGCGAAACCAAAACCGAGAGAGAGATTTTCATCTCTCGATGACTCTAAACCATTTATCAGCCGACGACGACGATTCCTCTAACAATCTCGATTCATCTCTCTCCGTCGTTCCTATTACCGATCATCTAAAGCGAAAATTCGACGATTTCGCTCCTGATTACGACGGCGTTGATATCCTTGCAAAAATGAGAAAACACGAAATCGACGCCGATCATATGGCGTCCTCAGCTACATCTTCTTGGATTCTATCGAGATCCGGCGAGAATTCTGACTCTGATCGGTCTATCTCTTCGTCGGCGGAGTGCTCTTATGTTTGTGAGTCATCGAATCGTTCTGAGTCGACTCGGTTGCAATTATTCGTTAGGATGATGTCAGATGGCAAAACGATCGTGATCCACGCCGATAGAAACGACACCGTGGAGAAGCTTCATCAGAGAATCGAGTGGAAAACGAAGATTCCGGTGATTGAACAAAGAGTTATCTACAAAGGTAAGCAGCTTCAGTATGAGCAATCACTTAGCTTTTACTCTATTGAGCAAGACGCTTCGCTTCAGCTCGTTGGTCGTATGCAAAGCACAGAGCATCCTATAGCTTGGCAAACCATTGATGATATTATGTATACAATTTCTCGATTGTATAAAAGTGAAGAAGCTCTTCCATCAAACATCAATGAGAAGATTGATGCTTTCTTCCGTATGATTCCTGGTGAAAACGACTTTGTTTTAAATCGCCATGACGATGAGGTTCGTGGCGATGAGGTCTGCGCAATGGTGCGCCATACGCCATGGCGAGATTATGGCACGATTTTCAAAACCAAGGAAAAAGATGATTCTATTGCCAAGTATATCAAGATTTTCTCAAGCTCTTCGGTTCCTGGTGCTCTGGTGATGCTATATACTTCTTCTAAAGAGATGAATAAGTTATGTGCTAAGAGTTCTATTAAGTTGTTCTTGAATAAGTGCATTGGTTTGCCTAAGAATCAGCAGAACTATTGTTTACCGATTGTGTTAGAGTTCACTAGATTGCTTAAGAGATTTTGCCCTGATCAGAAGCTCTATGTGACTTGCCGGAACACTTTGGCTTCCATGCTGGAAACGTTTGATAATTCTAGAGGATTCCATGGTGGAGTCTTGACTTTTGGCTCTGAGATTTTCCCCTTCTTTTCTGAGTTACATGATCTTATAGTGAAGGAGTTGGTTCAGTATACAGGTCCTACTTTCTCTGACGTTGAGAAATTTGCTTCCTTTTGGCATCACTTGAAGAAAGCCATTGAGTTCCATGTTCCCTGCTCAATTCCCATTGCTTTACCTCTTCAAAATACTATATTGGAAACCGAGATCGTACAACTCCATCGGTTGTTTGGAAAATTGTTGAGTACAATGGACATTTGTATGTGTAGGGTCGAGTTTTTGTTGGCTGAAACGGAAGGTGGAGGAAACAGTGAAAGTTTGTCTACATCCTGCTCTCAGTATCTTGCTATTCTGAAGATTATCAATTCAATGGCTAACCTCTATCAAGGTGCTAAGGAACATGTAGCTGAAAATTTAAATCTCAGAAAGGTTGCATTCTGTGCCCTTGTTGTGAAATTTGCAAAAAGAGGCGATGACCACCAATGGATCTTTGAGTACAAGGAAGCTACCAACTTTGAAGCTAGGAGACACTTGGCAATGCTGTTGTTTCCTGACGTGAAAGAAGAGTATGACGAGATGCACGAAATGCTCATTGATCGGTCCAATTTGTTAGCAGAATCGTTTGAGTACATAGTGCGAGCAAGCCGTGAGGCACTACACAGTGGACTGTTCATGGAATTCAAGAATGAGGAAGCTACAGGTCCTGGTGTTCTACGAGAATGGTTCTATCTGGTGTGTCAAGAGCTATTTAATCAAAAAAATACCCTCTTCCTTCGAACTGCTGATGATTTTAGAAGATTCTCTCCAAATCCAGGTAAGCTTTATGTCAGATTACGTTGCTTTTTACATGACTTCACTATCCTAGGCACAAGTGAATTTTTGGACCTTGTTTGAACCAGTTTGCTTTAGTTTCTTACTGTCTGATTTCCCACTTGCTGTTGATAATTTTTTTCAATTTGCTTAGCTTAGAATCCTGCGAACATATATAGTTGGTATTGCATAATGTATAGTTCCTACAGTGCTTGTAAATTTGTTTGGTGGTTTATGTGAAGTAAGCTTGCACAAGTATCAGTTAAAATACAAACTATTACTGAACTAATCAGAATTCTATATTCTTATGTAGCCTCTTGATCATGGTACTTCTCTTCCTGCTTAACTATCTGAAGTAGAGCATCAGTGAGTTAAAATTATTTGGAAGCTATCTAGCTTTAGAAACAAGAATGAAATCTAAGCATGTCACACTATTTGCTCTAAATAAGTATCTTCTGTGATGTTCACATGTTGATCCAGTGATAACATAGTTTTGTCTTGCATTCAGCATCCAAGGTGGATCCAATGCATCCCGATTTCTTCGAGTTCACAGGTCGGGTAATTGCCTTAGCTCTGATGCACAAAGTTCAAGTGGGTGTGCTTTTCGATCGTGTTTTCTTCTTACTATTGGCCGGATCGAGAATATCTTTGGAAGATATCAAGGACACTGATCGAATCATGTACAAAAGCTGCAAACAGATTCTAGAAATGGATCCAGTGTTTTTCGATTCAAGCGCGGGTCTTGGTCTAACGTTCATGTTGGAAACCGAGGTGCTTGGAAAGAGGGATACGACAGAGCTATGTCCAGGAGGGAAATCCATAGCTGTTAACAGCAACAACAGGAAACACTACGTTGATCTCCTCATCGAACGTCGATTTGCCACACCAATCTCTGAGCAAGTAAAACAATTTTCCCGTGGTTTCACTGCTATGCTTTCAGAATCTGTACCACCGAGATCCTTTTTCAAGAGAATAAACCTGGAAGATCTTGACGGAATGCTTCGAGGAGGAGAAAGCCCGATAAGCATAGATGATTGGAAAGCACATACAGAATACAATGGATTCAAAGAGACAGATCGCCAAATAGACTGGTTCTGGAAGGTAAATACGTAAAAAGCTCAACTTTTTAAAAACTTTGGAAGCGAGTTTTTCTGAATCCCTTAGCGTATTTTTGTAGATTCTGAAGAAAATGACAGAGGAAGAACAGAGAAGTATACTGTTCTTTTGGACATCGAATAAGTATGTACCAGTGGAAGGATTCAGAGGATTATCATCAAAGCTATATATCTACAGATTATATGAAGCTAATGATCGTCTTCCATTGTCTCATACATGCTTTTACCGTATCTGTTTACCGAAATACCCAACGATGTCTCTCATGGAACAACGCCTTCGTTACATCGCTCAGGATCATGTCAGCTCCAGCTTCGGTAAATGGTGAAAGAAGTATCAAAGTAATCTATCTCTCTCTCTCTCTCTCAGATCTGTAGGGTTCGTAGATTGGTGTCTTTTGGTGTATAGATTAAGTTGTGGTAAAGCTCTGTTTGTGACCAGGAGAGAAAGGTGAAACCTTTCTTAACTTCTGTGTTTAACTTATGATAAATTAATTTTAAACTTTTGCCGAGGAGTAGAATATAAAATAATATATATATATAAAAAGTGTCAAAACAACATTTCTTTTCTCATTTTTGTGTGTGTTTGGTATGAACGAATCATTGCAAGTAAGACCACAAGTAAAGGTAAATTAATTAACTTGGATTTGCAAATAGCCAAGTAGGGAGTCTGCGTTTGCGTTTAATGTTCCGGCTTTGTTTTCAGGGATTATACTTGGTTGGGATTTTACTTTGTCCGCTGGTATATATGTAATCCAAATTTCTAATAAAATTTCTAGATGACAAAAAGAAGAAAAAGTTGCTTTCTTTTATTCTTAGGCAAATAAACATCAAACTCTCTTAAGACAAACCTCAATGGTCGTCTCATTATAGATAAGATAAAGACACACATATTATATTAAATTTAATCATAATAGCACCTCAATAATTTTATTATTATGCGCAACTCTAATCTCCTTATATTTCATAGAATATTATAGGATTTAGTAGCAAAAAAACAAAAACATGTGTCCCGTTGATGTTAAAGCTTATTACACTGTCTTGACTTCAACAGCCTTCTCTTCTTCAGCCGGTTTAACATCTTTCTCCTCCTCCACAGCTGCTAGAGTTTCAACCGGGTTCTCCTCTTTAACCGGAGCTGTCTCGGTTTTTTCAATCTCTTTCTCTACCTTTGGTTCTTCTTCTTCGATCTCAACTTCAACCGCGGTGGCTGAGTCATCTGTATGAATGGTTTCCTTAGGTGTCTCGGTCGTTGGCTCGGTTGTTGTCTTCTCTTCTGTGTTTGGTACTATTTTCTCAACCTAGGGTAAAAATTCGATTGAGCTTTGGTGTCATGAATCAGCTTTAGTTAATGGTGATGGACTATTAACAAAATCTACATGCAAAAGTATGAGGTTTGGAAGAAAAAAAAACATGGAGATATGATCAAACTATTACACATGTTTTGTTGTCTGAAGATACGGTACGTTTAGTTGGTTTGCACATATTTGTGTCACATAGTCATGTAGAGACTTTAAACTGATGGTACAAAATTTACCGAATATAAAAAAAAAGACATGAAATTTATGTTCACTAGTACACATGTTTCTTTTTGATTGAAATGAAATTTGTTTTTTTTAGAGATGAATTATTTATGTTTATCAAAGAATTTAAGAATTTGGTAGTTACCGGAATAAAAAGAATTGGAGCTTTACAATTTATCAAAAAAAAAAAAAAATTACCTCAACACCGGCCATTTGGAGACTTTGAAGAAGAATAATGAAACGAGAAAGCAAAGAATAAGTATTTGTAGAAAAGGAAGGGTAGTTGTATGTGAATTTTTAACGAGGAGGAGGAGGGTATTTATAGATTTGATCTTCAAAAAGTGAAAACATAAAACGAAATTAAAAAATAAATAAAAATTGTTGAAGAATATTGATAGTGCCTGATGTGTCATATTTACAGGTAAGACCATCAATAATTAAAGTGTATAAAAACTACCTTATGATGCTTCAAATGTTTTTATGTTTAACGCGTGAATAACAAACTAATATCAGAAAAATAAATAAATGACAAATCTATGTAATCCGTCTTCCCTTTATCATTTAACATCTAATAATCTAGGGTTCACATTCATTTACACCAATGCTATATGAATCTTTATCAAACAAACAAAAAATGCTATATGAATCAACCATAAAATTGTTAGCATGGCTCAAGGAAAAATTTCTCCATCCATGACTACATTTTGTTATCGTAATTGATGAAACACAAATACTTAAACTTAGTATATCTTTGTTATTTTTCATTAATGTGTTTTTCCTAACTTTTACTCCCTCTATTTCATGAAGTTTGACATATTTAACATAAATTAAGAAAATGTTTAAAAATATATACATGCCCCTATTTGAGTATATCTCTAACTAAATAATAATGACATAATACAAAGACTTTTAGATTTAAATGAAATATAAATTTATAAATTAGTTTTAAAAACTGCATTGAAAATATAAAGTAACATTCGTTTTGAAACACTAGATCAACTCTAGAATAACATTTTTTATGAAATGAAGGGAGTAATAATCAAAACTATCTTTTATTTGAAGAAACTCATATTTTTGACGATTTTTTTTTTGTTATTATTCTCATAACAATAAAACTAAAAACGTTATACAAAACATTTATTTCTTTTAATATCAATCAAAGATATCCTAGTTTTATGTTTTGTTCTCCAAAAGTACCACAAACTTTTTAAAAATACTAAAAATATTCTGAATTTTCAAAAAACAAATCCTAACTATTGTCCCAAAAAAAATCCTAACTATTGTCATTGTTACACTTGGGCATATGTACATATGATATCCATCGGTCATTATTCTGCTTTCCTTTTCACTAATTGTCATTTACAACAGATTTTATTTCTCTACTTTAAAAGTTTCATTCTCTCACGTCACCTCTTTTATTAACCCTTTATTCCTTCTAGTTTTGTGGACCAGTACTTTCAAGTTCCATGTTATCATCATATTCAATCAATCTTTTTACTACAACGAATCATTCGATTCTTTTCTTGCTTTCGCTAGTTTTAGTATTTTATTCTTGATACTTGGTTTCAAGACAAGTTAGAGAACTAAATATGAGTTTTAGCATCGAAAACATGGCTTTACTAATATAAAAGGTCTTGCTTTAGCATCCAAAGTTGTTACATGATTAGAGTTTGTTATAGAATAACTTGTACTAATAGTGTTAGTGTTATGATCCAAACTTAACTTCAACTGTGTTAATGTTAGTGTTATGATCCAAATTTAAGCTAAGTACTGGTTCAATCATATCATTCAGTATCCTTCAAGTAATGCTTAGTAAATATTGAACTGGAAATTAATTGTATTGTATATGGAGAAAATTTTTATCGATACAAACAAGGAAAAAAAGAAAAACAAAAGCAGAGACTACCATCTGAAACAAAGTCGAAGTTCCTACAAAGTTTGAATGCTTTCAACATCAAGTAAACCAGATGTGTCTTGAAAACCTTATCATCTTTTGTCTCTACTTCACGAGTTTTCTTAATACGGATTCTGCTCGCTGCTCGAATCGAGGTAGAGCCCATTCGTGCTGAAGTATGTCGAGACCATCCTTCTCTGTACTCAGGCTCTATTCAAATTTATAATGCAATGATGATACTAAATCAGGTATGGCCACAAATCAAAAACGACAAAATAAATAAAATTTGAACAACATGTGACTTGAGAATTGATCATAAGAAAGGTTAATGTATATATTTTGATTACCTTTGATGCATCAAAGCCAAATCCACCCATTTGCATCATACGTTGCGTGTCATCAATGGCTGCGTAAGAAGCAAAACTATACCATTATGACCAAATTTTAGCTTTTGAGTAAACTGTGGAGCAAATTAGTGTGTGAGAATTAACCATTTTCATCTCCGAGAATGAGACTGAACAAGCCTCTTAATCCAAACAAGTTCAAGAAGTACCTGAAAAGTGAACAAAAAGCTCAACGAAAATCTGGAGAGGACTGAGTTAAAATGAGTCCTTTATGTAACTTGGGTACTTACCAGGAACGACTACTCACGTAGCTAACATCGACAGTGCTCAAGTCAATGCCATTCTGTAACATTGATCTGAACCTTTGAGTCAGCGGAAATGGTATCTTGGCTGTAAGATAAACGAAGAAGACTCAGATGATATGGAATTATAAATAACTAAAGAATCAAGGAGACGATTAGCTGGTACACAGATAATAGCAGTGAAATAGCCAAGGCATAAATCAAATTCATGATTGCCTAATCAAGTGACGAAAAATAATGGCAGAGGATATTATAAACCTGCAACAAATCCAGAGAAGAAGAAGTTGACAAATGCAAAAGTGAGTGTCTGCAAAATGGGAAAGTTATATCAGTTTCTTATATTACCAATAACATAAAAGACATACAGAAGAAAACAAATTTCAAAGTCAATCTACCTGGGGAATAATCATGGAAAGATTTTTCTTCATCATATCCATAGCCATGTTAGGATCAGAAAACATCTGAGCTTGTGGATTTGAACCTTCTCCCTTGGGAACATGTAGCAAACCATTCTCCTGCAACAAGCAAAAAAACACACATCTTTCTCAGCATTTCATATCCAACAGAGACAAACTGTACATTAATCAGAAACTATAGAGCTGATAACTTCAATTTCCTTCAAGCAAAACGAAAGAGACAACAAAAGAAAGACATGAGGCAATAAGAAAAGCTTTCCTTGTGCCAAACTGCACTGCACACAACTAATAATACACTAAACCAAAGCTTGGTAATACATAAGAGTAGAATAATTTTCCAATATGGAAAAGGTAACTGGTTCTACGCAAATGATCACAAATGGTTAAACATGATTCCATAAACCTTTTACGCATTGACATGTTTTTCAATCCTCTTAAAAAGCTTTTAGACTAACAGAGGAAAACAGAACAAAGCTAGACTTTGACAAACAAAAAATCAATTATAAGCTTTCCACCTGCTAAGCTGCACGCAACTAAACATTCAACTGTACTGAGCTTAGTATAATACCAAACAATACAATTTTTTTCAATATGGGAAACGTAACTGGTACTGATTCTACACAAAAGATCAAAGCTTTCAGGTATCCAAAGTTGCTTAAGCTAGTATAGTACACAATTCCAGAACCCTTTTACGCATTGACATGATTGTCTTCAATCCTTTTAAAACAAAGATCTTCAAGTAAATTGAAGTATATAAACAAAGATCTTATCTACGTATCTTATGAGCTATTCACGAATAATCCACACAACAACAAAAAAAATAAAAATAAAAATCAAGCTTTAGGAAACCATTACCTCGTTGCTAAAGTAGGATCTACGAGTCCGGAATGATCTCGGCGGGATAAAATTAGCACCGAATTTTAGACTCCGAGCTCTGATAATAACTTGCCTAGAACACAAAATCAATACAAATCAAATCTAAATCGAATCAGCTAACTAAAATCACAGTCCAGAGAAGGAGGAAGACTCACCCTTCTTTGACCATCTTAGCATCAGGAGTTGGAGAAGAACGCATCAGCTTTGATACAAAGTATCGGAGAATACCGATTAAAACCATCACAACGGAGAGAGGTATCAAAACCCAATCTCTGATCGCCGTATCAAGAACTAGATCCTCCGCCATTGTAATTTCTCTCCAAAAAAAACTCCGAAGATTTCTCTTCTCAACCCTAATTATCTTTCTCTCGGCTTCCTTCTTCTGAGAATCTGAGATCTTCTCTCTGTTTCGATTCGTTGAAGCAAAACACTCTCTGAGAAAAAAAAATTAGATAAATTAGTGAAAATATTTTTTATTTCTTTTTTAATTAATTATTTTAAACCTTCTGACTCGGTCAGAGTCTTTTCTTCGTTCCCTTTATAAAACCCTAATTCGTTGCAGTCTCTTTATAAAATCTAAAACCCTAGCTGATTCCTTCGGATCGCTTCTCTCTCTGAACTCTGAACTCTGAACTCTGAACTCAGAACTCTCGGAGACGAAAAGATGACGGTTGAAGCAGTTAATCCTAAGGCGTATCCTTTAGCTGATTCTCAGTTAGCGTTAACAATTCTCGATCTTGTTCAACAAGCTACGAATTACAAACAGCTTAAGAAAGGAGCTAATGAAGCTACCAAGACATTGAACCGTGGGATCTCTGAGTTCGTTGTTATGGCTGCTGATGCTGAGCCTCTCGAGATTCTTCTTCATCTTCCTCTTCTTGCTGAAGATAAGGTATTGCTTTCTTCTTATCCTTTTTCTTATGAATCTTAGTTAGTTTGATATAAAAGAAGTTTATACATCTCTCTGTTGGAATTTTAGGGTTTTGAGATGTTTTAATGTATTATTCACTTAACTAATTGGTGCTTGAGTAGATCTTAGTTCTTGAATGTATGAGAACAATTTCAATTCAGAAACTTTAGTCAATTTTTTTGTCCTGTATTAACATGGGCTTATGTGATGAGTTTAGTCAGTGATTCTTGTTATTTGTATATGAATTATCAAGACTTTAGTTTATGGGTATCATACTCTGTTGAATCATGAATATTTTGTTGATTGATTACAGTTTAAAAGTTCATATTTTGTTTATTTTTCCTTGTTGAAACAGGCTTGCATATACATATCTCTGAGTCTGTGACTAACTGTTTTGTTGGGTCTCTGTTTCTCTGTGAATTGTTGTAGAATGTGCCGTATGTGTTTGTGCCATCGATGCAAGCCCTTGGAAGAGCATGTGGTGTAACAAGACCTGTCATTGCTTGTTCAGTAACATCAAACGAGGGTAGCCAGTTGAAATCTCAAATTCACAACCTTAAGGATGCCATAGAGAAGCTTCTCATCTAGATTTTTGGTGGATGTTATGAATGATGGGTTTCTTCATTTTGTGAAAGAGGCTTTGACTGAAGTGAGTTTGTGTGCAAGTTTTTAGCTTTATGAAAAACCATGCGAACCAATCCTTATCTATTTTGAAGATTCTAGTGCTTTTTATTTTTATTTTGTGTTGGTGCAAATGTATTTTTGAACAACTTCAATCGTTTCTAAATTGTGCTTCTTGGATTTGGTTATTGGTTTGGTGACTTTAGTTAACAAATATTTTTAGTAATCGTTTTCTAATGAAACATTGGAGATGTCTATCATTAGTTAACAAATACAGTATTTTTGAAATCTATTTTCAAATCGAAATGTTCTCAGATTAGTTAACATCTCGTTATTTCGCCAATAGACTAGATGTTCGGAGGATGAATTAACATATGTCTATCTAAGATGAGAAAAAATGTGACCATTTTATCTCTTTTCTCTATTGACCTAACTAACTATATAGTTTAAGTGTTATTCGAATTCAATAATATCTGCAAATATTGCTAGCTATTTGAGAAAGTAATTAACTTTGGGGTTATGTTCTTTTGAGGTAAGTATAAACCATCTGGTCATATTAAAAGAGAAGTAACGAGATACAGTTACATATTATGATAAAAAAAATTCAATTAATATGATTGGTTCAAAATTTAATGAATTTATATATTTAAAACAATATTAAAAGTATATGGTAAAAATAATTAAAATAAATAAAAAATTTCTCAATAATGATATATGTCAATTTATGTGTGAATATATAACTAGACCAAATTGTTAACACTTTGACTCATAATTTTCCTCTTACTAGTACTAGTAAATAATATATTTTGGAAGAAAAAAAGGAGGAAAAAAATCACTGCAATGTTAGTGGAACATATTAAGTTATTATTGGTGTAACTGGATATGGTTTAATAAATGTTAATTTGAGACCAATTTTTGTTTTTAATAATCTACTTATGTAATATCTTTCCATCGGAATCTGACTATTTTACGTACAAGTCTTGACTATATAAACCACTCTTCTCCAGACAACATATCTTACGACCTAACAAAGGATCCTTTTTAATTTACCGATCAAACGAGAAATTATCTCGTCTCTAACGCGAACACAAATTCGGATCATAATCACAAATCCGAAGGTATTAGAAACCCTAGATTTGAACACAGAGTCGTTAGCTTTCTTAAATCTTCGATTTGCTTTTGAGAATCTTCGTAAATTAGAATTTTGAAAACCACGAAACCCTAAATTCGTCTTTATTGGGTGTTTCAGGATTTCGATTTCTGGGGAATTCGGAAACAATATGTCGTCGTACTGTTTACAGCTAAAGCCGGCTTGTATCGGATGTGGATCTCAATCCGATTTGTATGGAAGTTCTTGTAGACACATGACGTTGTGTTTGAAATGTGGTAAAACCATGGCTGAGAATAAAGCTAAATGTCTCGATTGTGGAACTATCCTCACACGGTTGATTCGGGTTTGAATTTTTATACTTAAAAATCTCTCAAATTTTTCAAACAAATTTTTTGATTTTGGTGAAGAAATCAATTTGTTGTAATTTTCGATGATTTTTGTTAGGAATATAACGTTCGTGCTGCACCACCTACGGATAAGAATTACTTCATTGGTAGATTTGTGACTGGTCTTCCAAATTTTAAGAAAGGTGGCTCTGAGAATAAATGGTCTCTTCGTAAAGATATACCACAAGGTCGTCAGTTCACTGATGCTCAACGGGTATGTTGTTGGATCTTTATCTTCTTCTTATACGAATCATTTTGGAGGTTTTAACAAATTGCTGATTAGTTTTGTGAATTTTAATGTTTAGGAGAAGTTAAAGAACAAACCTTGGATCTTGGAAGATGAAACTGGTCAGTTTCAGTATCAAGGACATCTTGAAGGCTCTCAATCTGCTACTTACTATCTTTTAGTGATGCAGAACAAAGAGTTTTTCGCCATTCCTGCCGGTTCTTGGTATGAAGAAACAAACTTTCAAGCTTTTCTGTTGATTTGTTTCTCTATTTGTGGTTGGAGTCTTTGAATGGATCAGTTTGGTATTTTCCAGCTTATGTTTTTGTTTTGGTTTTCTATTGTGTTAGGTATAACTTCAATAAGGTGGCACAATATAAGCAACTTACGTTGGAAGAAGCGGAAGAGAAGATGAAGAATCGTAGGAAAACGGCTGATGGGTATCAAAGGTGGATGATGAAAGCTGCGAATAATGGTCCAGCGTTATTTGGAGAAGTTGAGAATGATAAAGAAGCTGGTGGAAGCAGTGGAGGTGGTGGTAGGGGTCGTAAAAAGGCGTCAGGTGGTGATGAAGAAGAAGGGAATGTTTCTGACAGAGGGGATGAAGATGAAGAGGAAGAGGCATCACGGAAAAGTAGACTCGGGCTTAACAAAAAGAGTAATGATGATGATGAAGAAAATCCAAGGGGTGGTGATCATGACATGGATGATGACGACATTGAGAAGGGTGAGTAGTAATCGGTATATGGACAGGATTGTTTTTTGTTGTTATATATTTAACAATGCTGGAGAATCATCTGTACATTTTGATAATGTGTTGATTTATATTTAGGGGATGACTGGGAGCATGAAGAAATTTTCACTGATGATGATGAAGCAGTCGGTAATGATCCTGAGGAACGTGAAGATCTTTTGGCTCCTGAAATTCCTGCCCCTCCAGAAATAAAGCAGGTCTGTTTTTTTTACCATAGTACGTACTTGCAATGTACAATTCTCACGTAAAACTGAATATTGTAGTTTCTTTGGGTAATCTCATTTTTATGGTATCCAAGTTTGTTTGTTGACTAATTATTGGATTGTCGAGTCTTTACTTTCTATGAGGTCCCAACTTTTGTTTGACTTCCGTTGCAGGATGAAGATGATGAAGAAAATGAAGAAGAGGAAGGAGGGTTGAGCAAATCTGGCAAAGAGTTAAAGAAATTGCTTGGTAAGGCTAATGGTTTGAATGAATCTGACGAAGACGAAGATGATGATTCAGATGATGTAAGCCTTCTTCAATTTTTATCAGATTTTGCTTCCAAATAAAATTCTTCGATTCTCGAGTATGCTCATTTCATTATATCCTTACTACTATAAACTGGTTTTGATATAAGCAAATAATTCTGAATGTCATTTCATAGGAGGAGGACACAAACTTCGGTCCAGTTACGAATTCAAAACAGAAGGATGCGACGAAAGAAGAACCTGTAGAGAGTGTACCTGCAAAACCTACACCATCTGGACCTTCGCGTGGGACACCTCCTGCAAAACCATCTAAGGGAAAGAGGAAACTAAACGACAGCGATACAAAAAAGTCTAGCAGCTCTGTCCAAAAGAAAGTGAAGACCGACAATGTAAGATACTTGGGTTGTGTTTATGCTATGTTTGAAATTTCTTAATCTATGAATTAGGTGAAGTATATAAGACAAGGAGGTTTTTTCGAGGATTGCTCAACCGATAATGGATGTTTGACACCTTGTTGGGGCAAAAGTGTTGACCACTTGTGTTGTCATTTGATTTCTAACAAACAGGTTTTTATAATCTTTGTAAGCAGGATCAAAAATCTTCGGTGAAAGAAGAGAGGACAAACACAGTTTTGAAATCCAACACACCGAAAAAATCTGTGAAAGCTGAGTCAACTCCTGCACCATCATCCTCAACTGCGACTGGACCTGTGACTGAAGACGAAATCCGTGCTGTTCTGATGGAGAAGAAGCAAGTCACAACACAGGATCTTGTTTCCAGGTTTAAGGCAAGACTTAAAACCAAGGAGGTAATATTATTATATTTTCTTTAGAACCAATTCCTTCTTTAAGTGACCATGTGGTTTTGATCTGAGCTTATTTGAGTTTTAAATCAATCGTTTTGTTGTTGTCTTTTTACAGGACAAGAATGCTTTTGCTGATATTCTGAGGAAGATCTCAAAGATACAGAAGAACGCTGGTTCTCAAAACTTCGTCGTTTTGAGAGACAAATAAGAGACTTGACCATCTTCAGAAGTAATAACACTCTTCATCTTGATCTCATATGAGTTGGTAAAAATAAGTATCGTTTCTCATTTCTTGATTGCAAAATACTTAAACCGGACCGAGTTGTTGTCTATCGGTTTCCGGCTAGTAACTTTTTGTAGTGACATTCTAAATTGATTAAAAAGTTGTTGGCAAAATTGTGGTTGATAATAAATAGAAACTTAACCATTGATTAAGTAAAATTATAAAATAAACATAAAGATGGTAAAAAGTTTCAACCGGCAAGAAAAACAAAGTGATACGGTAAAAGGAAACGGGAATACTCTCTATAGAAAGGAAGTATCGGAAAATGGAATAAAATACCGAAAAATGGAAAATGGGGAGAAAACTAAAAATCCCAAAAATGTAATGTCTCTCTTTGCAATCCTATTGTGATTAAGATTCAGTGATTTGGATATACATGGAAAATTTACAATAAGACTCTTATATAAACAACGTTGTATCATTACCATTCAATACAAACAAAGAAAATTTCACTAAAACGTGAATCTGAATCTTACTGAGAGGAAACATAAAACAGATACAGTAAGAAAAACTAGAGACAGAAGAAGAAAGAGTAGCCCTGGCGACCAAGGAAGAGAAAAAGCCTCCATACCATATAAACCCTAACCCCTAAACCAAGTAAGATGGATCCTGTTACTGAAGCTGAACTTCGCTCTGTTCTGATGGAGAAGAAGAAGCAATTCACTGTAAGGGACCTTGTTTTCATCTTTAGAGAAAGACTTAAAACCACAGAGGTAATATTTGTTTTCCTTAATTTTGTACTATAATCTAAAACCATATGTTTCTGATCTAAGCTTATTCTGTTTATTGATCCTTTTTACAGAACAAGAATGCGTTTGCAGATATGCTGATGAAGATAGCCAAGATACAGAAGAAGGAAGGTTCTAAAAACTTCGTTGTTTTGAGAGATAATGAGAGTGTGCTATCTTCAGAACTAGGTGGTTTATCAATTTCATGATCTCATATGAGTTGGTACATAAGAATCTTTTTTTTTTTTTTGGTATGAAAGAGCAAAGAAACTATTCTTGATCAACGCTTAAACTTGATTTTACTGAGCAATGTAACAATTCACCACTTTGTTCTACTCATTGTGTTTTTGACTTCTCAATCTTAATATACGGGACAAAACTCCTAGAAAGTATTTTACCTTTGTTTCTGAGCTTGACAAACATCAAGAAAGTGTTTGCCAACTACGAGTTAAGACCCATGAAAACATGCCACAAAGCATGTCCTTGCGGTTTTGCTTCATGTAACCTCATACTTCGCACCTGAATGTTTGAATAAAATCTTGTGACCTTTTCATGCATCAATCTATTAATTACCACGACTTGAAAAGAACTATGAGTAAATCAGGAAACTTACTTAATATAAGTCCCTACTAACAATCTTGAGGTTATTATGCATTAATCTAACAACTATCATGATTTTAAAAAGACCTTCAAGTAAGTTAGAATGTTATAACAAACTTGATATTTTCATGCATCAATCTAGTAAATATATAACTCGAAAGCGACTTTCTTACTAGAAACTACTCTAATATTTGGACAAGGACTATCCTTACAGCCTACAGGTGCAATGTGGCGTAAATCACAAGTATCATATTATATTCGATATGTGAAGAATGCTAAATCTCTTTTCAAATCGTTGCCTAAACGCATTGAAAAGACCAATACGAGTCAATAGAATGGTGTTATAAAACTCAGCAATGTAAGACGAGTAAGCATAGTTATTCTCACAACATTCTATAGTAGATGTCACAGGACCCCAAAAGCTTCCATACATCATCCGCCATTACGTGTCCTCTTTTTGTTGCTAAAGTATCACAAAAGTCGTCAATGAAGAATCAAACAACATCCTGTAGATGAAAAAACCAGCAACAACCTTAGAAAACACAAAAACTTGAATCAAATGGCACAATTTGTAACGTGATTACGTGAACATTGAGTCTTACTTGTATATAAGCCTCAAGAATATGCTTTTGGAAATTACAAGCAATTAGTTGATTCAAAGCCAAGACTTTTTCACTTACATAAGGCTTCTGCCACATATAGAGAGATTAGGGTCGACTAATTTAAACGCGTTTCGGATAGGGGCGCTGATGCAGAATTTTGCAGGAGTAAACCGTAGTGACTAGAAGCTGATTTATTATTGTATAACTACGTGTAATCCGTGCTACGCAGTGGAGAATTTGTTATTTTTTTAATTTATATATTTTAAAAAAATTGGAGATATAGAAATTTGATTTGATTAATGTTTTATGAATATTTTTAAAAATTGAAATGGATACATAATTAGTTAAAATATTGTTGTCATATGATTTATATTTTAAGATATATATTTGGCCTGGTCTATTTGGTTTGATTTAAGTAATGGGTTTTGTCGATTAAGATATGTATTGTTAATATGTTTTTGATTTTTCTATTATGTTTTATAAAAACAGTCGCCACGTTAATTTTTTTATCTATTTTGGTCGGTCTTACCTTCTCCTCTCTCTCTGTATCTGAAGTGAAAGTTTTTTTTTTTTCATTTATGTTACAGATCAGAGTCCAGCAGTTCAGGTAAACATTTTAATTTTTATCTGTTCTTTTCAATTTTAAATTGATTCGTTTTTGAGTTTCCCATTTTTTCATATTATTTTATCTTATACCTTTTGCCGTTAGATTCTTGTATTAGGTGTTGTTTTTTATCATTTAGTCTTCTCTTTATCATTCTGTCTCTCTCTTTACCCTTTCAACGATGACAATTGGAGCATTTTTCTGGAGAAGACTTATTGGTATCCGATCGAGCCAGATTCTTGGGACTTTGAATTATAGCTCTGGGGCGCTCATATGCGTTGATAATGTTTTCTTCTCCTTCTCCACCACTCCGATCAAAGCAACTCTCTTCCATGGCGATGTGATTGGTCCCGAAATTGCTGAATCTGTCAAACATGTCCTTTTATTTTTATCTGCTTGCTTCTTCTTTTTTCGTTCATATAAATAGTCGTAATAGTGAATTGGGGCATTGTATGTTGATGATATTAGAGTTGTTTTGACAAGTGGAGTCTGACTAAAATTTATGAGAATTGAAATGGATTTGAGCTGGTTTTCATTTAAATTTTTGTTGTGAAATGTAGTTTAAAGTTGAAAGTGAAACCTGAAACGTTGTTAAAAACTGAATAGAGGAGATTTGTCTTCAAACGATGTGAGATCATCCATTTTGCTCTTTATATCCTCTTTTGCTCCAACGTTTGTCCAATTATGTTTGTTTTTCTTGGATGTCTTCTTCTATTCTGTCTGCAACATGTTTGTTTTTTTTTATTAGTTTTAGAATTTTCTAATAATAATGTTTAATAGTGAAGTCTGTGAATAATATATGGTTCTCTTCTTTGGAGATTGTTGAAGATATCTATATAGACAACATTTTTGAGGTTTGGTATAGAGTGTTTGCTTGATGCCTCAGACCAAATGTGCAGTCTTTTTTTTTGAAGTAACTTGAGATAGTGCCACATTGAGTTGTCCATGACTGAAAACAGGCTTTAAAAGATATATGCCAACATTTCCCAACTTTTTTCCTTGACTTTTGTGTATTGTCATTGTGTAACAAACTTTGACTGGAAGTTGTCTTCTTTCATCTTGTATGGACAATTTGTATCTGTTGTTGTCATGTTGATCCTTGGTATAAGGATTTTCTAGCCAGTATTTTTGCCAAAGTAAAATCTCTGCTTCGAGTACTTTGTTTTCCAAACGTGTAATGACCATCCTTGTGCCGTTGCACAGTCCTTTTTTTTTTTTACATTTAGTATATGGTTTTCATATTGTAATTTTTTTAACTCCAAATCATGATCAGTTTCGTTATCATAAAAAAAGTAATACAGTTGTATTAGTAACGAAGTTTTAAGTTTTTCTTCAATTTATAATTCTTTTTTTAGTTACATCATAAAATTCCAAATTACTTAATTGAAAAAAAATATCAAAACGATAAAAAATGTTTTTTCATGGCATAACTGTTATTTATCACCGCAGCAGAGGAGGATCGATGGATGTTGTTACCATTGTGATGACTCAGCCATTGCTTCATGCATTTCTTTGTTTTCATCTAAGAGACCCATGGCATAACAATCTTTGACATGGTTTATCATTATCCGTAGATAGTAAATTTCAGTTGGTGATGGATTGATGCTAACTTCTCTGCCGAAATTGTTTCTTCTTTGTTGTATAGACCAATTCTTGGTTGTCTTATCCCACACGAACATTTGAGGAAAGTGATTATATGTAAGGCTGCATTCAACTGGATCAAGGTTATTAGTTTCCATCTACTTAGTGTACATTGTTTTTTTGTAGAAAATGATTAGATTTTCAAAGTTATTTGTGATTAGAAAGAGAAAGACATTCTTATATACTCCGTCTGTCCCAGTTTAATAGATGTTTAAGAATTTTTTTCTTGTTTCATTTTATTAGATGTTTTGCATAAAAGTTAAATTTTGATTGGTTGAATGAATTTAAAGAAAAGTAAGTGATACTTTTGTAAAAAAAAAGTATATATCTTAATATGTGTGCTTTTAACCAAAACATCTATTAATAGAGGACAAAAGGAGTATATAATAATTCTATATTAAATCATTCCCATGAATTTTGTCTTTTCATTTTCGATAGATACATTTTACATATTTGAATACACTGTATTTAGTCTTTCTTTAAAAATTAATTATAGTAATATCTCTTGGAAGTGTTAAAGGATTTTAATATGCAAATAAAACATTAATTGAACACAGAATCCAAAAATGTATCGGGTAGTTGTATTTTCATTGATTTGTTGTGATTATGGGTTTGACTAACAATACATATTTAATTAGTTGGACATAAATAAGCCCAAAATTTGTTTTAATTGGTCTTTTATGCTAAATGGTGTAATTTCGGACCAACTTTTAAGCTTTGTTTTTTCTTTAATTAAATTTTAAAATTTGAAACTCGATAGTCTAATGGAAGCGGGAAGACGAGAAAGATGCGTCACCTCAACAAATAATTTGATTAAGATAGGGGAGTTTTGCTAATAGTTGTTTTGTGGATTACTTAAAATTATAATTTTTTTGTTTCACAAAAATAGTCGTTTTTAAGATTTTATTTTTGTTTTTAAAAAGTGTTGTTAGTTTTGCTTATAGTTGTTTTGTGGGTTACTTAAAATTATAATTTTTTGTTTCACAAAAATAGTCGTTTTTTAAGATTTTATTTTTGTTTTTAAAAAGTGTTGTTAGTTTTGCTTATAGTTGTTTTGTGGGTTACTTAAAATTATAATTTTTTGTTTCACAAAAATAGTCGTTTTCAGATTTTATTTTTGTTTTTAAAAATTGTTGTTTTATATTTTCAATGCAGATTTTAAAATTAATTATCAAATTTATTTTATCGTTTGAGCTTATTAATTGGAGAAATTAAAGAAATTTATTTAGTGTAATAGAAATTTAAAAATCTTTCTTTTTTTTTTTTTTTTTGTAAAATGCTTGAATGACTCAATTTGTGAAAGAGAGAGCGAGTCTTCTGATATATAATAATTTGATGCTTCAGTTCAAGTTTCAACAATTCGTAGAGGTAAATGATACAAATATCATTGTCCGCATTATATATATGTGTGTATACATAGGAACATATGTTAGTGCGATATCAGTTAATTGTGCATTTAGATGTAAATGTTGCATACTTCCATCTTAATGCAGATATTTGATGTATTTAGTTGATATATTTACCACACAAAATATTTCATTTAGTCAAGAAAATTCAATGCATTTTTTTTTCGAACAAAAGAAAATGCAATGCAAAGGTTCATATTCTCTCATGGTAGGACCAACTTTTTCTGTAAAATTTATTTTAAAAAAAATTGTAACTCTTCTCAAATAGCCTCGAATTTAGAGAATTAAAAACTGACACAAGTTGACATAAATTATTTCATACTTGAACACAGTTGTATTTTTATAGTTAACAGAGTTCAAATGGAGAAGATGTTAATTTTATGAATAGACAAAATGAGTTCCAGGTTTATTTTAATTGTTTTTTTCTTATGTTCTGATTAAGTTTTTTCTTTTTGCTTATTATATATTTTTTTGAATTTTGTTCTTTTTGTCATATGTTAATTACTACTTATGGTGAATTATATCGTGTTTGGTCAAGTTCGGTTAGCAAATAGGTGGGATATCGTTTTCTTTTTCTCCCTTCTTCTAATGTGGGCATTGGCAATTTTTTAATACTTGAACTGAAGAACATGCAACTAGCTAATCTGACATTTACTTGAATTTGCAGGTCCAAGTCTAACCAGTATCCAGTTCTTATGTTTCTTAATTATGTTTTACTTAAGTTTTACGCATGTTTTGCTTATTTTTTCCAAATATTTGTTCTTTTTTCAATATATTTTATTTATTTAGTATTTTAAATAAATAATTAGAATACATTGATATAATGTACTATAAAAATCAATATTTCCAGCAACGGGACCAATTTGACAACGATTTGTTTAGAAAAAAAGCTTAATAGATCAAAGCATATCTGTTTTAAAAGTTTAGATGAAAATTGAAAAAGGTAGATAATTCGGAAATAAATAAAGTAATTAATATATGTAAAAATAATTTAAATATCATATTTTGGAATAGTTTTGAGATTTACTTTAATTGTTTCTTTTTTGTTAAATCAACATATGTCAGTTATTTAAACTAATTATTTTTGATATGGATGTAGCAATTTCGAGATTACCATTCAAGTATGGAAGGACGGTTTTCCCATCAATTTTAATATATTTATTTTACGTATTTTTCGTATTCTTTTTGTGAAACTTTATATATATTCTATATTTTCTAACTAATCGATAAATAAATTACAGGATCCACAATATGGAAACTGGTGGCTGAGTTTAGGGCCCAGCAACATACTGGTAGGTTACTGGCCGGCGGAGATTTTCACAACATTGGCTGCTCATGCATGGTTTTGATGAACACACGATAACCCAGATGGGTCCAGCCACTTCCCCGAGGAAGGCTTTGGGAGAAGCAGCTATTTCCGCAATCTGGATATTGTAGATATCAACGGCAGTCTCCAGTCAATCCGAGAGTTGAGCAGAATAACAACCCATCATACATTTTACAACGTCAAGGATCTATACACAGAAGAATGGAAGACACATTTCTTCAAAGGGGGGGGGGGGGGGGGGGGTTTTGGCCTAAGCATTCTGGGGCGGTTCCCTTGACATTCGGTTTAGCTTCCTTTTTTTTCTTTGTAGCTTTTTCTTAATCGTTTAGTATGTTTCTCTATGTCATAGATTTATGATGAATGATTGGCTTTTGCATTATAAATTTGAGTATCTCAGTATTACCATAACTGTTAGACTATAAACAAATTTACTCTATCTTTTTAAGAGGATTCAGTCACCTATAAAATCAATGACATTCATCAGATAGTGGCATATTTGATCGCTACTAAATGTTCACTACTATGTGAACAAGAAATATATTATCGGTTTACTGCAACAGATAAAGAAAAGCTTTATGACATTCAAAAATCTGCTCAAATCCAATTAGTAGTCTACTATGATCAATATGCACAGAGCCATCAAGGAAAACGTCAATTCTTAGTATTCTAAATCATAACTGATTTTGTGAACGCAAGAAACACAAATTTAATATTTGATATTTGTCAATTTCTGGTTCTGGATCTAAGTTGATCTTCTAACAGATTGTCTAATGAATTATAAAAAATATTAACAAGGTGATGTGAGATCTTTTAGATGAAAATAAGTAATTAATTAATTGTTTTTAATTTTATTTAATTTTCCATTTTATGGTAATCAACTTTAATCCAAATTTAATATATTTTTGCAAAAAAAAAAGATGGTTATATTTTTTAACAAATCTAAAGACATCCGTGATACATATATATACGGGTATCTTACAGAGTTTATACTTTATACTTCTAAGCTCACAATGCACCAAAACATTTCAAAACTGAAATAAAAATAATGTTAAAAGTGAGATATTTTCAAAATAAATAAAGTAATTAATAGTTTTTAGGTTCATTTTATTAAATTTTATTTTAATGTTAAATCAACATATGTCAAATTTTTAGTTGACTTCCAAGTCTTTAACAAGTGTTAGAATTCAATTACCCATAAATGAATTAGACAATTGACGTAAGGAATCTTACATTCGAAACCGGAAAAAGAGTTAGCGACTTAGCGATCATACATACATACCACTTTGCTGAAATGCGTTAGATTATATACAATTTGCTTTTTATTTTCCTTTGTATCCAACCACCACTAATTAATTTGCCATAAAAGGTTGGAAACGAGAGCCTTATTGATGATTGTTTCTGATCATCGACCCGATCTGATCATTTGTGACTGATGCGTCGATCATTATGGAAGCATATGAACTTAGGCTCAGTTTTAAAACGAGCACACAAACATATATATGATTAATTTGGGTAGCTGAGACTTATTTTAAAATTATATACTAATATCTTTATCTATATTTATATTTAACAGAGTTCAAATGGAGAAGATGTTGATTATATCGACAAAATGAAGCAACTAGCATTTTGACAATTCTCTCTTAAAAACACCACATATTTCAGGTATTTGATTTTTTTTATTGGGTTTCTTTCTTATTTTGTTTATGTTTTTGCTGAAGTTTTGCATATGTTTTGCTTTTTGTTTTTGCCAAAATTTGTTCTTTTATCAATATAGTTTCTTTTAAAAAAAAATTCATAATTAGAATGCATTGGTAAGTTGTAGTTAAAAATATTTTAATGGATTTGCTTAGAAAGAAAAAAAAAAACTTAATAGCTCAAAGCATATAAACCTACAAGTAACAATTTTGAGGTTATCATGCATCATTCTAACAATTAAGTCACAAATTCTGCAAAATACTCATATTCCCGTTGACAAAAAAAAAAAAAAAAACTTGGTTCGCTTCATATAAGTTAACACTTTGAACCATAATGTTATAAGAAACTTTAGATTTTCATATTTTAGGTAATTTTTATCTCGTGATTTAAATTTTTTAAAATTTATTTGTCAATATTTTGTATTGATAGTTGATTTACTTTAAATTTCTATTTTAATAATTTTTAGAAACATTTGATACCTTTTTGTTAAAAACAAATATAGGAACAACCATCAGAGATTCCAAAAATGATCGAAACAAATCAAAGGAGCAAAAGACAAACATCAGAAGCACATCATACCAACACTGCAAAATGCCCCGAAGGAATGATAACCGATAGCAACATCAGTGTGAATCAAGCAGAACCATACATTACTAATTACCATCCTAGGCATGAGGTATAATGTTTATGGATTCTGTCATTCTGCTATATTTACTAACTTGATTGTTATGTCTTTCTATTTTTGTGTTTCTAGTTCCTTTTCTTATAATAGAAAAAGTGAGATAGTTTTCAAAAGATTCGAAATGATGTTTTTTTATAACTTTTTTACAGTACAAAGAAAACGGCATCAGACGTTGTTTTTATCTGATGTTAACGTCGGTCAAAAAGAGATGCGAAAGAAATAGTGTTAGTTATTAAACCGACTTTTCATGTGGTGACGTAAATTATTTTTACTTTACTCATACATATATATCCGTATAACTTACGATCGCATACTGTCATATCAACCCATGATAATAATGAGTAATTAACTATTATGTTATAAAATACATATGTAAAAACAAAATAAATTATATTTTATATTTTACTTATGTTTTACTTAATATTTTTTTCTTGTCAATTTATTTTTCATCAAAAAAACTTAATCAGATATAATGTAAATCATATTAATGAAATTAGTTGAAATTATTATTACTTTTATTATTTATTAGTAATTTAAACTTCAGTGTTAATTACTTCAAAGTAATACTTATATATACATATAAATGAACTTCAGTGTTATATATATATATATATATTCTTATTATTATTATTGTCGAATTTAATATATTTATTTTATATACTTTTTCTTGTCAAACTTCTAAACTAGCCGATAAAAATACCGTAAAAAAAAAAAACTAGCCGATAAATAATTACATGATCAAAATAATGAAAAATTGTGACTGAGTTTATTAGGGTACTGGCCGGCGGGGATTTTCACGACATTGGCTAATCAAGTAAGCTACATACAATGGGGCAGTGAAATCTTGAACTTCGGTCAACACACGTCTGGTTTGGATGTTCTTTTTCAGAACCGGACCGGTTTAGGTTGCATGGACAATGAGAACATTATCAAAGACATAATATTTTTGGGAGCTTAAGGCAGGAGACAAACTCAGACCTAGACTATTTGAATAGATCTTGAAACCTTATCCAGTGAATTAGAATCCTCCGAGGAATTGAGAAACATGCAAATTCTGGACTAACTCTTGGTATCCTCATGGACCAACAATAACGCCGTTGACACTGCCTTAACTCTCATCACCATACATTCCTTCCACCTGAGTCAACTAAATAAATGCTAGCATTATATCACTTTAAAGGTTAAAACTGAGTAGCTATTCTAATTTCCAGCATCTCATTCAGGAAATTTTGGATTTAATCGAATCAGATCACGTTTTATTTTGTTAAATTCAATATCCAGTTTAACTGAGAACCAACAATAGAAAAGTTATTTAAAAATAATAATAATTCATCGCTCAATTCGCCAACTATAGGACAAACATTAAATTTTATCGTTGGTAGGAGGTACAGCAACATCTTCCAGTAGTATTTGGAACACAGCTTCCAGAGTCGTACAATTTCATTTTACAGTCATGGATGCATTCAGAATCTTCGTACTTTCCTGACACACATTGAGCAAAGCAGTTTGATGTCACTGCGCATATACAACGCACATAATTATAACTCTGTATGTTAGATCTTCAAAATAGTTTTAAAAAAATTAAATTCTTAAAACATGTATACAAATACATATAAACTAAATGGCTATTACCAATTCTATAATTTGAGAAAAAGTAAAATATTCAACTATTACTCTAAAAAATGATTACAGATAATTAAAAATAACAACATAAAAATAAATCTTTTGTAATAAGCATCATACCTGAAGCGGCCAAAACGTTGTGGTTAGAGAATAGAATTGTCGATATTATTACAAGAAAAAAAGTACTAGAGGTTTTTGTGAGATCCATTATATGTTTTTTAAAAAAAGTTTTATTTCTATTGAGAAGAAAAGATGTTCCGTATTTTTCTAGTTCTTCACAAAGGCTATATTTATATGAATCTTTGTCGAGGAAAGTCTTAATTAATACTGAATTATTATTATATTATAAAATACATACGAGAAAAAAAATTAAAGCATATTATATAGTTTACTTATGATTTTCTTATAATTTACTTATCTTTTGCTTATTTTTGTTTTTCTAATTTTTTTGTCATTTTACTAAAAACATTTCATCATAAATTCCTATTACTTAAACTTAAAAATTAATTGTAAAACCCTAACCCGTAAGTCAACGGCGAATGCACATTGATAACTTTCTATCTAACTTTCTCATCATCACGCTTAGCAGTTGGTAGCGCACACGCCACACGCGACTCAGGTCTTAATTTTTATGATTATACTTATGTAATTATTTTTCTCCCAAAGTATATACGAATTCGCTCAGGCTGGTCCTATAACTGATGTGGCCTAAAGCATATTTTTATAAAAACTAGATTTCGTTATAGATTTTAACTGTATTTGATTATTATTAATATATATTTTATCAAACTAACATCCAAATTTGGTGGTCTAAAAATCCATAACTTATATGGACTAATTAATCTGGCGGGTAAACTAATATTTGAAGAACATTGTTAATAGCGTGATGTGGGAAGGTAGATTCCGATGTTTTCTACTATGTAATGTTTGGAGAACCGGCTTGGCTTTATTCTCAAATCGAGGAAGAAGCTCGAGCTTTTTGGATTTTATTTTTCTTCCATTTTTTATGAAAGGTTGCTCTGTCTTTAACGTTTGGTCATTTTTAAACTATTTTTTCTTTTAACAAGTCATTTGAACTATGTTGTAAGACGTTTTAAAGAAAAATTTTGTATTCTTTTTGTACTCTCTTTTTTATATTGCTTTAATAATATTTCTAGGTGAGAATAATTATAACTTGGATCAGAGTTCTCCTTCAAAACATTTTTTATAAACAACTTCCATAGAGCCAGTATACTTGTATAATGTGATAAAATTTGCAACTTGAATTAATGTACTAATATATAACATAATGTTTCTTTTTTTTTTAATGTGCATGATTATTATCGTGATATTTCAACTTATCTTTGGTTGAAAAAAGATGGCCAAGGGAATTTCAAGTTATCTAGTTGGGGTAAAATTCTTGATAGAAGACATTTCAAAAGTGGTGATACAATTGGATTTTGGTGGGAGAAACGTTACGATAGACTTAATTTCAAACCTTTGGTCATGAGTTTTGTTTCATAGTTGATACATCTTCATCTTCGCTAATCGTTATTTCGTTGTCGATCGAGTCAGTTTGTTGTTTTGGTTAAAGTGTTATAGTTTTAGTTGGATTTCTATTTCTATTTCATGTTTATAAATAAATTCATTGGCTTTGTAAGATGATAACCTAAATTAATAGTCAGAGAATGTTCTTTAAAAAAATATTTCTCGACGTAAAAGAATACTTAACTTATTTTTGAAAACATTTTCTAAAACACTGATGAATATATTGAATGGTACTCCACAATTCGTCCATAAAATAAATATTCCTTTTGAGAAAAAAAATACAACTTCATATGTGAGTTCACAAACAAAAGATAATACATAACACGATTCAATAAACAGATTCAATCCCATACGAATCAAAACTAGTCTTTAAATTTAAAGAAAGTTCAATGATTCAATAAAGACATAAAACAACTCACAAGTAATTAGCAAGCCATGGAAGATCTTTGTTATCTTTCAATGCAAAAGCAACATCATCACTTGGAAAATTCAGCTGCAGCTTCTGCAATCTATGTTTCTCACCAGGTTCACATAGAATGATTCTGCATTCACCAAGATCGCAACCGATTTTTAAAAGAATGTCCCAACCAGGAAAAGCTTCTCCATTGTTTAAGCAGAGAGACGATACTGTCATCGCCACTCTATCAAAACTTGTCTCTGCCATTCCTGTTTTGTAAAGCTCATGAACCATGGCCATCAAGAAGATCTTACTAAGTCTCGATACGCTCTTCATAACTTGAATATGAGGTGATTGAAACATCTCTTGGATAGCTGCTTCAACATCTGCCATAACCACCAGCTGATGCTTTGCGGTTTTGTTATTCTTTAGACGGTAATCCGCTACTTCTGCTGCGCGTCTACATATCTCAAGCGCACGTCTTGCATCTCCTGAAATGGCAGCTACTTTTCTAGAAGCAAATTCAATAGCTTGCTTCTCGAAAGCATCAATTCCTTTCAGCCTTGTAGAAATAATTTCTTGTAGCTGAGAATGGTTATAAGGACCGAAACATAGTCTCTGTATACCCATTCGGCTTGAAATCCGAGGAAGCAACTTCTCTGGAAGATCCATAGTGTTAGCTATTCCCAACACAACCAATTTGGAGTTAGGCTTGGTTGGCCAATCCAGAATGTTGTATAAAACCGACTGGTTTCTAGTAACTAGAAGATCAAGTTCGTCGATGAGAAGTATGCAAGGCTTTTCATCCTCCTTACCAATCTTTTTGCCTTCTGAAAACCTCTCATTCAGAGAGTGTAGTGCTTTCTTCCAACCGACTCGATGACCACTCAATGCTTCATAAATTACAGTGTAGATATTCTCAGGTGAAGCCAATTTGAGACCATTGATCTCCACAAAGCAATACGGGTTTACGCTTCCTGCTTCAACTTCAGCCTTCAGATTCTTCATCACCGATAATACACTAATAGTCTTCCCAGTTCCAGGAACACCATGAATGTACATACATCTTCCTAAACACTGATCATCCGAGATCGAACCCTTTATAAACTCAGTGATCTCTTCCATTTCTTTGCTTCTACAAGGAAGAGACTTAGGCCGTGTAGCCAACAACAAAGTAGCTTTCGCCTTTTCCAACTCAGTCTGCTTATGACATCTCACATGTTCAGGAATCTGCTTCGCTCCCACCTTTTCAAGACCAAAGAAACGCCCTTTACGAGAATTCGCACCTCCTTTAGCATTCGTTAAACCTCTCTTACTCTTCAAACCACCACGAACACTATCTTCATCATCGAACTCCATCTCTTCATCACTATCATCAACCTCCTCCTCTTTCTTACCATTCCATTCTTGATCACTATCAGAATCTCCATCAACCAACTCAGCCAAACGCTTAAAACTATGCCAATGCACATCATACTCATACTCACATAAAAACACATCATCACCATCATTACTCGCTTTAGAAAACTCCTTAGGACATTTCACAAAACAATGCCTAAGAATACATTCCATCTCAACATCAGCAAAATCATTAGTCAGATAAAGCTCACGTTTCAGATTATGAGATTGTCTTCCCGAAACAGTCTCTTCAGGTATCATAAACCAACGAGCTTTAATCCAATACACACCATCATCAGCTTCTTTCCATAATTTCTCAATCCTCGCAGCCCACAAATCACTTGAAAGAAGCTTCTCCCTCAATGTTCTCGCTATCTTCTTCCCTTCTGGTGGCTTTGGAACAGCAAGTTTCTGACTTTGAGAATCTGACTTACGAATCTCACAAAATGGACAAATCCAATCACCTTCAGGGACTTCCTTCAATGGTGGCTTCAAGCATTTCAAATGAAATCCACCTAAACAATCATCACATTCAATCATTACGTTACTACCTGATTTGAAACAAATCTTACAATCTTCCATCTCTGGATCTTCTTCTTCTTCTTCATATGAATTCGAATCTTCTCTTCTCTTAACGTAAACATCATCTCCGATTTCGAATTCAACACCGTCGAATTCAACTCTATTGAAATAAACTCTTCTCTTATTGGAACTTTTGTTGTTTCTCTTCTCCTTTCGAATTGGGGAAACAGGAGAGAACGAAGAAACTTCTGAATCTTCTTTCTTCATCTTCTGCTTCTTCGGAGTTTCTGATTTCTTCTTCAATTTCTCATCGAAATCGAAATCATTGGTTCGTTTTTTCGGCGCTCTCTCTCGTTTTCGAATTAGATTCATTTCTTCGATTGATTCTCTTCCCGGAACTTCGATTGGTTCATTTCCGAGATCGATTCTGCGAGAAACATGACGAGCGGATCTGCGAAGTGGAGTGACGGATTCTGGGGTTTGAGGAGTGAGCGAAGTTGAAGATGGAGATAGAAACGATTTGCGATAGGTGTTGTTAGTTGGGGTTGATTTGGTAGGGGATTTGAAGGTTTTTGATCTTGGAGTGGTCGTCGCCATTGATGATGTGAAGCTAGGGTTTCTGGGTGATGATGATGATGAAGGAGGAAGAGAGAGAGTAGGATGGAGGTAGAGAGAGAAAGATGCTTTGGGTGGGAGGAGAAGGGAGGGCTTTTAGTGAGAGATTTGGCGGGAAATGTTCCCTCGAAGAAGAAACTAATTTTTAATTACTTTATTGAAAGATAATTAATTTGGAAATGAATTTTTAGAATACATAAAGAAAGATTCATTGAATTTGATTTGATTTTCAAGATTAATTGACTAAAGTACTAATGACTAAGAAGTCAAATAGTATTTGATTAAGAGCTAAAATTAAGAGATACAGATACAGTAGTAAAAATTATTTCATCTATCACTTTTAGATGGTCTTGGTTTTGGTTTATAATATATCTTTGAGGTTTTTTTTTATAAAAATTAAAGTTTTGGATTGATTTTTTTCCATTATTCATTTTAGATTTCTAAATCTATTATATTAGAAAATGTTAACAGAAAATATCAAAAATTGTATATGAAACAACCAAAAATAACTCTTTTTTGTTGATGGTAAAAACTAAAAACAAACACCAAATGGTACCACAAACGGAAAAGAAAAAACAAAAATTAGCATATAAAACAGTTGAAACCTTTTTGAAAATCGACAACAATCTATCATAATGCTTAATTGTTCTGCCATGAGATTCGAAACTAATTATATGTGATAACCTCATGATTTATTTATCAAGCATGTGTGAATGTTAATTAAGATGTATCTTGTTAACCATTCACTATCCAACAAAAATCATACATTGGCATATATGATGATATAAAAGAGATGTTCAATTACAAGACTTATATAAAACTTTTTTCATCATCATCAATTCTGATCATCATCATTCTTTTTCAACAACAGCCTCTGCTGCTTTAGATACATAATCATACCTATAAACAAAGGATCATTAGCATATTATCAATGTGTTAAAGATACACTACATAAAAAAAAATCCAACTTTATTATCGCCTCATTGTTTGTTTGTTTTCTAAGTTAAAAAAATATTTGTTTTCTCATGTAAATGTAAACGCAACTGCAAAAAAATTGTGTTTGATCTCACTTGATTTTTCGAGTAAGTTGGTATATTCCAGTGGCTGCCATAGCAACATTAACACTAAACAGGTTCCAGTTTTTCTGCAACACAAAAGTCAAAATCAAACAAAATCAGATAAACCAAAACCAAGAATCCAATCAAAAAAATCATTTATAAAACTCAAACTCAGGAAGCAAGAAATAGAATAATCTCACTAAAGAGAAGTAAACAAAACTTACAGGAATGATTACAGTGCTGCAACGACACCAAATCATTCCAGTACATGTCACAGCTAAATAAAAATTTTAGATCAAAAAAAAAAAAAAAAAAAAAAACTGTAAACAATAAGAAGATTAGAGATATTGTAAGTTTGTAACACCAAGAAAAATAAAATAATATAAAAGAGTAGTAATTTACCAATTTGTTGAAGGTATGAAATATTTTCAGGAGGTTTCTGGAAATCCGCAATGTTAGCAATGCTTATTCCCCAGTTAAATGTTGGAGCCCAGAAATGAACTGATAAGACCACCAAAAATAAAAGAGAGTGAAACTTAGAACTAATGTACCATCAAAATTCATACATTTTACAATAGTTACGTATCAATACAGACTTAGATTCCTAAACAATTGGAATTTGGATGATTTGAAGAAACGTATGAGATTCCATTAATGAAAATTAGTAAACTGAATTGAAGGAATAATAATTATCATGAAACAATGTGAATAGAATCCGAGTTGACTCACTTGTCTTGGGTCCCGCCGGGTGATTCCAGAGAGCTTGAAGCTTCGACATCGCCACCTACTTTAATCTCGGAGATTCTCTTTTCTGTCTTGTTCAGTCTTTTTTTTTTTTTTTTTTTTTGTCGTCAACTGTCTTGTTCAGTCTCCGACATCAATATTAACGAAAAGATGCTACTAAAAAAACGGTCTCGTATAGGTAATGAACTACTACTAATTTACTTTACAACACCAAAAATTGAACCCCTAACTATTATTAATTTCAGTTGTTCTAAACTACTTCTTGGTAACAAATAAGTGTTTCCTCATGATGATTAAAATCTTTCACTCAATTTAGTTTTGTGTCAAATTTTATAGTTTGTACGAGGAGACATTGCCCATCTACAAAAAAGATGGTCACTTAGTGTAGTACACATCGTTAGGTTTTTTAGTTTCGGATTCAATCTCTCTTTGAAACGGAAAAACATTCTTTAAATCGGAATGGATTCAAAATTGACTCCAAATACCCAAACAAATTATGAGCTATAGGTGTGAAACTTCCGCAATTTATCCCCAAAAAAAATAAAACATTGCGCATCGGCCATCGCTATCCCTTACCAAGTTACCAAACACAATGTATTCAGATTCAGACCCATTATGTATCAAGGTTTGTATTGGGCCTATAGTGGACCCATATCATGCATCAAATGTTTAGTATCTACGTTTTAATTTTATACTGTTTACCCTAATTTAGAGTTAAAGTTATTCTCTTATTTATTCTAATACATCTATAGAGAAAATCTATATCGTGTGTTGCACGCCAACAAATTACGGTAACGTTCAGAAACCCTAATACTTTTGGGAGACGATTCTCGATAACACCAAGAACAGGAGAGTGAGGTTAAATGGGTTTTCTCACCTCGTATTTGGAGCGCATAGGCCTCTCTCCTTATCAGCTTAATCATCTGCCCTATGAGGAGATAAAACAAATGTTCGTTTGCAAGACAAAACGTTTTTTTTTTTTTTTTTTTTGAAGATCCTACTAAAGATTGAGCTTTAGTATTTAACAATTTTGCAGTTAGATTTTGGGAAATTGTATCTTCTTTTTTTTTTTTTTAATTCTGTCCATTTGTAACGATCATGTTTTTTTTTTTCTTAGTTTCAGATCGGATCCCTCAATTAGGGTATTTGTAGAGGAAATGAAAAAACAAACTAGCAGTGGGGAAGATAGGATACGCTCATTACCTGAATCATTGTTATGTCATATACTTAGCTTTCTTACGATTCGCGAAGCTGTTAGGTCAAGTGTTTTGTCCTTTAGATGGATAAATCTTTGGAAATGGGTTCCAAACATTAGACTTAGATAGTATTTATCTCCAAAATGACAAACCCTGTACGGATTTCATCACCAAGTTTCTGGATTTCCAGAGCGAATTCTACTTGAGTGAATTAAAATTAACCACAGGAAATTATGTCTCTCATTACGAGCCATGTCTCAGCAGAGTAATCAAGAACAAGATTCAACATCTCCAAGTTGATTGATAATGAGCTTGGACTTCGGAACATTAAGATATCTTTAACCTCATCTTTGTGTGAGGCATTGGTATCCTTGAAACTCAATTCTGTAAGGCTGAAAGGTTTTAAGTCTCTTTCTTTACCATGTCTCAAGATTATGTACTTAGAGGATGTTATATTTCCTAAGTTACAAGTTATGATTGATAGTCCAAGGCTTGAGTATCTAACTCTCATAGATTACGAAGTTGAAAGCTTCAACATAATAATGAGTATGAGTGACTCTATCAAGGTTGATATTGATGTCGATTTTGAGCCGGAGCATCATGACTTATTAGAAAGAAATAGTATCTATAATCTTCTCAATAATTTTTCAGCCGTTGGAGATATGACCTTCTCATCGGAAACTCTTAAGGTAAAATATAAACATTACCAATACCATTTGTTTTTGTCATTCCAATGTTTTATGACTTCTTCTCTTTGCTCACAGTTGATCCATAGTTTCAAAGACATGAACCCATTACCCAAATTTCATGACTTGGTCCGTCTGCGTGCTACTATGTTCGTAAACGAATCTTTAGAAGTGTTGCCAATCGTTCTTGATAAATGCTCGAATCTGAAACACTTAAACTTGGTAATGACTTGCTTAAACTTTACAAGTTCTTAACATAAGTAATGTTTATTAATTTTTCTGCTCATTTTGTTTTGTTGGATTTGTCGATTTGTCTTTGTAGGAATTAGTTGATGATGATCCTCCGGTGGAAGTGGTAACTAATCTTTCGACTGTGCTGTCTTTTTGTTTGGTATCGTCCCTTAAATCTGTTGAAATGGAAATTGCGATCAAGAAGAAAAGAACAACGAAGAAACTGTTTAGATGCTTTCTTGACAATGCGACATCACTCAAGAAGCTAGTTCTACGTTTGAATCTGTCTAATGGATTGATCAAATTCGACCCTGGTCGTTTTAAAAAACTATTTGACTCTCCGAGACGCTCTAGTGTGTGACAATTTGAAGTTATTACAGTGGTTCAGACTCCAAAAGATGAATAAATACTTCACTGGTCAGGCTTCAAGCATACATTGTTCGAGATGGACCTAGTTGGCAACTATGTTTTCAGTGCAAATGGTTGTACTTGTACATTCAAAGGAATTTTGTTTTTAGTGAATTAAGCATTACTGTAAATTTTACTATTTAAGTTGAAAAGTGTGGAAAATTTTTACAATCATAGTACTTACACCACCATTTCATTTTCCAAGTAAAATAAATAATCTATAACCCCAAAAAGATTTGGGTATTCAAACATAATCAAGCCTTGACATGATGGTATATCTTGGGAATGAATTTGCAAGATCATAAGGAAGATGCATTTTTTTCTATATTAAGAATAAGGCTTCAGCTTCATCATTTTTTTGCAACAATAGGATCTGCTTCAGATGTATAATCATGCCTGTAAACCACACAACAAACAAATAAAAATGAATATGAATATGAATGTCAAAACAGAGACAATCACCAATAATGAAGTTTGAAACCACGATGTAAAGTCATAAAACCAACCAAAGTCTCCATCAGAAAATTAAAAAATAACTATTGATATATAAGACAATTCCATCTCCAATAACTATGATAAATTGGGTAAAGAATCCAAAAACAAATCCTTATATACTTTGACTAACTGGCCCAAAACGGATAACATTTTATTGATTGCATGGAAGATGACTAATTGTGCTTGCAGAAGTCATACAATTGGTATCAGAGTTTATGTCAACTCTCATTCAATATAATATTATCTGTTTTGGACTAAATATAGATAGACTAAATTAATAGACTAGACAATTATTTACTAATTTTTCGATATGGAATATTGGTCGATATCCAAACAATAACCAAACTATGTTCATTAGAAGAAAAAATTGTTCTATAATGTAAAAGGGAATGTTCTATAGATCGTACTTTATTTTACGAGCTAGTTGATATATGCCTGTCGCTGCCATACCAAGACTAACGCTAAAGAGATTCCAGTTTTTCTGTAAAGAAAAAAGTAGGAACAAAATCATGATAAACTAATAATCCACCAACAATTAGTACAAGAGCAAAGCAAAAGGTAATATATAAATTATATCAACATGATTTGCAGTAAACATACCGGAGTGATTACAGTACTGTAACGTGACCATACAAGTCCAGTGCCTGTGATCACTGATACAATAGATATAGCAAACAAAAAAATAAAGAAGATTGAGACATGGTTATATAATGAAAGCAATATGAGGCATCATAAAGTGTATACCAAATTGTTGAGGGTATGAAAGTGTCTCTGGAGGTTTTTGAAAGTCTGCAATGTTAGCAATGCTTATACCCCACTTGAACGTTGGTGCCCAGAAATGTACTGAAAAATACAAAATGTTTTTAGCAATTTAGGTTCTGTAATAAGTTTGATCAAGCTACCAAATGCACCTTTTTTTTTTTGTTTTTCAATTAGAATTTAATAGATCATGTTATTAGAAAGCAGGTAAAAGTGCATTTTCTTGGAGAAAATTTAATTAAATTAAAGTCAAGAATTATACCATAAAGTTTTTCTACATATAGTCAAAGTTCATAACAACATATCAATAATCTGGTTCTGAGCCTTTTAACAAAAAAAAAAAAAAAAAAAAAACTGTTTCTAAGTAAAAGTCAACTGTAACTAAGCGAAGCGAATTAAGGAACAAAAGATAAATATAGATTGCTCAATGATAAATTCTGATAGAGACATCGATATCAAATAAAGTAAACTGAAGAAATATTGACTCACTTGTCTTAGGTCCTGCAGGATGATTCCACAGAGCTTGAAGCTTTGAAGTTGCCATCGATTTTCTCTGTAAGTTCTGCAAATTTCTCTGAAGAACTAGTCTCTATCTATTGTCAAGTCAAACAAAAATGAAATTAAACATTAAATTACAAAAATGAAATACTAGTCTTAATATTATTACTTTACTTCTTCCGTGTATGTAGCTGACTAGCTTCTGTTGAGTATGACGTCGTGTCACCTCTGAACCTTAAATTATCATATATTACAATAATTCAGTACAAGAATTACAAATATAACCCCTATATATTATTACTTCATTGTCACTTAAAACTTAAAAGATACGAAAGTTGTTTGCACGTTAAAGGAAAAAATTAGTCCAAGTGATCTCGTTTCCTAAACGGAAAATAGTAAATGTAGACATAAATGATAAACCCCGAATTAAACTGAAATAACTGAACTGAACCAAAATTCAGTTATTTGAATCAATCCGAGTAATAAAATAATCTGAACGTTATAAAAAATAGGGTTTTCTTTCAAGTAATTGAACCGAATAAACCGAATTCAACTATAGAAATAGTCTCAACGTTCAAAAGAAAACCTCCAAGTAATAATAAATATTTATTTAATTTACATGAGTTATTATTAGGATATAAACCAACATCACACACATAGGAAAATTAAACAATATATGTTTAATATATAAGTCAAATCAGTCATCAATTATAATTACATATGATGATTGAAAACGATACAAAGATACAAAATTTACTGGTGACATAATTTGAAGAGAAAGCATCCAAAGAACTCAATGAACAAACTAAATAAGATTTTGAAGGGACTGACCCTACTTACAATTCAAATATCATTTTGAAAAAGAGTTAATTTCTATGTTCCATTCCACCAAAATGGTATTTAAAAGAAGAGAAGACTTGTGCAAGGTTTATTGAAAACATAACTTACGTTTCTTTAATTTGTTGTATTTTTCAAATACCAATTGAATAACACTGGATTTTTCTTTAAATTTAAAATACACTAAACTTTATTAAAATACAATATTCAATAATCCCACTTAAGTTTTTTTAAAATTTGTTGCTTACTCCAAGAAATCTAGATTTACTCATAGTTTATTTGTTAAATTCTTCTTGAGCAACCAATTAAATTTTTTTTTTATTAATTTGGTGGGGAAAAGATAATATGGAATTTATGTGAGACGTTCGATCTGTCTACCCATGATACATAATTGGGTGGGGTGGGGGCATATGAATGTTGAATGCGAAATGTGAGAGAATCGACAATTCGAAATTGAATTTGCATGCTCTTCCTTAACTATTCTTTGATTACTTATATCACACCCACAACTTTGTTCTCTAATGTGGGCACCCCACATACCTTGTTATTAAATACATTATATTACTATATATATGGTGTTTGTAACACCTTGACACCAGCACAAATGTTTTTAATGAACAAACACATGCAGATCTCTTTTCTAACTATATTAGTTAAATCATTTCGAAGTTGACATGTTGAAATTTGTATAAAATAACAACCTAACTCGATACTTTTGAAATGCTATTTTATATCAATTCAATGGTAAACTTTACAAGAGGAGACAAGAAAGAGAGAGTATATGCCTTTATATGTTTTTTTGGATGAAATTACTTTTTATGTTGTTTTATAAAGAATTAATTTTTAGGTTACTTTCTATGTTTCACTTTTGTTAGGCTAGCCTGTACTGTATATAATTCAAATGTTAAACTTATGTTAAAGAGATATATAGCTATAATTTACATAGCTAAGAAATGTACATGTCAATTTGAAGAAAATGATTAAACTAACAATATATAGTGACTTAAAAGCCAAATCTCTTACATACATGCAACTTCATTCTTATATTTTTATGAGTACTACATAGTGATTAATTTGAATCTCGTCAACACAAATTTGTAATCCAAATGGTTTGAAACATGAGAATGGTGTTCATGTCTATTTTGATAAAGATTCGAGGATGGTTGACAATGAGGTCGTATAAAAGTTTGCAGTTGCCAAACTATTATGTGATAATATTTTTGCGATGAGGTAAAGTAATTTCTTCTATTTACTGCTTATTGTTAAGTTTTATGGATTTTCAACTCAAAATCAATTGTAATGAGTCGATTGTCATATATCTCTTATATACTAGTGTTAATCTCTTTATATAACCAATATGGGATATTAACACGGCCCTCGAGATGATAGTTTTTATCAGCGTCTCTCGAACTGAATCTCACTTTAGGACCAACGATAATAAACTTTTTTTGGACCATTCTATTTAGATCAACAAACAAAGTTCTGATATCATGTTAAGTTGTATGAACTTCCAACTCAAAACCAGTTAGCAATGAATAAATTAACATATATTCTTTATATATTAGTGTTAATCTTTTATATAACTATGGGATATTAACACTTATCGTGAATAAAATCTTGTCTATGCTTGGTGCTTCCGATCAAAAAAAACATATAGATGATCATGATGATGGAGAACCATTACTTGATGGTTGTAGAGTATGTGAGCAAACTAAGCTAATTTGCGTTGTTGGTTAATGGTTAATCATTTTAATTGATTTGGTTTGAATTTCGGTTGGGGTAGTTTGGAAAAAAAATCATTAAATTTGGGGACAGAAATCGAAAAACAAATCCACTAACGAAAATGTGGGGCTTATGTGGCACATTAAACCAATCAAAAGTTTTTGGAAACCTCTTCGTCGACGTTTTGTTTTATTTTTAAAAAAAAACAACTACGTCATCATGTTATAAGATTCAAGGGTAAAAAAGTAATTTCTCAACATCCCATCGTCTCCTTTCTTCTTCTCCATCTTCACTGCCACTCGCACACTTAAAACACTTTCCGAATCAACGCAGAGGAGAGAGAAAGAGAGACTACAAAACTCTCTACATCTCTCTCTATCTCTAGAAATGGCGGGTCGATTACAACAATCTCATCAGCTACCAAATGGACTCTACGTTTCCGGTAAACTTGAACAACCTAAAGAACGACCACCGACAATGGCCGCTCGTGCTATGCCTTACACCGGAGGCGATATTAAAAAATCCGGCGAGCTCGGAAGGATGTTCGACATCTCAACCGTTGATCCCACATCGTTTCAAAGACCTCCGTCGATTTTCTCCGGCGAAGCAGCTAGACAGCCACCGCTACAGCCACGTGTCACTTCTTCCGCCTCTTCTTCAAATCCAAATAGTGGATCCATTCGATCCGGATCCCAATCGGGTCCAATAAGAAAATCTTCAGGTCCTCTCTCTCAGCTTCAACCAACCGGTTTAATCACCTCCGGTCCGCTTAAATCTTCCGGTCCAATTGGTTCAGGGTCAAGGAGGTCAGGTCCAATTGATCATCAGTCAAGTAAACCCAAATATGGATCGGCGGTTACGGTTCTGAACCCGGATTCGGTTCGGGTCGGGTTTAAAGTACCAAAAGCTTTGATTTGGGCAGTTATTATAGTTGCAGCAATGGGGTTACTAGTTGGAGCTTTTTTATCCGTGGCGGTGAAGAAACCACTTGTTATGGTGGCGATTGTGGCGGCGATTTTTCCGGCCGTCATGGTTTTTCTGTGGAATTGCGTTTGGAGAAGAAGAGGATTGTTAGATTTCGTCAAGAATCATCCAGATGCTGTTATTAGAGGCGCCATTGATGGACAGTTCGTTAAAGTCACAGGGGCAAGTTTTTTCAGTTTTGTCCAATTTTATTAAAAGACTCAATTTTTTTGCTAATTTTGTTGCGTCTTAGGTTAGCTAATTGGTAATCTGATGAGTAGAGTAAGTTAATTAATCATGTGGTGAGTTAAAATGTCATGTTCATTACCTTTGTTGTGTGATCATTGACTAATTTTAGCTGAAGATTTGGTAACTTGTAATGATCATATCGAGTGACCAATGTTTGTATTTGTTATATGCTTCAATGGTGTTTTACTTGTTTGTTTGCAGGTTGTAACTTGTGGAAGTATCCCTCTTGAGTCATCATACCAAAGGATACCGAGATGTGTTTACGTATCCACGGAATTGTACGAGAACAATGGTTTTTGTGGAAAATCCGCTAACCTGAAACATGCCGAGGTGTAGATTAGATTCATTTTAATCTATTCTTTTCATTCAAGTGTGTTTCATTTTGAATATTTTGATGATCATTTGTTTTATTCGTTTATGTGGGCAGCGATATGTATCGGATTTTTACATATCGGACTTTCAATCCGGGTTGCGAGCTCTTGTTAAAGCAGGATATGGATCAAAAGTTTCTTCATTTGTGATACCGGCAACAGTAGCTGATGTAACTTCAAAGACTAAAGATTTATCTCCAAGTTTTCTAAAATGGTTGGCGGATCGCAACCTTTCCAATGATAACCGTGGCATGCATCTCAAAGAAGGGTATGGTATTATTTACACATGCATCTTAGATTTTCCTTCATCCTTATACTTTGATAAACCTTTTTGTACTATTAGAGTCACTATTCAAACCTTGGAAGTGTGGTTTTCACTTTCACCTAATCCAAAACATGGAACTTTACCCAAAATTCTATTTATGAGTAAAGGGCATAAAAAAAGTCAGTGAGAATCAAAGTCACTGTTTTTTAAGTTTAAAGGAAGGATCTTTTGGTACTTTTTAACTCTTCACATATGGTAAAGTAAATGGCTTTAGTTCAAAGGAAGAATCTTTATGGTACTTTGAACTCTTCTCAAAACACAAAGATTCTTAAAGTAAATAGCTTTATTACAAAAAGAATGATCTTTTATACTTGCTTTGTTACCCTTCAAAGAACCAAAAAATTATTCTTAGATGTTATTGCCATTTTGATGATATTATGTTATTGAATTTGTGATTAGATATATAAAAGAAGGGAGCCCTATAAGGGAGGGGAAAAAGGAGAGGACAACCCAAAAAATTTTAATGATCATTCCTCCTGAAGAATCAGTCGCCACTGGTTGCAAATTGTGGCGTTGCCTCTTCCCAACTTATGCGGAAGGTCTTATCATTGCCTGTGATGAGAATCAGAATGTTGATGTCATTCCTGTCTGAAACACACATAAACATTTCGTATGCATCTATGTTTTGCTTCTCTATTATATTCTGTAGATCATATATATACATAAATGTATAGTCAAGAGACTCAAGGGTTAGGTCCTAAGACTGAAGAAACAGAGGGATGAGAAAGTAAACCATTTACGGTCATCATATTTGTTTTTTCCCTTTATGATGTACACTAAAAGCTTCAAATGTAAATTTATATTTTTCCAATTAAATTGTTTTGCTCCGTTTTACTATTTTTATTGGAACTATAGAAGTATGTATATAGTATTTGTATACATATTTGGATCATAAATTTGTTTGATGATGTGATTAAATTCATAAAATCATGAGGATTATGATTTATGACGACTAGAAGCACGCAAATGTATAAATGCTTTGTTCTCCCAGTTACGAGTTCCCAAGCTTTTCTTCTTCCATGAGTGAACTAATTTCTCGTAAACCAAAAAAATACTAAATATTATCACCAAAAAGAATAAACAAATACTAGACTAATGAATAATGTAAAATGCCTAAGCTCTAACTTATGCATGCAAAAAAAGTACAAAATCGAAACTACCAACAAGAATTTCTTGGAAATTGTTAAAATTAGTAAATTACATTTCCACTTCCCAATTTTGTTCGACCTTTCGCCTTCTTCTTCCTTAAAGTAGACTAGACTGATAATCCAGTAGTTTTCTTCATCCGTTTTCATTTAGCTTTGTCGATTTCTCTACATCAGTACTTTTGAAGAACTGCTTGTTAAATCTTGATTATCATCAGTTTGCCTTGTAAGCCAAGTTATGTCTCTAATTTGTAGCTATGACCTTCTATGAAGTAGGAACATAACTCAGTTTTTTTTTTTTTTTTTTTTTTTTTTTTTTTTTATGTTGCAGAGATATTTTGTGACCATGGAGAGGAAGGAGAAGAAAAGTCTGGTTAGTGAAATCTTCTCTTAGTCAATCAATGGTATTTTCAACAAAGATATCATTAACAATGAAGAGATAAAGACGATACCAGACAGGTTTAGGTCTGTTGATGAATACCTTAACTGCTTTGTTTCTCCTCTACTAGAAGAAACACGTACAGAGTTGTTCTCAAGCTTGAAATCTTTGTCTAAAGCTCCTATCTTTTACATAAGGTCCATGGAGGCAATAACAATGGAATTACCAAGTAGAAGATCAAACAATTTCAATATATCACTGATGAGTGTTGCACAAGGAAACTACGAGCCAAAATGTGGAGATCTCATTGCTCTCACAGAAGCAGCAACGCCAAGACTGAATTCACTGATTCTTGCGTATGTATTCTCTGTCAAAGAAGATAAGCTACAGATCTCTGTTCGTTCTTCTAGATCTTTATCCATTGATGAGCAATTTTCATTTCGTTCTGATGTTTTTCTAATGAACTTAACCACAAGCACTCGTATCTGGAAAGCATTACACAACAGAGATTCCAACTTGAGTCTCATCAAGAATGTCCTTCAGGAAAATACTGCGGTACGTAATAAGAAATAACCTTGGTTTAATTAACGTCTAATATGAAGTAATTGTGTGTTCTTTTTTTGTATTTCAGGATACAGAGCAATCTGTTTTTTGTAAGAGTTGGGGAACTAATAATGTATGTGATAAGATTATGCGTCCTGCAAACTTGAACTCTTCTCAAGAATCTGCAATTTTGAGTTGCTTAGAGACAAGGAATATACGTGACAGGACTAGTGTGAAACTGATATGGGGACCTCCTGGTACAGGCAAGACATAGACTGTCGCTACTCTTCTCTTTGCTCTTCTCAACCTACGTTGCAAAACTGTTGTGTGTGCTCCTACAAACACTGCTGTGGTAGAAGTTGCATCTAGGCTCATGGCTTTAGTTAAGGAGTCTTCTTCATCAGAACATCCTCCGACGTACGGGCTTGGAGATATTGTTTGAGCCAGAAACCGAGAGCGAATGGGGATAGACAAGAGGAACAATGACCTACTCGATGTTTTTCTTGATCATCGCGTTAGTAAACTGTTTTCGCCATTGACTAGATGGGAAAGGAGTTTGGAATCAGTCATAAACTTGCTTGAAAACGTTGAGTCTAGTTACAAGAAGCATCTCTTGTTAAGTGAAAGAAGGGAGAAGGAAGAAAACAAAAGCATTCTTGCAACATTTGGAGAGTTTGTAATGAAAATGTTTCTTGGCTCAAACGAAGATTTGGAGAAGGAAGAAAGTAAAAAGAAAGAAAAGATTCTTACATTTGGAGAGTTTGTAAACCAAAAGTTTCATGATCATGGCTTAAGTGAAGCAATGGAGAAGGTCCAGAAGGATACGGTGGATTTGTACGCACATCTGCCTAAGTCTTTTATATCATCTAACGATGTGAAGAATCTGATCGCAGCTCGTCAAGCTCTTCGCCAAGCTAGACATTTCTTGCAGGAGAAACAGAGAAGTTTCACGTTGGATTGCTTCAACAAACTCATCCGTGAGTGCTGCCTTCAGCCTCTACGTTTACTTCCAAAACGTTTCAAGATTCCAGTTTTGTTGGAAAATGGAAGGAACTTTTGCCTGCAAAATGCAAACATAATCTTCTGCACTGCCTCGGGTGCTGCAGAAATGACCGCGGAACGTACAGGTTCGATAGAAATGCTTGTAGTTGACGAAGCGGCTCAACTTAAGGAATGTGAATCAGTTGCTACATTGCAACTTCAGGGCTTGCGTTGTGTTGTTCTTATAGGAGATGAGCTTCAGCTACCAGCAATGGTACAAAGCGAGGTACTCTCTCTTTTGTCTTACTCCAAGCAATATACATATGTATATAGGTCGAGATTGCGTTTTGAAACATAGTTTTGTATGGGCAGATATGTGAGAAAGCCAAATATGGGAGAAGCTTGTTTGAGAGATTGGTTTTGCTTGGCCATAAGAAACATTTGCTTAATGTTCAATACCGTATGCATCCTTCTATAAGTCGTTTCCCCAACATTGAGTTTTACGATGGGAAAATCTCTGATGCTGCTATTGTTAAAGAACACATCTATGAGTTTAGTGATGGACATAGTCCTAAGAACATGGTTGAAGTTGCTGTGGTTTCTGAGATCTTATCAAATCTTCTCAAAGGTAAATATTTATTGATTTCAAGAACATATAATATGTTTATTGATTTCACACACTTTGTTAATTTGTCATGTGACTCATGTTGTTAAAAACAGCGTCAAGTGAGACCAAGACAGATGAGCGTTGGGGTTATTTCACCTTATAAAGGTCAAATTAAAGCAATTCAAGAGAAGATCAGAGATAAGTACAGTTCCGTCTCAGATCAGCTTTTCACTTTGAATGTTCGGTCTGTTGATGGGTTTCAAGGAGGAGAAGAAGACATCATTATCATATCAACCGTTAGAAGAAACGGCAACGGAAATGTAGGGTTTCTCAGTAACCATCAAAGAGCTAATGTGGCACTGACTCGTGCAAGGCACTGTTTATGGGTGATTGGGAACGAGACAACTCTAGCGCTGAGTGGTTCGATATGGACAGCTCATAAGGGACTCAAAGAGACGTGGATGTTTCTATCATGCTATTGATGAGAAGAATCTAAGAGATGCTACGAACGATGGGTTGACATGGCAGATGTGTATTCGAGTTTTCGTTCTCTTTCGATTAGAAAAGCGAGGATAAATGCTTGATAGCTCTTTATCTGGGGGCTGTGAAATGTGATATCTATGGATTCTTTTCTCCATTTTGGTTTTGTTGTTTCAAACTTTGAAATAGATCTTCAAAGAGTGTACCAAATGAGTCTTTCTAATGAAGAAACTATCTTTTACAAGACCAACAAAGTAATCCAATGGCCTCATGATATTATTAGAACTTCATCTTTTGTTCTTAAAACTTCATTTCCTTAAAACTTTTTAAAAGGATATAGAATAGACTTCTTACCCCTAATTGTATTAATTTTTCACTCTATTGTTGGTGGGAAATTGGTTTTAGAGTCTTGAGGGCATTCCTCCAGCAACGACCAAAGTTTCACCGGTGATGTAAGAAGAATCATCTGATGCTAAGAAAGCAGCTGCGGAAGCCATGTCTCCAGTTGTTCCCAACCTATTAAGCAGAGTCTTCTCTTCGATGGCTTCCCTCTAAGCATATCAACAAGTCATCTATTAGTTATTAATCACTTGAGATACAATCACAACCTCAATCGAACAGTTTCAATCTCAAAACATTACCACTGCGGAGTTTCCAGTGATGAAAGAAGCAAAGTGTGTGGGCACAAAACCAGGTGCAACCGCGTTCACACGTGTATCAGGGGCCATCTCGGCAGCAAGTGCCTATGACACGTGATGTATAATGTCATAATCATCATCATTACCAATACCATTTAATTATGAGATGGAGAGACTGATACCATACATACCTTGGTTAATCCAAGAAGAGCTGTCTTAGTGACTCCATACATAGCCATGGATCCTTGTGGTTGAAATCCAGCAATGGAAGTTATGAAGATAACGGAAGAACCCTTCTCTAAGTGAGGAGCCATATCCTGGTCAAATGAACACACAAAAGGAGTCGAATCGAATCTTAAAAAATTGATCTATCCAGCCATGGAAACACAAACACAACGCTAACACTTTACTATGTTTTGCATTAACCTGAAGGAGAAGTATAGAGGATTTGACATTGATTTCCCAAAGCTTGTCGAGGATAGCTTCTTTGCTAGACAAGATTGGGTCTGTAGATGGATTGGCAGCAGCGTTACAGACAACGATATCTATTTTCCCATATTTCTGAAAAGAAAAACAGAGAAGACAACTATAGACTCGCAAAAGGATCACAAGTGTGGAAAAGTGAGAGCTTGAAGCACAAGGCCTCATGATCTGTTTGTTACCTGAACAGTCTTTTCAACAAGATTGCGACGATGTTGAGCATTGGAAACATGACAGACGATTCCATATGCATCAATCCCTTTGGATTTGAGTTTCTCTACTGCCTCATCAACGTTTGCCTGCACATATAATAAATCAAAAAGAGTTGGATAAACAAAGCTACTAGTTTCCAGGAAGTAGAAAAGCTGCTTCACTGATCAGAACCACGGATTTTAAAAACTTCAATTCAAGAATAGAGCAGCAAAAATCTACTGTGAAAATTGCGATGATTCACTTCAAGGTAACACCTATTGAAAAAACATAGATTCATCGTTGATTTTGGCATAATCGCAAATCTGTAACAAATCATTCAAGTCCAGAAAAATTCAACAATTCTGGCTACAGAACCTATCAAATGAAGCAAGAAATACAAAGATCCGTCACTAAGAACCTCGATAAAATCATCAATTCGTTCCTTGGAAGATAAAACAAAAGGAAAGAAACTGTGAGATCGTGAAAAACCTGCTTGCGGGAAGAGACGACGACGGAAGCGCCTTCGAGACCGAGACGCTCGATGATTCCGAAGCCAATCCCTTGAGTCGAAGCTGTCACAATCGCGACTTTACCTTCCAATCTTCTCGGTGTCTTCTTCTCCATTTCTCTTCTATCTGTTGCTTCCTTCTTCGACTCGCTTGCTTTTCTTGTCTAAATGTTTATAACCCGATTACTGTGAATTGCGTTTAAGGCGTTTATAATTGAAGGAGAGTTGCGTTTGATAACAACAACAGCGTTTGAGGTCAAACTGTTACTTTTTAGACCACATCTAAGTTGGTAGCATGTGAATTCAAACTTCAATGATTGGAATCGTTTGGTAAGATTGGAAACCAAATCCAGAGAGGATTTTATTGATAGCAAAAAATCCAAAAAAGCTGTATACAGCAAGGAATATAAAACCTAAGAAAATCAATGTCACATTAATATGCAATAAATGTTAAATTATAATGATTTAACATTTATTGCATATTAATTTATTTTATTCAAAAAAAAAGCAAGGAAAAAAGTTTTTAAAAAAAAGGGAAAATCAAGAAAAATGGAAAAGTGTAACGATAGGAATAGAAATAAGGAATAGCAATAGTCAAATCTGTACAGCGATGAAACGTTTTGGTTTTGCCTATGATGAGCTATACTTGAGTGATGATGAATCTGAGTGTCTGATGAATAAGGTGATCAATGACCACCAAACCAAAATCAAGGAAGATGTTAGGAATCAAGTATCGGTTCTTGAAACGGATTTAATGAATGAGATTAAAACGTATCGCTCTTCAATAGCTCGGGTTGAAAAGTACAGAGAAAATCGTAGAGAAGTTGAACGTAAACTTGATCTTTATTATCAGCGAAAAGTTTCTGAAGCACTTGATACACATCTGACTTCAGTCCAATGTGAAGATGAAATTAAATGGCAAATAGAAGAAAGAAAAATACGTCAAGAAAAAGCGATGGAGCGGATTAGTATTGATGGTAGTTCAGATACATGGAATGCTCAAGATACAGAAGGTGTTTTGACATTGGAGAAGCAGAGATTGCAGAAGCTTGAAGAGGTAGAAGCAATGAACCAATTGATAAAATCACGTTTAAAAGCAATGAGATTGTCAAACTATTTAAAGATCCTCGTTGTCCATTATCCATAAGTATTGCAACTTTTGCAAAGAAGATGGTTTCTTCTAGGCATAATAACCATTTTGCTTGCAGCTATGTCATTGTTTACGTCACCTCCTACTTTCCACAAGCTATGGATATTCTTCTTGCTGAATTCCACAAAGCTTGTAGTTACACTGTACCAAAACATTCACTATCAATGTGGGATTCAGAAGCATATGGACGGCTAGATTCTATAATGAGGCTTTACGGTGCACTTGTTCAGACTGATATTCGCGGTGCTAGTGTCACTAACATTCATGGGATAGAGCATGGATGGGCTTGGTTAGCCTGGTTTGTTAACAAAATCTCAGCTAACAACAACAAACCTACTGCAACAGCCTTAAATGCCTTTCTACAAACGGCAGGGTTTGGTCTTCATCAACGGTACAAATCTCAGTTTGTGAAAGTTGTGAATGTTCTAAGAGAGCATTTCATGACAAAATTGAGGACAGAAGAGGATTTGCAATGGTTCACAGCCAAAATCACGGCCTACTTAGATGATCGGATGTATCTATGAAGAAGAGTCTCTTGTCAGCTGAGTTTTTTGCTGAATTATATCAGCAGAACAAGGATCAGCATTACTGCGAAGATTCAATGTATCATTCATTATTCATTTAACATATGATGACTTTTGTCATAAGACTGCTTCAATTTTGTATGCTGTTTTCAAAAGATGTTAATACATGTTAAGCCGGTCTTATTTTAGTTTGCCCTAGAGTCAAAGACTCGAGTGGATTAATTAGAAAGGAGGAATGCAAAAGATAAAGATAAAAATCGATATACTAACATACAGAAGAACACAAAACATAAATCCAAAAAATTAACATATTACTCTGAAACTTCATATACATATATTTTTATTTAAGAACAAGCATTACCCTTTTTAATCATAAGGATTTCTGAATTTCTTCAAGAGATCTGGAATATCGTATCCAAGCATATCATCCACTGCTTGAATCATCTTAGGCTTCAACTTCTCGAATTTGTCAATACTGTATCCTCCCAATACTTCTCTAAAATGTTCCACACTTGGGAAATCTCCAGCCGGAAGATGATACTCTCGTTGCACCTGTTTTGTTTTTAGCATAAATTATTAAAGCAAGTTTTTCATAATCTGAGATCAATACTGTCAACACCTAATACGTTTTAGCCCAATCGAAAAAATATTACTAACCTTTCCAAATTCTTCTTCAAGATTGTCCATGAGACGTTGCTGAGCTTTGGATTTGCCCATCATTGCTGGCATTTCCTTCTTAAGGTGGCTCATTATGTATGCATTGATCTTGGCAGCTCGAGCTCGCTTCACAAACTCGTTAATCTGCAAAGAATTACAAATAACAGTTGAAGTTTCAAACTCACAAATTCTAAACTGAGGCTCATTTTTAATCATACCTTTCTGTCACATGCTTTCTTAGGTATGTCCATTAAGTCTGCTATAAGATCATTTTGCTCTTTCTCAAAGAGTTCTTTTCCAATCGGTCCAACCGCAGCTTCGTTTATAGGTTTGTCATTGAAGGACCTGTACAAGTTAAATCAAAGAACAAACCAAATGAAAAAAAAAACTAATGGCTTAAGTTCTTTTTAATGACTCATGAAATCAAAAGAACGATTCATGTTGTATTAGAAGGCATACCCAAGATAGACACGTACGACCTCTGGTGTGTTCAGGACTTTACCAAGCGACCACATCAATGCTCCATACACTCTCATTAGCTATAAAACAAGGTTTTGGATTGGCTCAACAACGAGTAAAAGTTTATGTAACAAATTAATGGGAGTAAATGGATATTTACTTGTTGAGTATCAACTTGGTCAGCTTTGTTTAAGACAACACGGATCTTGTCTTCATTACCACGCAGAGATGTTATAACGCGTTTGAATTCATCACTGATGTCAAGCTTATGGGGATCAAAGAGAAGGAGAATCATATCACATTTAGATGCAAACCATGCGATGACACCAGTGAAATCGTAGCTTCTCTGCATCCTTTGTTTCTCTCCTGAGAGAACTCCAGGAGTGTCGACAAGAGTAATTTGGTCCAAGACCTACCACACAAACAGGAAGACAATGTTCATATAAACCAACAGAAGAAAGATCGAAATCTAAAAAAGTAAGGTGGTGCGCAATTACTCACAGGATGCGGCATTTGAGAACATTCAAACTTCGATAAAAAAGCACCTCCAAAGCTTGTTAGCCCGTGGAATGGCATGTCAGCTTGAACAGCCATAGTATTTCCAGGTATGGTCCTTTCATCTGGACCACTCTATAAGAAAATGGATCACAAGATTTAACTTAAGTGAGTACAAGTAACTAACAATCATTCAACTACAATAAAATCAAGATATATCAACATACCATTGCAACCACAAATCTATCTGTTGTTGGCTCTGGACCGATGTGAGCTCCTGATAACAAGAGAACAATGGTGAAATCAGATATATAACTGAAGATTTCTAGGGATTTAAGGAAATAGAGAAAATTACCTGGGTAGTCACATCCTAGCAAGTGTTTTATGAATGTTGTTTTCCCGGTGGAATATTGACCCAAAAGCATTACCATTGGTTTGGCGTCAAAATCGCTATTAGTCTGCAAATCAACAAAAACAGTATCAAGAGAACAAGCTGAGTATCATTTTCCATGGTGATATAGATATATGTTCTGTATGGACAACATAAGTTGACTCACCAGTGTTGGGGATGCAAAATCATTGAAACGATATGTGACTTCCAAAGGCTTTAGTTTCTCAGTGTACAGTCTTTTCAAGCCATCGACAATTGTCACAACATTTACTTGAGGCTGGACATGAAAAGTGGCACAATACTCTTGTTAGATCACACGACTCCACATTTGGAAGATTGACATTAACAGCAATAAGGCAAATAGCATCCAACCTTTATAATAGATTTTGATTTGAACCAGGGAGCTTTTGCCATGACTTGTGGCTTGGTAACTACTGCAAGTTTAGCCAGCAAATCAACAACGTTTTAAATAATGAAATTATCATCATGAATGAAACAATTAGAGAAAAGAAATAATGATTGTTTAACCATTATCTTCAACATCGTCGATATTTGTCTTTGACACATTCTGCTTCTGCAAGCAAATATATAAGACAAATTTTTAGATTGGGAAAAAGCAAATCATGTAAAGATTCAAAAATAAAATGAGATAAGAAGGAATCTTACAGATACAAGGTTTTCTAGTCCTTCAAACACTGGAAGTTCCACATTATTCATATCAACAACATTATAAAAAAGATATAAGATTTAGTCAATTTCTGAATAACAAACCAATACATTTAGCTCTAAGATTAAGATATAATTTTCCACTTACCAGAACCTTTCAGAAGTTCTGAAGTAATTTCATGTCCCTCTTGAGCCAATGAGACGAGCTAAGCAACACAATAATCAAATGAGTACAAAAATTAACAGAAGATTTCAAATTAAATCACTAAGATGACATAATTTGACATAAGCATACCTTCATCGCAGTGATGAACTCCGCCAAACCGAGAAATCCCTGCCTCTTCGAGTCCGCAACTGCCCAAACCTTTCAAACAAAAATGCAACTAATTCCCAATCAACCCTAAATTACACACTTCCAAATCCACTTCATGTTCTCACAGATTAGGGATAGTGAGAGAAAACGTTCCATGGATTCATGAAACCAGAGAATAAATCAAGTAGTTTGAAATAACCTGTTTAAGTTCCTGGCGAGAAAGCTTTGACATAGCGAAGAACTTCGTAGCATCGTTCCCAGAAACACGACCATCTCCATCTAAATAATTTCATAGAAGCAAAATCAGAACAGAGTAATCACGACGGGACTAGTAAATCAAACTGAAAAAGTAAAAAAAAAAACACAGTGAACCTGAATCGGCGATGTTGAACCATTCCTTGTAGATCTTCTGATGCTCTTTGAAATAAGAATCGATCCATATCGCTGATGACGTCTCCATTATACTGAAATGAAGATTTGTTTCTTCTCGAAGAGAGAGAAAATGGATTCTGAAATTTGAAATTTGAGAGATGAGAGCGTAGAAAGAGAGAGAGTATATTTTCCAAAACAAGGATTTTAACGGGCTTGACGCTTGTGGAGGGGAAACCATGTTTACGACGTCGTTTTAAAATAATAGCCGACACGCTGTGTATCTCCTTAAATGTAAAACAACGTGAAGTTGGATTTAATAGCTAATTAACGAGATTATCAGTCTATTACAGTTTAATGGAGATCACCAATAAACGGCTGTGATTTAATGATACTTGAAACCCGCCAGATATTCATTAAATTTGAAAACTTGAATGAAAGCACCACATGGATAATACGCTAATACATATTTATGAGACTCCATTATTATAAATAAATAAATTACGAAAAATCACAACAATATTCATAAACTCACTCACCCTGGTAGTCGTTTTCTACTATGCCAAACATATTTAATAAACATGAGCTGGATACATTATACATATATATATATATATATATAACTGGAACAAAAAAAAAATCAAACATTTCTATACAGATATAAAGTTTTATCTATAGACGATCGAAAAAAATCTGTTATATCGCAGCCTTTGTGGGAACCAAAAAAACCATCTCTATATCAAATTTTGCCGTGTGTTTGTGAGAGAAAGCAAGACACTGGTTTCGTTTTTCATGATATGTTCACTGCCAAAAACCAAAAACATGAAGAGAATGTTTTCAATGATGTTTAAACAAGAGAAAAGTGATGAAATGACAATATGGATGTAGAGTATAACATTACCGATTGTCTTTTTGAGAAGCCATAGAAGAAGAGCAAGCTCAATGCTGAAGATCATACGCAACCATGTTTTATCCACCAAGAATCCATAAACTGTGATCCCAGCTCTGTTGTTCTCTAGATAAGTCACTACATATACACACAAGAGAGAAACCGAATTAGTTCAACGATGAAAAATATTTTATTCCAATCATACGTCTTAAAATCAAGATTTTTCTTTACCTAGAGCTTGACGTTTCTGGAAAGAAACAGAGCGAGCATAGATTGGATGTATATCAAGATCATTGTGATCTCCTTCCCCTTCTTCATCATCATCATCAGATGATTGAATAACATTACGACGACGCGATAAAATCTGAGAATGTTGTCTGGTCGTTGGACATTTAGGAGTCTCACCATCATCAAGATCATCAAACGTATCTAACGTAGCGCAAACGTTCCACTTTGTCGCGATGCTCGTTACAGACTGAGCTTTGTGAGTCATTTGTGTTGCACTTTTCAAACATATGAATAGTCCTGACACCAAGCTTATGGAGCATAACTGTAAAAAACAGAGACAATGTTTCAAATATTTTTGACCTTTGCCTTCAAGTTTAAACATGTAATGATAAGTCTTACCGAGAGCTCGCCAACTTGGTAGATATTAAAGGGAACACTAGCTCTTATAGTGGTAAGCAATGCCATGAACTGGGTAGCAGTGACGAAAAACAATGATAAAAGAAGGAATCGCCTGAACCTATGACTAACAATCTTTAGTTCACGACGGATTTTGAGATGCTCAGCGAGAATGGAGCTAAAATCAGTGATCTCGGAGGCGAAGCAACGAGCGAATTCTTCGAGGCGGAGGATTTGAAGGTGGCAGATGATTTGGTAGACTATACACGCAATGATGAAGAGTGAAGTACGGTAGAGCCAAGAGGAGAGTTGAAGTGTGCAGGCTAAGACATGGCTAAACGTTGGGTTGATAATGTAAGGGATTTGATTTGAGCCTGAAGTATACCACCAAATTCGATAGATTGCTTGAAGTGTTATAGATGGGAGGACGAAGATAGCTAGTAGCTTCATTGATCTCTGTAACAAGAAAACAGAGGAGCCACACTAAAGAATGTTAACCGAAAGTAAACCGAAAATTGATTACGACTTAACCGCACTGTGGTCAATAGCACGGTGAAGATCATTGAACCCAAAGGACACATTTCACTAATTACCAATTTAACCCCAACAATGAAGGATCCTAATCACTAGCGGAGTTGTTTACCTGGATTTCAGCTTCGTATCCGATTCGAACTTTTTCGCTGACGTCTTTAAGCTTATCGAAGAAGAGAAACTTTCGAATACCATATTTCTTGGACCAATCTGAGAGACTAACGAACGAGATTCCGGCGAAGATTGATAACGAAAGCTGTACTACGGCGTCGTAAGGACGGCGGTGTTTGAAATCGCAATCGGCGCAGATTAGTACGAAATGAGAGATCATTGGGACGATTACGGCGAGGAGGAAGAAGACGGACCATGAAAGCAGAGTTTTAACGCGATTTGACTGATCGAACCAGAGAAGGAGCCTTGGGAATGAGAATTTAGAGGCTGGCGACTCCGACGGTTTGTGGATCGGGTCGGGGCTGGACTTGGAGTTGATGAATTTCTGAGATCGTTGCTTTGATGATTCTTCCATTGGGTTGAGGGTAATTTCGGACTTTTCAGATAATCTGACTTTGGATTTGGATAAATCAAGGGGGCAAAACTCAAATCAGGGACTTTGTTTTCTGGATTTTGTAAACAGCATTTATAGAAAGCCGACAGTAGAATTTGAAAGAAATAGTATACGATTGTTTTATTCAGATTTATATCAAAAATATACTTATTACTCCGCCATGTGTCCTTCACTTATAGGTGAAATACTTAAACGACAAAAAAAATCTGCCAGATATCGTCAAAAATGGTTTATATAAATGACTGATCTGTTATGGTATTAAGGAATCTAACTTTCTGTGTTGACATTTTAATTTCATTATAGACAAAACGTCACAAAACACGTCTCCACTTTTTAATAAAAATCCCACCACATGGAACTGTTTTACGAGAACTTGGCTGACTTTTAAATTTAAACTATGTTGATTGTTTTTTATTTATTACCGGAATTTATGCTTTAAACATGCCCGTCAATGTGCAATGCTGGCGCCCAAATCGGTCGAGGATAGAAATTTGGCGTTCGTTTGTATAATATTTGTATATAACAACATAATATGGCCCGGTTTTATCGTATAGTTTGAATTTAATTACTCGTTCTAAATTCTAAAATGGTGATGTGTTAATTAGAGATCAAGCCCATTTAGTAGAACAATTGGGCCGAAGAATTTAGAATACTTGATATGGAGTCATATACGAGCTAGGGTTTATACAGTGTTATTAATCGTCGAGCATTAGAGAGATTGGATCTTAGAAGAAATCTACACATGTTTTGAGGATTATGAAATGGTAAAACAGTTCTAATTTGTTTTGACTCGGTATTGGTATTAGATATTTGTGCCCTGAGCCATATCCAGAGGTGAATAAAGAATTTGCAAAATCAAATGGGATCCAAGTTTTTCAATTTGGAATTGAAAGATGCAAGGTGAGATTTTGGTGATACTAATTTATTTGGATTTTGCTCTATTTGAAACTTTGTGAATTGCCTATTCTCAGTTTCACAGTGTTAGGTTGTCTTGTTGCTTCAATTTCCTCATCCCAAAGATCATAATTAAACTTGATGAATCTCATAAGATTTGATCATATAAATATGCTTCTTCTAGGTTGTTGCTTTTGTCAGAAACTTTTGTTTAGCATGTGATGAGATAGAGCTATGCAGAGATGGATGAATAACATATTCGAGGGTTCTCTCTTCAGCTTACTATTTTGATCATTCTAATCCTGACTTCTTTCTTGCTTTCCTAACCAGATACAGAGAATCATCCTGTCTTGATTCATTGCAAAAGTGGCAAGGTTAATTCAAATTCTCTCCCATGTGAAACTTTAGTCACAACGATATGATTGAAAGAATCCTTATATCTTTTCATTTGGTTGCAGCATCGGACGGGATGTCTTGTAGGTTGGGAGAGAAAGATTCAGAGATGGTACTGTCTTCCATCTTCGACGAGTACCAGAGATTCGCAGCTGCAAAAGCTAGAATCTCAGATCAAAGGTTCATGGAACTCTTCGACTTCCCCAATCTAAAGCATTCACCATTCACCTTCTCATGATCTAAGCGGTACTATTGAGTAAATTGATACCTGAAACTAAACGTATGACTGATTTTATGTGTTTGAATGCCATAAAAAAGTTAAAATAGTTTTTTCACTTGGTAAATTTTGATCATTCAATAAAGAAAAACCTTTCACTCCAAATTAAATATATAAAAAATTGTAGGGTTTTCTACTCCTTTTAATTTTAAATGCTATCATGTAGAACAAGTTTGTCTTTGTTTTCTTGTATTCAATTTTAAATATTCTTCTACACAATAATACAAATGTATCCAACAAAATCTAGCAGAAAAACCTATAAAAAAGAAATAAAATTCTTAAATTTCAAAATGAAACGTTTACTAAACTAATCTTTGTTAAATTCAATTTAAAAATATAATAATTAATCCAATCGTAATTCGGAAGTAACTGAAGAGCTTTTTAAAAACTGCGATACACGATTTTCGAAACAGTCACTCTATTTCTCTTTTTCTCACTCCCTATTGGGTTCTCTTCTTTCAACCTGAGAAATTCTTTCGAACGTCTTCAACTGAGTCAATAATGAGTGAACTCGATGTCGAAACTACTCAGACTCAGCCTGAGACGCCCCAGTCGACGACATTTCTCGATTTGCTCCGACTCCAAATGGACGGTCTCGATCGAACCAGGAGAAGGAAACGAACTCTTAAGGAACGGCTAGGATTCAAACGCATCGGATGTTGTGGGCCCACCTGGGGTTTCCGGTTATCTAGTAACACTCGCGCAGACGAATCATTTGAATCCCGACTCGGTTCTGAGTCAGATCATGGAACCGGTCCGTTAAATCAGGGTATGAATCTCGCAACGGCGTTAGCTGCGGAGAGACATTACAGAACGGAGGAAACGGCGTCTGGGAGTTTAACGCCGTTAAGGGTATCGTTAATGAGATTACTTGAGGAAACGGCGGAGAGAATTGTCGAGGAAGGGAGGGAAACGGAGAGATTAACGGCGTCGTCGACGGTTAAAGGTGGTAATGATTCGGTGTGTTGCGTGTGCATGGGAAGGAAGAAAGGCGCAGCGTTTATCCCATGTGGACATACTTTTTGCAGAGTGTGCTCTCGAGAGGTGTGGCTCAATCGAGGTTCGTGTCCTCTCTGTAACCGTCCGATCATCGACATCCTCGACATTTATTGATTATTGAATCCTACGGCTTATAGAACTCAACTTGCACGTGACTCCAGTGAAGTGGTGCCTAGAGATTCACGAGTGTGGAACATACGAAATTTAATTACGGCGTCTATGTTTCTTTTATTGAAAATTGAAGTATTTTAAAGCTCAAAAGAAATTCTAGATTCACGATACGAAATTTAATTACGGTTTTTTTTTTTCTTCCAGTTTTTCCATTGCGAACATAATGGATACTAAACTATTTTTTTTTGCATGTAGGGCCTTTGATTAATAAAAGGCCCATTAAGCTTACTCTGCAAACCCATGAACTCCAAATTCTTTTGGATCTATTGTCGCGTCGTTAAGTCGGTAATTGACGGTGACTCGAAAACACTCTCTAGATATTTTAGCATGCTAATGAATCTTTAACGTCCACAAAACAGACGATCACAAAAAAAAATCCCCGCCAAAAAGCAGAGTAGATCCCGAAGCTTCTAGATCCATCATGCCATTTGCATGGCGTTTCTCTCGTAACAAGTTCTCTCCCTCACACAATATTGGCACAAAATTCCAAATAAATCAAGTTTTCTTTTCCTTTTTGGCGTTAAAAATCAAGTATTTAAATTTATTTCTTATTCTTATAAAAAAATGAATCCACAAATTTATGGATTTTCGTAACTGAAAAATTCCACGCTTCACACGATGGCAGGTCGATTCTCCAACGATGATCTTTAGCCATCAACGTGTCAAATTCCTAGCTTAATTCATTTGTTTTATCTTAAAGTACCTATTCTATCCCTTGTATACTTCATGATCAATTTTATGAACGGAGGGTATATATGTCATTTACTACCATCCTCTATGATTATAAAAGTCGACTTATTATAATTTCCTAATTCGTGAGGTTCGAGTTTGTTTGTTTGATTTCATTGCTGTGAAGAAACACACAAAAATGGCGACAGTACCTTTGTTCAGCCAATTTCCCTGCAAAACCCTAATTCCAAACTCATCAAACGCTAAACCCCAATCGAAATGTCCGATTACACTTCCAATAAATTCAATCAATCGACGGTCGGAGGTTGGAATCGCTGTTCACCGGCCCGATTTCAAGGTCCGAGCCACAGACGTTAACGACGAGTGGGGTTCAGATGCGGCGGAGAAGAAACCATCATCTTCATCCGTATCGGTGGCGGAGAAAGACGCCGAAGAAGCCATCGAATCCGTAGAGGAGACAGAACGGCTGAAGAGATCACTAGCGGATTCGTTGTACGGAACAGAGCGAGGTTTGAGAGCATCGAGCGAGACGAGAGCTGAGATTAGCGAACTCATCACGCAGCTCGAGTCTAAGAACCCTACCCCAGCTCCGAACGATGCTCTGTTTCTCCTCAACGGCAAATGGATTCTCGCGTAAGTAATGTTTACTCCGATTCTTATTTCTTTTACCGGTGGAAATTGTTTAAATTCCGGTATGAATGCGTCTCACGTCGTTTGAATTAGATAGTGAAGCTTCCTGTGATTCAAATTAGTTCAAAATCAGAATAAATTGTTACATAAAAAGGTTTAATTTTGGGGGAGAAAAATGTAAAATTCTTATGATTTTCAAAATTTTAGTTTCGTTAATCATGATTATGAATTTGGATTAAATGTGTATGTATGTGTTCTATAATCATATTTTCTGGAAAATTAAGGATTTTTTCTTGTGAAAATCATGAGTCTTTGTTTATTTTTAGCCGTTAAAGTAAAGATCTTTGGGTCATTTTGTTGTTAACCTATATCTTCTATGGTAATCTCGTGCAGCTACACATCGTTTGTTGGTCTGTTTCCATTGCTCTCACGTAGAATTGAACCGTTGGTTAAAGTGGATGAGATCTCACAAACCATTGATTCCGATAGCTTCACGGTCCAAAACTTTGTCCGGTTCGCTGGTCCACTTGCAACAACATCGTTTAGCACCAATGCTAAGTTCGAAATCCGAAGTCCTAAACGAGTTCAGGTTAATCATAAATCATTTCCTAAAATCTGTTAATCTCAAAATACCCATTTTACATATCCTAATTGTGGTTTTTGGTTTGTCTATTGTAGATTAAGTTTGAGCAAGGTGTTATTGGGACTCCTCAGTTAACGGATTCGATTGAAATCCCGGAATTCGTCGAGGTTCTCGGTCAGAAAATCGATCTTAACCCTATTAAAGGGTTACTTACATCGGTCCAAGACACGGCATCTTCAGTGGCTAGAACCATTTCAAACCAACCACCATTGAAGTTCTCTTTGCCTAGTGACAACACGCAGTCGTGGCTACTCACAACTTATCTCGACAAAGATCTTCGGATCTCGAGAGGCGATGGTGGAAGCGTCTTTGTGCTCATCAAAGAAGGAAGCTCTCTCTTGAACCCTTGAATTCATCATTACTCACATCACATCCATAGTAACATATATAGAATCATGTCTGTTTAATAGTGTTGTAACTGTTATATAACTTCTATACTTGGAGTTGGATATATGAACTTATGTTACCCTTGGAGTATATATATAGATACATTATCTTAAGTTATACTAAACCAACACAAAGTTTTGATTCAGATTTGCTACTTTGCATTATGTCTGGCTCTCTGTTTTTTCGGCTCAATTTGGTTCGAAACTAAACTGGAATCAGTTGGGTTCAGATCAGGTTGTCAACATTTTCAATTTATTACCAAGAAAACCGGTTGATATCTTATACAAACATTTGAAAGATGAAACTGATATTTCTTCTCTTTTAGGTACGAAACAAATCAGCACAAACCTCGTAAAAGATTTCGAGAATGGCAGACCGGTAATCGCGAGGATTCATCGATAGATAGTACTCCAAGAGGCTTCTAAGTTCATCTGCTTCTTTGATCTTGTTTGCTAAAATCATCTCGATCATGGAGTCTCTAAAATCCTCTCTTGGATCATAAGAACATTTCTCCATCGCCATCATCACAATGAACTTAGTACTACTAATGCTACTCTCTCTTCTTCTTTGTCTTCTCATCTTTTGTTGTCTAATCTTCTCTTGATGTGTGGCTTCTTGTGTCTCTCTGATCATCTGCTCTAGCTTCTCTTGAACCATGTAGTGTGTTAGGCTAGAGAATGAATAGTGCTGGTCTGAAAATCTAGAGCTCTTGTCTGATTCCACCGAGGAAGAAGATGAAATGCTAAGTCTTGCTTTGTTGCTGCAACACAAAGCTCTGCAGATTCTTGCTTCTCTTGTTTGGTGATGTGCTTGTTTGTTCTGTTTCTTGTTATCTTTTTTTGCCTCTTCTTTTGCTATGTTTTTGATTTTCATGTTGAATGTTAAGTCACACATTATAATCAGGTTTTGAGGATGGGTGTTGATTTGTAAACGCAAATTAAAAAGAGTTGTAATTTAATCATTTATGTAAAAATTGAAGATGTGGGGTATGTTCATCATGATTATGTCTTTGATCTCAATTCACTTAAATACTCGAATAAGAGAGATTACTTTACTTTTGATTTAATTAGTCCAACAGGTCTTCAACGTTATTCATATTTTAATAATAAGACTAGTTTTTTTCTTCTATATCTTTAAAATCAATATCTATGATTTTGTTATGCCTGGTGAAAATTGATTCATGGATTCAAATCAGTTAAAAATGATTAATGGACTCTTAATTGTCACGTAGCTGATGATATATAAGATTTCTTGAAAAGAAAAAAGTGTCATATGATTTGAAAATACATATACCGAATCAAAAGTTGGGAATAATAGAGAAGATTAGGTATAATTGACAAAAAAAAAAAACTTTGAGAAGAAAGGAGAGCTAAATGCATGTATTTGTATCGGGTTTCAGAAATATAGGGGTGATTAATTTGATTATGATAATATGATGTGATGTAGACTACTTTAGTTTTGTTGTTGGTGAAAGATCAGAAGATGAGTTATCTAAAACTTTATTTTGTAAAGGTTTGGTAATGCGAAAAAGTTAACTATTTGTGTAGTTACCTGATCTGACATAATTAAAAATAGATACCAAATAATAAAATAGGGAAAATAACAATTTTAATATTAGCACTTTAAAACTCGAAAGTATTACACTAACACTTTAAACCTTCAAAATACTTTTATTAATAGTTTAAACCTTCAAAATAATTTTATTAACACTTTAAACTTTGAAACTACCTCATGTTTTTTCTGCTGTAAAATTCATTACAAAATATTTACCAAAAAACTAATAGAATTTTTGACGGTAATCCGACGAAATATTTTGATGGTACCCCGACGGATTTCCGACCAAATAGCTTTGTCAAAATTTTCAAAATTCTAACGGTTATAGCAACATACACATTTTTCAACGATTACTCAAAAATTCGTTAGAAATTGTTCGACGGATTATCGATAGAACTATTATGTCGAAAATCCATCGGACTAAGATCTCGTAGGAAATTATTTCAGTTTTCTGGTAATATTTTCTTGTAGTGACGATATTTTGATGGGATCTTAATCCGACAGATTTTTAATAAAATAGTTATGTTAGTAATCCGTTAGACAATTTCTGACAGATTTTTGAGTAACTGTCGGAAATCCGTTGGAAAATATGTACATTGATATAGCCTTTTGACTTTCTAAAAAAATTTCGACAAAACTATTTTGTCGGAAATCCATTGGATTACCATCAAAATGTTTTATCGGTTTATCGTCAGAAATTCCGTTAGTTTTTCAGCAAATATTTTGTAATAAAATTTATGGTGGAAAAACGCAGAAAGTAGTTTTAAAGTTTAAAATGTTAGTAAAAATAGTTTGAAAGTTTAAAATGTTAATGTAATACCTTTGAAGTTTAAAGTGATAACATGCGACACTTTCATGGTTAAAAATATTATTTTTCCTAATAAAATAGAAAGATAAAACAAAGCAAAAAACATAAAAATGATTAAGAGCAGCTTATTGTGAGTTTTACTTTCACATGGCTATTGATGAACTCTAACTTCAGTTTTTTTTTTTTTTTTTTTTTACATTTTCTCAAATGACAGATTAATTAGATTTTAAATAGTTCATATGTAGTTGTAATGTGCCATACATGATTTCGCTAGAACCTACATGGTGTAGATTCATTTCGTTAAAATTGTTATGTTATACATATAAGACATTAAAAGATAACGTATGCGTTGTTGGCATGGTGCCTTCGAGACAATACATGCTTTGTCTTTGCTGGCTTGTATATATACCTCATATTTTGCTTTGAGATTTTATATTTTTTTTATATAATCTAGTATTTTAATTAGTAGAAAAGCTCAAAAAAGTTTCAACATTTAAATGTATATATTTAGTAAGCAGTTGAAAAGTTCTCAGGAAAAAAAATGAATCAAGACACAACAATACGATGTACAAAGATTAAAATCATGCAAGAAGCCTATATATATAAGAACAAAAATCATGATAAGAAGTGTAACTGCAATTTTTTGGTAAGAAGTTTGACCAATAACTTAAATATGGTTTTACGTTTTTTATTTATTTAAGTTTTAACCCAGTTATTATTAACTTATCTTATGATATAAATCTAATGGAGCTTGATATCTTTAAGAACAAGTTATCATTGTCGGGGAAGATAGTTATCTTGTGTAAATTAACAAAAGAGTACATGCAATAATTGGAGATTAACCACAAAAAGATGTTACACAGCTGGATAGAATCACTTTGTAGGCTTTAGAATTGGGTCTTTTAGGGATTTTGTCATGTGACAGTATCCTGTCCATATGAGTTTTTATTTTGATTATGGATTATAATTAACCTGTTAAACTTAAAAAGTGAGCTTTAAAAAGGAAAAACAAATTAAAGAAATGATTGGTTGATCTAAATATAGTCAGTAAGTACTATACCAACTTGTTAAGCTGTACAGTTAAACCACATGTTGCCATTATGGTCCATACTTTCTAGGGTTTATGATTATCTATTTCATTCTCTTTACCCATTTTTATCATATAAATTTAGAACTGTTGTATATATCAGTTAAAAAAAAGTTAAAACCACGTTTCCGTTTCAACCTCTTACAACTCCGGTTCTTCCACATAAAACCACAGCATAAGTGGTTTTTGAAGTCTATTCTTACAAATCATATTGCGGCAAAAAATACTAAAGAATACCAAAGTAAATTAAACTGAACTAAAACTCACCTAAACCAACCACAAATGAAACAAGAGAATGCATATTAACCGGCACAATCTCAAAATGCGAGGTTCCAATTCTTGGAAATAGTTTAACAAAACAAAATTTGGGCGGAAGTATTTTAACAATTATGGAACCCAAAAATATTTGGTTAAATTAAGACGGTAAGAGAATAATAGACAAAAATGTTCATCCGCTTGAATTTTTTCTACCACCAATTTCAATCTATACTTACAAGTTACAATTTTGTCGATTTGTATATTTAACAAAGGGTCCAAAACACTTACAATTTCTTTAACTTCAACGGTTAATGGTTAGTAATCAAAGTTGTAATGTATTTGGTTTGAGCAAAATCTATCTACAAATGATTAACAGTTTTCTTTAACAGATTTTTCTTTTTCCAAAATATAGTTACATTTTTATTCATTTTTTCCTGTCTACAACTTACACTTGAATAGTCGAATGTAAAACGAAAATACGATAATTAAACAGTAACAATACAAAATGAATAGATTTTATTAACTAATAACAATGTGCAGTTAAACCAATGGTCTGAAGGTGATTTAGGTTTCATTACCCACTTTGAGAAACTTATCCAACCAGTTCTAAGTTCAAAATTAAAGAAACCCCATAATATGCTACTTGTGTATTTTATTATACAAAAAAAAAAAATGCATTTGTGTATTTTACTACACTCTGCCAAAAAAATAAATACACAATAAAATTTAGCACATTGGATGACAAAATAAAAACAATTTAGCACACTGGATGGAATATTCGGAAGCTTATAATTTCATTACGAACATTACCCCACTTTGAGAAACTTATCCAAACAACACTTCTGAGTTCTGACACATTATAACATTCAAAGACTTTTTTTAGTATCACGAGTCAAAAACTCACAAAATGGCATCACTCTTCGATTTGACCGGACTAAACGACATCGCCGGGATCTCAATTAATCCAACATCAACTGGTCGTGTAGCTTCTGTACACAGCGAAGTCCAAGCAAGTCGTATCAACCACGCGCTTCCTCTTCCTTCCGTTCTTAAAAACCCTTTCAAGATCATCGATGGTCCTCCAAGCTCCGCCGCCGGACATCCAGGTCAATCAATCTTTTGTGTTCTGATCTTACTAAACCGGATTCGGTATTGTAAACCGGATTCTGTTAATATGATGAATTTTGATGATCGGTCATGGTTTTTGATGTTGTTGCAGAGGAAATTGAGAAATTATTCCCAAATCTATATGGACAACCATCAGCTTTATTGGTTCCGAACCAATCTAATGTAGTTTCATCGGATCTAAAGCTTAAGATTGGTGTTGTGTTGTCTGGTGGTCAAGCACCTGGAGGACACAATGTTATTTGTGGAATTTTCGGTTAGATATTTGTTTTCTGCTTGGTCCAATTTTTATTTTATCTTTCAGCTTTTATATTTTTTGAATTGAGATTGTATTTTTTGTTGTTGTTGTTGTTGGTTTGATAGATTACTTGCAAGAGTATGTAAAAGGAAGTACTCTGTTTGGTTTTCGTGGTGGTCCAGCTGGGATCATGAAGGGCAAATATATTGGGCTTACTTCTGATTTTGTCTATCCTTATAGAAACCAGGTATGTTGATGATATGTACCTTTGAGGTTTTTGTCGGTTTATTATGGTTCGGTTCGGTTTTGGTTTCGGTTTCCGTTCATGAAACCTAGAAACTCAATGTAAACAACATCATTCAGTTTGTCGGTTTATTGGGATTTGGAAAAAGAACCGAATCGGTTTACTTCTTCTTCGATTCGATTTTGGTTTGGTGGATTGATTATACTCTCATATTGTAAAAGAAGCTTGTGTTTAAGATCTCTTGAAGAATGGTGTTTTTGGAGTAGTCAAATTTTGATTATGAAGACTTAGAACTAGAAGCTCTATGCATTAAAGAGTTGATTTTTTTCTCAATAATCTCTGTTTTGTGCCTTTTTCGCCAGGGTGGATTTGATATGATATGTAGTGGAAGAGACAAGATTGAAACTCCAGAGCAGGTAAAAAGATTTTTCTCCTTAGGCTTCTCAATGCTGTGGCTTTCATCGACCTATGGACTTAGTTAGCATCATTTTGCTATACATTTGCAGTTTAAGCAAGCTGAAGAGACTGTAACAAAGTTGGACTTAGATGGTCTTTTGGTTATTGGTGGTGATGACTCCAATACTAACGCTTGTCTCCTCGCTGAACACTTCAGGTATTGTTAAAGATGAATGAGATAAACTTCTCTCTTTTGTGTTGCAGTGATTAGTAATCTTCGCATTTTTCGGTTTGCAGAGGTAAAAACATGAAAACTTGTGTTATCGGATGTCCCAAAACAATCGATGGTGATTTGAAAAGCAAAGAAGTCCCCGCGAGTTTCGGGTTTGATACTGCTTGCAAGGCAAGTAATCATAAAATGTATTACTTAGTTATGTCCTTAACAATGTTTTTTTTTTCTTTATTTTTGTGTGTGATGATTATATTCATGCAGATATACTCAGAAATGATTGGAAATGTTATGATCGATGCACGTTCTACTGGAAAATACTATCACTGTAAGGTTTATTATCTCTTACCAAAATGAATAATATTGATACAAATTTTGGTTTCACTTCATCTGTTTAATTATCTCTATAGTTGTACGTCTTATGGGCCGTGCTGCTTCTCATATTACACTTGAATGCGCTTTGCAAACTCATCCAAACATTACCATTATTGGAGAAGAGGTATGTTTATGTAACTCAAGCTTCATTTTTAGTCTTCGGTTCGATATATTTCAAATATGGTTTGAGAACTAGAAAGCACCAACAACATCTATGCAGGTTTTCGAGAAGAAGCTTACGTTGAAAAATGTTACGGATTACATTGTTGATGTGATTTGTAAACGCGCGGAAAATGGTTACAACTATGGTGTCATTCTTGTTCCCGAAGGTCTTATTGATTTTATCCCTGAGGTATGGTTATCCTCCTATAAGATAATAGTCAAATCGATTCTTTTCCTTATGTTTATGTTCTTTAACTTTCATCCATTTGCAGGTCCAAGAGCTTATTTCTGAACTGAACGAAGTCTTAGCACAAGGAAGTGTCGACGAAGAAGGGCAATGGAAAAAGAATCTTAAAGAAGAGACTTTAAAGATTTTTGAGTTTCTTCCTCAAACTATTCAAGAACAACTCATGCTTGAGAGAGATCCACATGGAAATGTTCAGGTCTGTTTCTTGGCACTATCTTCGTTTAACCAATAACTGATTCTAACCGATTCAAACCAAACTGAAAACCGGTTTATCTTGAATCTGTATATTCTCTTCAGGTGGCTAAGATTGAAACAGAGAAAATGCTGATTCAAATGGTTGAAACCGAGCTAGATAAAAAGAAGAAGGAGGGTACATATAAACGTGACTTCATGGGGAAATCACACTTCTTTGGGTAAGTAATTAACCTAAAACATATTATGTTAATTACTAATTAGCCTCAAACATAATCTTATTTGTTCTGAAATGTTTTTAGGTATGAAGGAAGATGTGGGTTGCCTACGAATTTCGATGCAACTTATTGTTATGCATTAGGTTACGGTGCTGGATCACTACTCCAGAGTGGAAAGACTGGATTAATTTCATCGGTTTAGAATTTTTTCCACCTTTCTTGAAAAATATGACATACTGTTTCATTATTTCAAGATTATTTATATCCTCCTTTTGTGATTTTTTCAGGTTGGAAATTTGGCTGCTCCTGTTGAAGAATGGACAGTTAGTGGTACCGCGCTTACTGCGTTGATGGATGTTGAGAGAAGACATGGTAATATTACAAAGCCGCAAAGACCGATGATACGATACTAATGTGAAACCTTTGATAAGATTTTATATGTTGCAGGTAAATTCAAGCCTGTTATCAAGAAAGCTATGGTTGAACTTGAAGGTAAAGTCTTTAGTTCAAAACTTATATTTTTCTCTGGCCGCTTTGTTCTCTCTATTAATCATTATTTCTGATAAAATTTTAGGCGCACCGTTCAAGAAATTTGCGTCGCAGCGCGAAGAATGGGCTTTAAAGAATCGATACATTAGTCCTGGTTTGTTCATAAACACATGTCTCTGCATGAAATAGTAAATGATTTTGCTTTTTTAGTGTGTTTTCATGCTAGCTAACTCTCATTCTTTCTCTTGTTGTTAGGTCCGATTCAGTTTAAGGGACCGGGATCTGATGCGAGAAATCACACCTTAATGCTCGAACTCGGGGCTCAAGCCTAAAGATTTTTGGTACTGTGAGATTGATTCACTCACTTTGTTGTTGTTTGTCTTTGCTGTAAAATCTTTGTAGTAAGAAAGTTACTGTGAGTTAAGTGAACCAAGTGGTCAATGCTTAAATCGTGTTTTGTGGTGAAACTTGAGTACAGAGATGACTCATGTGTTGCTAAATAAAGTTTCGCATTTTCATATACACAATTTCCAATATTTATTATATATTAGTTTCCCATTATTGAAAATGTCTTCGTCCTTCGACTTTGCGATTGATTTTTTTTTTTTTTTGAAATGTAGATGCATTTCTAGCTCTTCTATTCAATTGTATCCACATGAGTATGTTACATTTGACCCGGACATTTGCAAATCACGTGATTTATTGCTTTCCAATGACAACAGTGCATAAAACACTAAAAAAAAATTTGGTGTAAGATTTGCAGTTCCATTGGAGATGAGATGACACCAAATGTAGTGTTATGCAGTCCATTGGAGTTGTTCTTAATAATAGCATCTTATAGTATCGTGTTATATCATATCATATCATATGTGTATCACAACATTTTCTGAACCTTCTACATAAAAACCCACACGACTTATATATGAACCATCTGATCACATTATTGTTATTTCTGAATATTTCATAACCTTTTTTTTTGTTTTCCTTGTTGACATCTATCCATGGTTTGGTGCCCAAACAAGACTCATATCATCTTCTGAACCAAGAAGAAAGGCAAATAAATATTTATGAACCTTCTGAATTTTAAATTCTTTTGTCATATATGCACAAAATGTTTATTTACTTTAGACCCAAAATTGATTCGGATCAGTCTTGGAAATGTATGTTAGAACCTTCAACTCTGATTCCAACACTAAAAATTAACCGTTCGAATCATGTTATCTTCTCTGACAGTTGTAAAAGTTGTTCAAAAGAATCAAAGCTTTTCAATGGTAAAGAATTCAATCGATTTCAATCATGGAAATCTAAAAATAGTTTAATCTTGCAAATCTAACAACAAAATAACACAATTGCTCAACCGTAATGTTAAAATTTAGAGATCGAATTTTCTAGTCCTTCAAACATTGGAAGTTCCACATTATTCATATCAACTATAATATAAAAAAAGATATAAGATTTAGTCAATTTCTGATTAATAAACCAATATATTTGCTTTATCTAATAATAGATGTGCTATTGTCTTTGACCAATCAGAACCTCTTGAAAAAAGTTAAGATATAATTGTTCACTTACCTGAGCCTTTCAGAAGTTCTGAAGTAATTTCATGTCCTTCTTGAGCCAATGAGACGAGCTAAGCAGCACACTAATCAAACGAGTAAGAAATTTAACACAAGATTTCAAAATTAACTCACTAAGATAACATAATTCGACATAATCATAACTACAACATGTTAAATATTGTAAAATTTGAAAATAATAAATGCAAACAAAATGACTAAAAAAATTGCAAAAGATAAGCAAAACATATGCAATTTTTTTTTGATAATTACTGGCTTAAATTTTTATATATATTCTCGACAGCAAATGATTGTAATAGTACTCTAAAATTGGCTATATATATCTAGGATATACCTAGTTATCTTATATATCTAAGATAATTTCATTCTATTTTTATGTAGAAAAAATATTGTTCAATATAATTTTATATTTTGAAAACAATTGCATAATTTTTATAAATTCTATCACTATAATTTTCAAGTAATAACAAAGAAAAACAAATTCTAATATAGTTGTCCATATTAGAAAGCATTATTAGGATCAAATAAAGTCCAAGGTAAAATGAATATATCGGATAAATTGGAAAATAGAAAAATATTCCAAAGGATTCTGGATAAGATCAACGTAGTTTTTTTACTTTATACGATCAAAAAAGTTTCAATTACTATTTATTTTTTATTTTTTATTATGGAAGTTTCAAACTTTCAATTATTGATCCAGTCGTCTACAAATTTTGTGAACAACCTTATTAGAAATAAAATCTAGTAACAGACTAAATTAGGATTTTGACCCAGACAAAAAAAAGAAAAATGAAAAAAAGACTAGATTAGGATAAAAGCGGGGTTGTTTTACAAACAAAGGAACGTGGATTAAACGTTGAATCAATTATTTTAAAAATCGATTATTATATTTCCAAGCAATCATAATTATTTTACTTAAAGAAAAACCTAATTGTCCAGAGAAAACCCTAGTTCCTAGAATTTCACAGCAAGCACGATCAAGAGAGGATGATGTTAAGGCCAACTGCGAAAAAGGCTTTTTTTGGGATCATTGCTTCACGAAATCCCACACCATTCCTTGTCGTGTCTCGATTGTACCATCCAAATGTGATCGACCATTATGATAATCCCCGTAACGTTGGATCATTTGATAAGAATGATCCTAACGTTGGTACAGGATTGGTCGGAGCTCCTCAATGTGGAGATGTAATGAAGCTTCAGGTTAAGTTTGATGGTTCTGGTCAAATCATTGATGCTCGATTTAAAACCTTTGGTTGTGGCTCCGCAATTGCAGCTTCTTCCGTCGGTATGTTTGCTCTTTATGTTTTTTTAATTGATTGATTCTTGACATAAAGATCCATATATTTACAGTTTGATTCTTCAATTTCGTCATAATCTAGGGTTTAGGGATGTCTCTAACTATCTCTAAAAATTAAACATATTTGATGTTTCATATGCAAATTAAAAAAAAACAAATTATAGCTTTCTTTGAATCAGTTTTTTCCTTCGTATATATACATATTTTTTCTATGGGATGTTAAGTTTCGGATTGTTAAAGTTAGTCTATGAATTAAAACGTGATTTGAAATTATCTCTAGCTATTGTTTATACATCATGTTTGTTTGATTTCCAGTGAAATATCTTGTGATATCCATAGTTTGTAAACTAGTGTATGATTTGGTGAAAATAATTTTGACATCTCCTCTCAGTGTTAAATTCATAAGTTTCGAGATGTTCGTTAAGTTTGTTTCTTCTTTTGTTTTTAGCTACTGAATGGGTCAAGGGCAAATCCATGGAGGAAGTCTTGACCATAAAGAACTCGTAAGTGCCATCTTTTCGTGGTTTCAGTTATTTGAATTAAGGGGACCCTTGAATTAAAAGGCCTACTGATATGACGACATATTGGTTCTATATGTGTGATTGCATGCCTCAGATCTTGACAATTATTTATAAAACTATGGATTTTGTGGTAATTATTTTGAAGGCAAATTGCGAAACATCTATCGTTGCCACCAGTAAAGCTACATTGTAGTATGCTTGCAGAAGACGCTATCAAGGCAGCGATTAAAAACTACAAGGAGAAGCAAGCTGATAGGCTAATGGAGAAACCGTTGAGGCCTGATGATCCACTCATTGACACTGTATCAGATCATGATGAATAAAACTAAGAGCTGAACGTAGAAGAAGAATTTCCTAGTAATGGTTATATTTGGTTGCGTTATAGTTCTTGAGTTTTTTTTACACTAGTTAGGCCTTTTTATCTTAAACATCTGAGGATGTTTTATTTCGTATTGACACAACTGAGAACTCTTCTTCTTCTTCTCCTATGGTTTCTGTGGAATAATACCTGATCTTAATAGTTTTATTGGTTTTAAAATCCATCTCTTAATGGTGACTTTTTAAGTTTGTCGATGTTCGTTTAGATGGAGAATAATGTTCGTTCAAAATCCATCTCTTAAGGGTGACTATTTTTGACTAAAAGTCAATGCAAAGAGATAATTTCCTTTCAAATATCTTTTTGACAGATTAAAGTACTGCAATCAATAATTATAATTTCCTGCAATCACATAATTCAATAACAGAAGATGACATCATAACGAATAGTTTTAACACACACACACAAAAGGAAAAAAAAAGATGACGAATAGTTAAGTAAAAAGCAAACACAAGGGAAATGCATGATTCGGTAAAGCCAGCAAGTGGAAATACAAGAGCGCAAAAAATTTACGAGTGTATTATATTAATGTGATCTCTTCTCATTTCCAAAAAAGTATTGGAAAACGAAAGTAAAATTAAAGAATAATTTTGACCGTCTATGTTCTCTCTATATATATAACCTACGATCATATCCAGCCAAGTTAAAAGTTTATAGCTATGCATAGAACATGTTTTTACTTTTCTTTGATAGATTTCTGAATGTTTTGAAAGAACAAGAAGTCGATGTAGAGCTAAAGTCACGTGACAGTGATAAGAAGGCAGCTATCTTTGCCCATAAGCTTATTCTGGTTGTGACTTCCTCTTCTTCTACTCTTTATATATATTACTAATTTTGCTTTTTTCATCATTATCTAATTCAGTAAAAAATTCTTAGAAATGTTTTTACTTTAAATGGATTCATTCCTAATGTTTTTTTTCCGTGACATATATGTGGAAATTTTATAAAGAGATGAAGCAAGAAGAGTTAGAGGCTTTCGTTGAGTTCATCTACAGTGACGGCTCTATGCTTTCAGAGAAAGGGAAGCAACACGTTAGGTCACTCTATTGTGCAGCAGACAAATATGAGATTCCGCATCTACGCGCGACCTATGCAGAAACGAGCTTTTAGCATCTCTTAACTCTTCCAATGCTCTTGACATCTTTGTGCTCGCCCATGTCCCTTATGACAAAGCCCTTAGTGATGCTGCGTTAGCTACTATCAAAGCAAATAAAAGTATATACCATTTCTAACTCTGCTGAGTTCAAGGTTTTCGCCATCAATCACCCAAATCTTACCGTGGAGATAGTGAAGGCTATTTTGTCGATGTCTCAAGACTGTCGTTATTGTCGTCGTGGTTATTGATAGAATAGAAAACCTAATGTTTAGTTTTTTGTTTCATCACTTCCACAAACCCTTAAACTCCGTGTTATTATTTTCATGGGATCATGACTTCTTTTGTTTTCTTAAGTTGCAAATCTTTGAAAAAGTGGAGTTTAATTTAGGTTTGATCCAATTATGACTAATGTGATATTGACTCGTAATTTAACTTGAATTAAGCCAAAATCAAATTGAATTTTAATACAATATGTATTTAAGTAATAAAAAAGGTTGTGATTAGGGAACTATGATTAGGTAGGCTTTTGGCGGGAACATTAACTGATCGTAAAGTTACTTGCCTATGGAACCAAAACGTGATTCGAAAGGATCTCTAGCTGTTGCTTACATGTTTGTTTCATTTACTATGAAATATCTTGTGATAACATATCCATGGTTTGTAAATTAGTGTATGATTTGGTGAAAATAATTTTGAGCTCTCCTCTCAAATGTTCGATAACTTTGCTTCTTCTTCTTCTTTTTAGCTATTGAATTGTTAGGTTTTACAACCATCCAAAGCCTCAAGCTTTCTTCTCTGTCATCATAAACACAAGATCACACACACAAGCATAGTAAATAATGGAGAAGAAGAAGAAAATAAGACAGAGCAGAGAAAAGGAAGAAGAGGAGCACACAAAGGATTTGTTTACCCGGTTCACGGCATTAACGAGCTGCTACGCCCGGTTAGGATCAATAGATCTCCAACTCCACTAGAAGAAGAAGATGATTACAAGAGTTACAAGTGATTCACTCTCTAGAACACATCTTGTATCAAACCCTTGAGAAAACCCAACCCAAAGCTTATGCTTTTACATGTTTTCTCTCACCCATCTAGCTACATTCTGTCTTGCTCTCTCTCAGCTCCACTTCTATCTCACGTCTTCATATATGCTTATATAAGGGAGACAAACTTCAAACTTAGTGCAGCAACCAAAACTCCAAAAGATCTTTCTCTTTACTAATTTGAATTCACATAGAGACAAATTGTACTTCCTTGGCCAGCTGCTCCTGCTCCTAGAAATGTTTAACTTATCCAGAGATAAATTTACTTTTTACTCTAGTTAACATCTCTGTTTTTACCTTGCTTACTTGAGCATGAGGTTCTCATCTTTACATGAATGGGTCCAGGGGCGGCTCAAACTTTTAATGGACCATGTGCTAGAAGACCAAAAACAAATATTAGTAAAGGAAAAAAGGGAAACAAAAAAATTGAATCCTAATATATAGGAGAAAAAATGAAAAATTTTTTTGGGTCTTGTGCAATTGCACATGCGGCACACCCTCAAAACCGGCCCTGAATGGGTCAAAGGCAAATCCATGGAGGAAGTCTTGACCATAAAGAACTCGTAAGTGCCATCTTTTTGTGGTTTCAATTATTTGAGTTAAAGGTCTAATGATATGATGAGTGGTTCTATATGTGTGTTTCGTGCCTTAAATCTTGATTATTATTGATTGTGGCAACTTTTTTGCAGGCAAATTGCGAAACATCTATCGTTGCCACCAGTAAAACTACATTGTAGTATGCTTGCAGAAGATGTTTATCAAAAGAGTGGTTAAAAACTACAAAGAGAAGCAAGCGAGGCTAATGGAGAAACCTTTGAGACCTGATTCCACTCATCTGATGGAATTTGTTAAACTATAGTCTTCTTCTTGATTGAATCATATATTGTCAGTGTGAGATAAATAAGTATTTTGATTTAGCATTGTGGCTATTTAAAGGTTTTTAATTTTTATTCATCATTCAGTCTAATCTAAAAATAGGTTGAGATTCATATATATTTGCTATAAAAACAAATTCTTACTTTCTTGCCATCATAGAAAATTTGAAAATAGGGAAAGGAGCAAAATATGACAAAAATAGAATATTGACAAAAAAAAAACGGGTAACCGAATAATCCCAGAGAAAATTATTCTTTCCTACTGCTGGTTAGTCCTTTCTTTTCCACTTGCTGAGTGGTCCTTTGCCGAAACATCTATTTTGTTTGATAAATTTACCAAGCAAATAATTTAGGAATTTTAGAATTTTACTGTCTCCTTTCACTACAATAATTTTAATGTATCATCTTTTTATTTTGGCTTACGTGGAACAGATCCGTCTCTAGTCCATGGTAGCTTGGGCATTTATCATGGATTCATAGCAAAATTTTTTGTTGTTCTAAAAGAGCCCTGCAAATTAATTTAATTTGTCTAGGGTCCAATAAATTTATGAGACAAGCCTAAGTGGAAGTCCTTGGTTGACAGCTTCACCTTCACATAACCCTTGAATCTTCAAAGTAGTTTTATCTTTGTAGCCCAAAGCTCATAACTTTGTTTCCATTAAGCACTGGAACTGTAAGTGTTCATTGCATGACTTCGGTCATGTTATACTTAATTTCCTTTTTGCTTGTTTTTTTTTTCTCTTTCTTTTTCTTTTCTTTTTAGAAAATTGCATAAAAAACCTCTAAAGTATCTAGTACTTCCACTTTAACCCTTCAAGGTTTTAGCATTTCTAGTATAAACCTCCAAAATGAAATCTTTGTTATTTTAAACCTTCAATGTGGCTTTTCGATTTGCATCAACAATTGAGATCACGAAACAGCAAACGTCGTTAGCAGAATTATTAACTCCACCGTTTCTTCTAACCACATGCTAATTTCTTTAGTTTTTCTTAGTAAAACGTGATACTAATAATTAAAATAATTATATTAAATACATCTTAAATCAAAAATAAATAATTAAATAACTAAAATCAAAAAGAAAAACACCCAAAATTGATTTGGGACTTAGGGTTTTCACTTGTCATGTTCTTCAACAGAGCGAAGAGAGGAGAGTGGCCGCCAACGAGCTGAATCAAATCGAAGATCTCTTCGTCGATTCAAGTCGAAAACAGGTTCGTTTAACTAATATGCATGTGATTTAGCTTCCATTTTGTCTTAGTTCTAGGGTATGTGATTTATCACTCTCTTTTTTTTGCCAAATCTTTTTAATAATAATAATGATAATGTCTCTTTTCATTTCCAAAAAATTATTGGAAAACGAAAGTAAAACAACCCAAAACGTTGGCCTGTCTATGCTCTCTATATATATAACCTACAATCGTTAGTTAGAGATTCATATCCAAGTTTTATGTTGTAGCTATGGGGACACAAACAAACAAAGAACTTTTCTTAGGTGGATTTCTAAAGATTTTGAAAGAACAACAAGTCGATGTAATGCTTAAGGCATGTGACAGTGATAAGGAGGCTGCTATCTCTGCCCATAAGCTTATTCTGGTTGCGACTTCTTCTTCTATTCCTTTTGCTTTTTTAATCATTATCTCATTCCTAGAGATCTGGATAATCTTATATTAAATGGTTTAATTGTTAAATGTTTTTTCCATGACATATATGTGGAAATTTTATAGTCCGCAAGATCAGAGGTGTTTAAGATGATGTTTGAACCAGACAAATTCAAGGATTCGTCTAAGCTGGAGACAATCACTCTCTCAGAGATGAAGCAAGAAGAGTTAGAGGCTTTCGTTGAGTTCATCTACAGTGATGGCTCTAAGCTCTCAGAGAAGCGAAGCAACACGTTAGGTCACTCTATTGTGCAGCTGACAAGTATGAGATTCCGCATCTACGTGACCTATGCAGAAAAGAGCTTATAGCATCTCTTAACTCTTCGAATGCTCTTGCAGTTTTTGAGCTCGCCCAAATCCCTTTTGACAGAGCCCTCACTTTTGCTGCCTTAATAACTATCAGAGCCAATAAAATTGCGATTACTAACTCTGCTAAGTTCAAGGTTTTCGTCGTCAATCACCCAAATCTTACCGTCGAGATAGTGAAGGCTATGTTGACCAAGTGTAGTACTTGTGCTCTTTGTCCTCGCACATGTGATTGTTGTTAGTTTCGTGGTTTCATACACTTAAACTCAGTATCATTTTTCATGGGATTTGACTTTGTTTTCTCAAGCTTACAAATCTGTTTTGACAATTCACTTTGTTTTAGTTATTTTTGATCCGTTTCTGTTTAGCAGAAATTCTCTTGTTGACGAATAAAACAGAATAAATAGCTCGCGAGGAAGGTTCTTAAAGAAGAAAATAGTTGCGAGTTAGTGATTTTAGAAGGTTAAGATGTACTCACATTACAAGTGCTCACATGTATACATGTACGGCCCTTGTCACGACCATACTGATATAAGATTTGGACTATCAAATGTTGGGTGAGATAATGCATAGGTGACATATCGACGATTATGAGAACCTCCAAAAAGTTGGATCTGTCAGTATTTTTGTTCTTCACTTATAGAGGTGTCAAAATAGGTTGTCCACGTCCATTTTGACCCGTCCAATATTATCCATTTGTGGACAAAATACTGTCCGTGTCCATTTACGCCCGTATCCATTAAGGATCAAGCCCATTAACGCTCATGCCAAATGGACTGTCCAATAGTTTTTGGCGGAAAACTGTGTTTTCGTGTTTTCTAAGTGAAAAATTGTGTTTTCGTGTTTTTTGGCAGAAAAATGTATTTTCAGGCGGAAATTATGTTTTCATATTTCGGAGGGGGGGGGGATTGATTTTGCCCTAAATTTTTGTACCTCATGGGCCGCCTATTGTCCAACAGTGTCTGTCCAATTTTGTCCACGGACTAAATTGGACGTAGACCATTTTAGCCTGTTTCGTAAATGTGCTGTTCAAGAACGATCCATAATTTATTGGACATAAACAGACCAATTTGATGTTTACAAATGCAAATTCGAAAAACAAATTATATATAGCTTTCTTAGAATGAGTGTGTTCTTCGTATATGTACATCTTTTGCTATGGGATGTTAAGTTTCGGACTGTTAAAGTTACAGTCAATAAATTCAAAACGTGATTCGAAAGGATTTCTAGGTATTGCTCATTAGATGTTTGCATCATTTTCAATGAAATATTTTTTTGTACATATTTTTTATTGGGTATTGACCCAACTGAGAAATCTTCTTCGTTTTGTTCTTCCACTGGTTTTTTAAATAGTTTCTGATCTTCTTCTTTGATGGCACTGTTGAACTAGAGGTTTCTATTTTGATGGCACTGTTTTCTTCTTCTTCTTAATCTGTTACATCTAGATCAAAAAAATTATGTACCAGGCTGGAAATAAAGATTTGTAATATCTTATTTCATTTTACAGTAGAACCTCCATAAATTAATACTCGATAAATTAATAACCTCTCTAAATTAGTAAATCATCCCGGTCTCGAGTTGGGATGGTGTAATAATTGACACATTTCGATAAGATAATAAGATGGTAAGATAATAATTTTTTTGAAATATCTATGTAAATATATGGTCTTATTAATAACATAAATTAATAATCATATAAATTTATTTTATATATATAAGATATTTTAGTGAAATATGATTCTAATGTTTATTTATTCGTAAATTTGTAATTTTGTTGGAGTTTATCTCTATTTTGCTTAAAATATCAAAAATATATGATATTATCTTCACAAATTGCATTAAAAATTATTAAAAATTTATATATTCAATAATTATTTTCTAATGTGTATATGCATTAAAACACATCGAAGTATTGTCTTCATTTTTTTACTTTTTATATAATATTTTTTTTTAAAATTTGAAAAACTCTCTATAAATTAATAATTATTAATTTATCAATTAATTAATAACCTTTATAAATTAATAAAATTCTCCGGTCCCAACATTATTAATTTATAAAGATTTTACTGTTCATCAAATAAGAGTAATTTAGACACGAATGTAACACAAATAACCCTTAAATTTTATAAAACATTCTAGCAATTAAATCCTAAATTTGGGTTATTCTAGTAACTTTCCATTTTTTTAATTGATTGATTCGTTGATGTTGCGGATCTGAAATAATGAGTTGAGATTTGAGAAATACTTGAATTTCATATCAAACATTTTTTTTTGTTATATGTAAATTTGATGTGTTAAATGATTTTTTTTAGTTAGGCTTCATATATACATATTCAAAAATTCCCAAAGTAAGTTTTTCTAGACTTTCAATATTCTTCTTCAAATGCACCAATTGTACAAGGTCATGTATTGCCAATTCAATATGTATAATTTTGGTCCGAGAGAAAAAAAAAATATTTTTTTAAAATAGTTATTAAAATATACTCCCAAAAAATGAATCTATCCAAAAAGAGCTAATGAAGTTTTCCCCCTAAAGAAAAGAGCTAATGAAAAATATGAATTTATTTTATTTTAACCATTGTTTATTCAAAAGAATCTAATATGAAAATACATATCTAACAAAATAATACGGTACAGGGTACTCCAATAATCCCAAACGAATTATTTACGAATTTGAGTATATTAATGTCTCTATTATTTTCTTTTTTTTGGTCAACATATTAATGTCTCTTTTCATTTCCAAAAAAAAAATCTTGGAAAACGAAAGTAGAACTAAAGAGTAACTTTGACCGTCTTCTATGCTCTCTCTATATATGTATAATCTACAATCGTTTATTAGATCATCATATCCAAGTTATAAATTATAGCAATGGGAACACTAACAAACAAAGAGCTTTTCTTTGATGGATTTGTAAAGGTTTTGAAAGAACAACATGTCGATGTTCGGCTAAAGGCATGTGACAGTAATAAGGAGGCAGCTATCTATGCTCATATGCTTATTCTGGTTGCGACTTCTTCTTCTTTTATTACATCTGCTTTTTTTTTTTTTTTATCAATATTTGATTCCTAGAAATGCTTGTACGTTAAATTATTTCATTATTAATGTTCTTTTCTTGATATTTAATAATAGTCTGCAAGATCTGAGGTGTTTAAGAAGATTTTTGAATCAGACAAATTCAAGGCTTCGCCCCTGCTGGAGACGATCACTCTCACAGAGATGAAACATGGAGAGTTAGAGGCTTTCGTTGAGTTCATCTACAGTGATGGCTCTAAGCTTTCAGAAAAAGCGAAGCAACACGTTAGGTCACTCTATTGTGCAGCAGACAAATATGAGATTCCGCATCTACGCGACTAATGCAGAAACGAGCTTATCGCATCTCTTAACTCTTGGAATGCTCTTAAACTTCTTGTGCTCGCCCAAATCCCTTTAGACAAGGCCCTTAGTGATGCTGTTTTATCCACTATCAAAGACAATAAAGGTGTGATTTCTACCTCTACTGAGTTCAAGGATTTCGTCGTCAATCATTCAAATCTTACAGTGGAGATAGTGAAGGCTATTTCGACGAATGAACTTAACTATCTACTTGATCTCTCCCGTTACGTCCCAAGATACCGTCGTCAATAAACTTGTTACAGTTTTGGTAATCTACTTGCTCTAGAAACCTAAATACATGGGGTTGTATTGGATTTGTCCATTGTCATAAACTCATCATTTTGGGCTTGTTATGTTTGCTTTAATATGGTTAATACAGTCAATGTTGACAGGACTGTTGTTATTGTTAGAATAGGGAAAACCCACTGTGTAGTTTCGTTGTTTCATCACTTCCACAAACCCTTCATCCCCGTATTATCATTTTCTTTTCTTTTCTTTTTTTGTCGTCATATTTTATCATTTTCTTTTCTCGAGTATTATTATTTTCTTCCACAATCTTTGAAATTTTTTAACTTCTTTTAAATGTGATCCATGTGATATTGACTCGTAAAATAATCCTAACTCAAAATGATTTCAACCCAATATTCAAAATTAATTCGTTTCACTCTTGTTTCACACGGTCAAGTGAGGAAACTTCAATCAAGTTTCATCGGTAAATTCCCAGAAAAGAAAAGAAATAAAAAGTAGAAAAACTCATAAAAATGCGGAGACAATTGGCAAAATCTCATTTCTTTCTCTGAATCGCGTCTCAAAATCTCAGTCCTCGCGCCACTGTTCTTCATCATAAGCATCTCTTTATGGCTCAATCTTCTTCTTCTTCCTCTTCTCACAATTGGCTATACGACGTCTTCCCAAGCTTCAGCGGTGAAGATATCCGTCAAACATTCCTCAGCCACTTTCTCAAGGAGCTAGATCGAAAATTAATCATTGCTTTTAAAGATAACGAGATCGAGAGAAGCCAATCGCTTGATCCGGAGCTTAAACGAGCAATTAGGGACTCGAGAATCGCCGTCGTTATCTTCTCCAAAAACTACGCATCTTCAAGCTGGTGTTTGAATGAATTGCTTGAGATTGTTAAATACAAAGAAGAAAACAATCGATTGTTGGTGATTCCGGTTTTCTACGGTTTAGATCCTTCTCATGTTAGGAAACAGATCGGAGATTTTGGAAAGATCTTTGAGAATACTTGCCAGAACAGAACAGATGATGAGAAGAATCTATGGAAGAGAGCTTTAATCGATGTAGCTAATATTCTCGGATTTCATTCTGCGAATTGGTATGTTCTTGATTTGAGTTTATTCAATACTTGTTGTTGTTTCTTGCTTTTGCTTGTGTGTTGATTTTTTTCCACGATGGTTAGGGATAATGAAGCAAAACTGATAGAAGAAATAGCCACTGATGTTTTGGTTAAACTGAATTTAACTCCATCAAAAGATGTTGAGGATTTTGTTGGCATTGAGGACCATATAGCAGAGATGAGTTCATTGTTGAGCTTAGAATCAGATGAAGTGAAGATGGTTGGGATTTGGGGTTCCTCTGGAATTGGCAAGACTACTATTGCAAGAGCTCTATTTAGTCGACTATCTCGTCATTTCAAAGGTAGTGTCTTCATAGACAGTGGTTTTGTATCTAAGTGTAGGAAGCATTACCATAAAGCTAATCCAGATGACTATAACATGAAGTTGCATTTGCAAGGAGCTTTTCTTTCTAAGATTTTTGGGAAAAGGGATGTAAAACTTGACCATATAGGTGCAATGGGAGAGAGGATGTACCACCAGAAACTTCTTATTGTTCTTGATGATTTGGATGATCAAGTGGTGTTAGATGCTTTGGTTGGTCGAACTCAATGCTTTGGAGGTGGAAGCAGAATCATTGCGATTACAAAAGATAAGCGTCTTTTGAGAGCCCATGGGATTAATTGTATTTACAAAGTTGGTCTCCCATCCGAGAAGGAAGCTCTGCAGATGTTTTGTAGAGCTGCTTTCAGGCAAGACTCTCCACCCGATGGTTTCATGGGACTTGCTTCTGAAGTTGGAAAGTGTGCGGGTAGTCTTCCTTTGGGTCTTAACGTTTTGGGTTCTTGTTTGCGAGGGAGGAACAAAGAGGATTGGGTTGATATGATGCCTAGGCTTCGTAATAGGCTGAATGGAAAAATTGAGAATACTTTGAGAGTCAGCTATGAAGGGTTAGAAAGCAAAGAAGATAAATCGATATTTCGTCACATCGCGTGTCTCTTCAATGGTGCGGAAATCGATTACATCAAATTGGTCCTCGCAGATAGTGATTTGGATGTTAATATAGGGCTGAAAAACCTAGTTGATAAATCCCTCATACATGTAAGAGGGGATAGTGTGGAGATGCACTGTTTGATACAAGAAATGGGTAAAGAAATCGTTCGTACACAGTCTGACGAACCTGGGGAACGTGAATTCTTATTGGACTGTAAGGATATTTGCGATGTACTTGAGGATAACACTGTAAGTGATCATTTACTCTATGGTTAAAGCATGTCATTTAACTAATGGTGTGTTGTAGTCACTAGTTAAGATATTGTCTATATTCATTTTTCATTTTCCAGGGTACCAAAAAAGTCTTAGGCATATTGTTGGATATGTCAGGGATTGATGACCTTCACATACATAAGAAAGCCTTTGAAAAGATGCGTAATCTTTTTTTTCTAAAGATTATCAAGAAACCATATAAAGAAGTCCACTGGCACATATCCGAAGGATTCAACTATTTGCCCTCTAAACTCAAAGTACTGAGCTGGAAAGGATACCCATTAAGATCTCTGCCTTCTAGCTTTTGTCCTCAACATCTAGTGAAGCTCAAAATGCAAAATAGCAAGGTCGAGAAGCTGTGGGAAGGAGTTCATGTGAGTTTTGTGAAAAAAATGTTATACTCTTTGGATGACATCTTTCTTATTGATGTATAACATATTTTTGGGTTGCTCTGTCTTTGTTTCTTTGTTTAGCCTCTCACAGCCCTCAAAGGTGTGGATTTGTCGGAATCTAAAAACCTGAAAGAAATCCCAGATCTCTCAATGGCCACCAATCTTGAGAAATTGTTGCTCCAACGTTGCTCGAGCTTGGTGAAAATGACTTCTTCTATAGGGCGTCTCCACAAACTGTTGGTGTTGGATATGAGTTGGTGTACAAAGCTTGAGGCCCTACCATCGAGAATCAACCTTAAATCTCTCAATAAGCTCAATCTCGATGGATGCTTACGGCTAAGAAGTTTTCCTGATATCTCAAGTAACCTTTCATGGCTTAATCTAAGCCGAACAACAGTTGAAGAATTCCCATCTGTCCTGCATCTGGAGAATCTGAAAACTCTTCATATGAAAGAAATCAAGAGTCAGAAACTGTGGGAAGGAGTGCAGGCAATTATATCTCCAACGACTTTATAACTAATATAATAAAATGACGTTAACAACATATCTTCAAACCAACACTTTCTTTTTGTTTTTTATTTGTTCAGCTGCTTCCATGCCTCAAGACGATAGATTTTTCAGGATCTGAAAAGCTGAAAGACATCCCGAATCTTTCGCTGGCAACCAATCTTGATTGGATGAATCTCAAAGGCTGCTCAAGTTTGGTGGAGCTTCCTTCTTCCTCCATTCGGAATCTTAATAATCTAACTTATTTATGCATGGAAGATTGCACAGAGCTTGAGACACTTCCAACAGGCATCAACCTTAAATCTCTCGAATGTCTCAATCTCGGTGGATGCTCGCGACTGAAGATTTTTCCTGAGATCTCAAACAACATTTCCCTTCTCATTCTAAACCAAACAGCGATTGATGAAATTCCTTGGTGGGTCAACACCTTCTCTAGGCTCAAGTGCCTACGTATGAAGGAATGCAACAATTTAAAATTAAAATCCTCAACTTTTATGGTTCTGAAACATCTTAAGGAGGTTGACTTTTCAGACAGCGGGGATTCTCAGGATATTGCCGAAGATATTCAGGACAATACATCTTTTTATGCATTTCAGGAATGTGTAAGAAGAGTAGAAAAAACAACAAAAATGAAGGGAAGAATTTCTTTGTATCAATGGGTCTACCGGACTTTTTCTCAGCTTTTACCGTCCAAGAATCTTGAAGAGATGGTAACATTACTTACACAAGTGGATCCGAGCATAGAAGACAAAGTTTTAGAAATGTTCTGGAACTCTGATTATTCTTCTTGATAGCTACCAAGCATTCCGGTCCCTTTTATGATGACAGACTTGATAGTTAACTCAGTCCTGAGAACATTTAGGCGGATTCTAAGCTGAATAGCATTTTTTAATTTTATTTATTTATATAATTGTTGATTTTTATGTATATTAAAAAAATTATTTTAAATAATATTTTCTTTTTTTCATCAAATTTTAAATAATATTTAATTTGATTTTATATATCATTCAATTGAAAAATGATCTTTAAAGTTTGTTGTTAGAGTAAAAAAGGTGGGAGTATGAATCATTTTGAAAGCTTTTTTTTAATGAATCTTTTTTAATTTAAAAATCTCAACATTTTTATGCGGTTGAATTTTTAAACAGTGGTGATTTCCGGGTTAGTATGTAGTATCAAAGCGTAAACACAATCGACTTCGATTTTATGTAACTTCTTCATGGTTACTAATGTTAAACTAGTAATATCATAGGATGAGTGAAAAACATTTTTTGTATTTTTGATTATGAATTATTTTACTATTGTGAACTAATATAATAGTAAACAGAAATGTTATGTTCATAGCATATGATAACAATGTAATCTATTAAAAAGTAGACATTCTAATAGTTTAAATCGAAATCGACAGTATATGACTAAATAAACTATAGAATTAAAAAAAAAAAGATTAGAGTGAAAACTTATTGTTTTGATTTTTTTTTTTTTGGCTAACAAATTTAATGGGCCCTTTTCATTATTGAAATGTGGTAACAAAAAAAAACCTAACAAAATGATGCATGATGATGTTATATTGGGCCATAGACCCGTTAAAATATATTTCTCTTGCTGTTATTGGGCTTGGTACCTATATATATATACTTGGAACTTACGTTTTCTCAATCTTATCAAAAAAACAAGAAAAAAGAAAAAGAAAAAAAACCGTCTTGATCATGGAGATATCTCGTGTGGATCTCGAGTCTTCTAAGGCCCTGCGATCGAATTTGATTCTGCGGCCAAACGGCGGATCTCCATTTCTGATGCTGTCTCAAGAAAAGGAGGATGGTTACGGTGTGTACAACCCAGGCGATGATAGGGTTTACGAGACGAAGAGGGACCTTTCAGGGTATCGATTCCTGGGAAGCTCGGGTAAGTGGTTACTGATGGTAGATTCTCGATTGAAACTCTATATGATAGATGTGTTTAGCGAGGAGAGGATCATCGATCTTCCACCACTAGAATCATTCAAAGGTAGCGTATTTAGGATTGAGCGAGTAGGAGATAATGTGAGGCATATATTTATCAGTGATTCATCTCCTGGGCTTGTTCATACTGCTGAAGAGCTGAGAGGTGTTTTGTGGGTAGACGACAAGAATGGAGACTACGTTGTTGTGTGGGTATTTGAAGGGAGCGGATATATTGGGTTTTGCAAGAAAGGTGATGATCATTATCGCGAGATTAAAACACGCGGAGGCGATGTTCGCAGGGAGTTACAAGGCGTTTTCGATATGGTACTTAGAGGTCACAACCTTTACGTCTTTGCCACCCGTGAGTTCATTCGACACTTGGATTTGTTTGGAGGACATGATGGTGGTTTCAAGGATGTGTCCGAGATCCATGATTTTCCAATGTGGAGGCCAAGTCTGAGTAGGGATGAACTTGAAAGAATCAGCCAAAATAAGGTCATCTCATCTTGCCAGAGCATTGCTGTTACAAGATCAGGTCAGGTTTTGCTTGTCTATACTTACGAGTTAACCTCTGCCTCTGGAAGCCAAAGGATGTTCCACCTGTACAAGAGGAATCCTAACCATCTTGCCCCGAAAACCTTCGACCACCAGCTTGTTGAGGTACATTCTCTAGGTGATGAGGCCCTCTTTCTGGATTTGGGTACCACGGTGCCTGCTGATCGTACCCTTGGTATTGAGCCTAACTCTATCTATTTCACCCGTGGTCATCGTGTCCGTCACAAGAAAGCTGCAGGCCTCCACATATGTGTATTCAATCTTGCAACCAAGTCCATCAAAAACTTCCCCACTCTCTCCAACTTAAACCTCAAGGATGCTCACTGGTTTGTCCCCTCTTGATCCTCGGCCTTGCTCTGTTTCTTTCTGCCGCATTCTGGTGTTGTTGACACATTTCCAGAATCTACTTTGTTATCCTCTTTTTCTTTTTGATGTATAATCTATGACATTGCCAGTGTTTAAATATCTTGGACTTAGGACTTATGTTCCAAATTTCAAACCATCACTTCAGATCAAATCATCATATACTAGTTGGAAGCACTAGTAAAGAGTTTTTAAAAATATGCCTTTGTGAAATTAAGATAGACTCCCACAAATTGCGACAACCAAATACTAAGTTAAACAGAGTAGCAAAAGAAAAGAGAAAGAGACACAGATACGTTATTTGATAGAGCGGATTAAGAAAGACTTATGAAGGAGTTAAAATTTACCTGGCCTAATCTCTATTTTGCTTATCATGAATTGCAGTTGCTGTCTTCAAACAGACCTATCACTATTGTTACGACAGCAGGATCAGGTTCTCTAGAGTTTTTATGTTGAACTTTTGTATTCCTTTCTGCTCTAGTCTTCTGCATTAAAAATCTGATGACAATTGACCAGAATGGCTTGGCTATTATGCTGATATGAAAATAGGACACTAGAACCCTTGTTTTATTTTGTGGCCATTGTTTTGAGATCCTCTTTTCATGTTTTTCTTCTTTTGCCAAATTTTTTCCGCATCAAAGAAAGACACATGTTATTTGTTTTCTGGTCATTGTGACTCAAAAGCAAATAGTAACAATTTCTAGGTGGTAGAAAGTATGGTTTGATCATTATAATTGGGGTGATAGGCTACGGATATGTAAGGTGGAAGGTAAAAATAATTCACCATACCTGAGCTACTTAAAACTTGCTCGTTTGAAGTACTGTTGACTAGTCAAGATTTTTTGTTTTGGAAAACAATTCATTTGGTTCTCATTACCAATAAATTTGACCTGGTTTATTTGTTTGTAGCTTCTTTTTCCATTTTTTACAACTTGACGGCCACTAATTTAGTCTGCAACATTATAAACTAGGTTTTTCAGCCCTGTATTAACATCCAAATCACTATCTGCGAGGACCAGTTTGATGTAATCGATTTCCGCACCATTGAAGAGACATGCGATGTGACGAAATATCACTTTATCTTCTTTGCTATCTAACCCATCATAGCTGACTCTCAAAATATTCACCATTTTTCCATTCAGCCTATTACGAAGCCTAGGCATCATATCAACCCAATCCTCTTTGTTCCTCCCTCGCAAACAAAGAACCCAAAACGTTAAGACCCAAAGGAAGACTACCCGCACACTTTCCAACTTCAGAAGCAAGTCCCATGAAACCATCGGGTGGAGAGTCTTGCCTGAAAGCAGCTCTACAAAACATCTGCAGAGCTTCCTTCTCGGATGGGAGACCAACTTTGTAAATACAATTAATCCCATGGGCTCTCAAAAGATGCTTATCTTTTGTAATCGCAATGATTCTGCTTCCACCTCCAAAGCATTGAGTTCCACCAACCAAAAGATACTTACGAGTTAACCTCTGCCTCTGGAAGCCAAAGGATGTTCCACCTGTACAAGAGGAATCCTAACCATCTTGTCCGGAAAACCTACGACACCCATCAAAAGCTTCCCCACTCTCTCCAACTTAAACCTCAAGGATGCTCACTGGTTTCTCCCCTCTTGATCCTTGGCCTTGCTCTGTTTCTTTCTGCCGCATTCTGGTGTTGTTGACACATTTGCAGAATCTACTTTGTTATCGTCTTTTTCTTTTTGATGTATAATCTATGACATTGCCAGTGTTTAAATATCTTGGACTTATGTTCCAAATTAAACCTCAAGGATGCTCAGTGGTTTGTTCCTTCTTGATTTTTACCTTCCTCCCTCGGCCTTACTGTATTTTGGCTGATTCTCTGGTAGGTCATGAAGTGATTGACGTGCAAAAGTTTTATAGTGCGTAGATATAGAAATAGGAAGCATGGGACAATATAACAAAAGTGATGAACTCATCTCACCACTATACCAAAGGGCTTTTTGGTGCTTGTTCTGTTTCTTTCTGCCGCATTCAGGTGTTTTTGACACATTTCCTTGCTACATTCCTTGCTAATTGTTCATTATCATCACAGAATGCTTTGAACAAGCACCTCAATTTTTCATCTGTATCTAAAACCTGAAAGATTTGTTCATAATCTCTGAATCGAGGCAGACAATCCGGAATTACTTGCTCCAAGCAATAAACCATCTTCTGAAGATGAGCACTAAGCTGAGAGAGCTTTGGAAAAACTTCCTCCATCTATGAATGAGAAAACAATGACATTCAAAATCGGTCTAATCCTAAAGACCCAGCAAGAACAGAGAGAAAGAAAGAGAGGAAAAGATAGAGAACATTACCGTAGTTTGGCCTGAATGATTACACTCCGGGAGACCTAGAAGCAGCAAAAACTATGGAAACAAAATCTGACAAAGAAAAAAGAAGAAGATGAGCGCTAAGGACGGAGAAGAGGAAGAAACAAAAAAATTACTTTTTTTGCTTTTGTTTTTCTGGGAAGAAAGTATTGACATAATGTCCCACATCGATTTAAATAATATATAAAGAATATGGGCATCTCTACTCATTGTCAGTTGGTTTTGAGTTGGAAACTCATACTCTAATATGGTATCAGAGCCTGATCCGTACATGTCCAGTCCGATCCATAATCAGCCCGACCTAATAATTGGTCCTCCAATCTATTCTCGAAAATATCAAGATTTATGGCTAAAGAACCATCATCTCGAAGGGGCGTATTGGACATAATGTCTCACATCGGAAGCTTGACAAAGATCTTAAATAATATATAGAGAATATGGGCATCTCCATTCATTACCAATTGGTTTTGAGTTGGAAGTCCATACTTTAATATAAAGTTCAACATTTTTTTTCTAGTACAACTATGAAATGAAAGACTCATATCTACAGAGATTCATCTAAACATGGTGGTTTAGCGACAAGTTTAAGGCAAGAAGTATAAACCCCAGAGAGAAAAAAAAATTTAGAACACAATTTTAAGAGCACTTTCATAATCGAGTTAGAACAGAAATTAAAAAAATTGGAAAAACAAAATCGAAGATTTTACCTTTAGTTTTGAGCAACTATGTTTCAGCGACTCAGTTTCTCAAAGAAACGATGGAGTGATACATTTATCTTTTGAGACACTATCTGTTTCTCAAAACCCAGAAAAACAATGAGAATGTTTGTTTGCTAATAAACGACAAAGAAACGTTGAAACTTGAGAGTGAGGGAAGTTGACGAGAAATGAGACTAAAAAATCACATATATAATGGGAGAGTTCTCTCTCCATCTATGATATCTACATCATCAGCTTGATTAAATAAGAATTTTTAATGAATATTACTTAAAGATAATAGTTAATGAAAATTACTTAGATAGTTAATAATAAAAAATAAAGTAAAAACATAAATTAAAAAAATATTTTTAATAAATATAAAAATATTAATAAGAATAAATATTAGACAAGAAAATAGTTTATTATTAATAATATAACTAAAATTTTAATCTAAAGTATGTTGAAAATGATAATTTTTGATTTATTCGGAAGAATTTCTACCTAAGACTTCGTATGTAGTGACTAAAAGATTAATAATATAATATAAAAAATTGACTAAAAGATTAATAATTTTACAAGTTTTTACTTCAATGAAAATAGGAGTAGAGAACATCATTTACTTCAAAATATTTCTTCAAAAATATTTTGAATAAACGAGAGATCCTATCAATTAAAATAGAGTCTAAAACAATGTAAAGTTTTCATTTTGATCTAGTTTCATTTTAAAAATATAATCATCCAAAATAATCATGTATTTCTTACTCTGGGAAGAAAAAATTGAAGAAGTAGAGCAATCAATTTCAAAAGAGAATGAATAAGTGTTATGTATGTGTAGATTATGTACATTGTTTTAACAAAAAAAATATAATATATGATTAATAGTTTAATGTCCAAATCATAACCCTATATAATTGTTGAAGGAGGCTCTTTAGGAATGACACATCAGCCACATTTTATTGGTTTATCTCAATTTTAATATTTTCACATAAGTAAATTATATAAGCAATTAATTTATATTTCTAAAAAACAAGTAACCGAAATGAATATTAATATATGTTTGACTATTAATTATACATAAAAACCATTAAATTTGAATCTATCTATTTAAAAATAAGTAAAAGTAAATACAATTCAAATTCAATTTAAAACATATAAATAATAATGGTTGAAGAGGCCTCTCCAGCGAATGACACATCAGCATAAATGAGGCTCTCCAAAGAATGTGACACATCAGTCCCCTTTTATTTGTTTATCTCAATTTTAATATTTTCACATAAGTAATAGATCCAGAATTATTTAAGCAATTAATTTATATTTCTAAAAAAAAAATAACCTAAATAAATATTAATATATGTTTGACTATTAATTATACATAAAAACAATTAAATTTGAATTTCTCTATTTAAAAATAATTATAAGTAAATACAATTCAAATTTAATTTAAAACATATAAATAAATAATGGTTGAAGAAGACTCTCCAGCGAATGACACATCATCATGAATGAGGCTCTCCAGAGAATGTGATACATCAGTCCCTTTTTATTTGTTTATCTCAATTTTAATATTTTCACATAAGTAAACTAGATCCGGAATTATATAAGCAATTAATTTATATTTTTTTTAAAAGTAACATAAATGAATATTAATATATGTTTGACTATTAATTATACATAAAAAGTAGTAAAATTTGAATTTCTCTATTTAAAAATAATTATAAGTAAATACAATTCAAATTCAATTTGAAATATATAAATTATATAATACAAGATTTAAAATGTATCATTCTATTTTATTTTTTTGAATGATTTAATCGTTATTTTTAAACAAATGAGGATAATTAAACTTTAAGGCAAGTGAAACAAATAACAAATGATGAGATTAAATAAGTTTCGAAGTTAACTGCAACCTAGAAAATTATAAGTCATGAAAAATTATTCAATACACAATCGAGAAGATAAAAAATTATATAAAAATAGGGAGAAGGATATAAAACCGAGAACAAAATGAATACAAAAACATACAAAATTTTAAACATCGAAAAAGATGAATTCAATGAAAGATATATAAAAATAAAACCTCAAAATGGTAAATTGAGAAAAAATAAAAAGTTTAAAGTATGAAAACTGAGAATGGTAAATTGAGAAAACATAAATATTATTAGTATTATAATTTCTTATAGAGTGTGAATATATATTAATAATATTATAAACATTTTATAAATAGGAGATTCATATTTTTCCAATATATAGATTCAAATTAGGCAGAGACATTTTAAGAAATTTGAAAATAGTGTAGTTTCCATAATATTAATATATATATATATAATTGTTTGGATGTAAAAATAAGTATAGAGGGGTTTGGATTCAATGATTACTCATTTGTATTTCGTTTTTAATAGTATAAAGATTTACAAGCGAATAGTAGAACATGCCGTCTAGTATGTTCTTTATCAAGACAATCTGTCAAAAATGTGAATTTTAAATTTTCGTTAATTGTGTCAACATTTCTGTCTAACAATTTAAAAAAAATATATATTTGTATTGCTCAATTTCACCAATAAACACATTTCATTTAAAAGTAAGATATTTGACCGGCACATACCAATAGACCCACTTAAACCGGCTCTCATTGAACAGAACCGGTTGGTTTTCTCTGGAAGGTTTCTTCTTTATGAAATCACCAAAACATAGTTAGTACTCAGTACGATCGGATCCTCAAAAACTCTCTTAAACCTTTGAAGCCCTCTTTAAAGGTTTTGAGTTTGAGAAATTGTGTAAAGGCAATCCAATAGCGATTATGAACAAATTGTTTCGAGCAGCTCGAGTATGGCGCGGACCACTCTCTCATCCTAAATCCATTGTTCCTTCGCACCCACGGGCACCAGAGATTCGTCGCTCTTTCTATCACGGTATGCTATTTATTCAAAAATCTCTAAATTTTCTATCTTGGTGGGTTTTGGTTGAATCCATTTGATTGTATGAATTTGTAATTGCTTTAAAAATTGGGACTTTTGAGGAATTAAGAGCCCAAGAAGCTATTTTTTCCTTATGATTCCTTACATAAAAGTTCCCCATTTTTTATATCTTCATATCTTGAATTTTGATTTTTGGTATGATTCGAGTTCTTTGCCATTTCTTTGTCCAGTAAAATCTTTGTCTCTTAGTAAAAATTTGGTCTTTGATTTTGCAGGAAACTTTAAGCAGAGTAATTCAAAAGTAAATGAAGTGTTGAGATCTTGCAGCATCCTAAACGATTCTCCATGCTTTTCCACGGCACCTGCAGTTTTAGGTGCTCTCTTCAGTGTTGGAGCTATAGGAGTAGCTTATGCTGAATCTGATGAGGTTTTGTAAAACACTCAAAAACAACAAAATGTCGATAGTTGGTGTTGTTGATAGATGGATTAGTCCTTTCTATATTTAAAACTTAACCTTTTGCAGGCTAATGACAAATCATCTGCCCCAATAGATCCTCCACCAAACTATGTAGACATTGCAAAGAAAGAACGAGCTCGAATTGAAGAACTAATATCAAGTAAAGGAACTCAATATGGTTCTTACCCACGGTTCAATGTTGCTGTCAGGGGTCAAAAGGTTTCCGCTTTGATCTCTCTTGTTTTGTTTTTTATCTAGTTTTGTGAATTTGGCTATATTTGTGATATGACTTACTTCTAAGTGCTCCTTGATGAAAATGTTTGTTCTATCTTGTAGATGACCTTGAAGTTCCAAGTTCCTTCTACTTGTGAAGTCGCACAATTAATATCAAACATTGGATCCCAACTAGGTGTGAAAGTCTCAGATCGCACTGGTGGTTCTGACATGCTATTACGTGCTTGGGACAAGTAGTTTTCTTGTACTACTAAATTTTTTCCAAGAACCTGATGTATAATAGAAATTTAATCGCTAGTCCATTCTTGTTACTTCAGTCCAGTTGCTTGGCAAATAACACTTCGCAGTGTAGAAAACAAGAAAGAACTAGGAGGGAGCGAAGAAGATTTAGATGAAGACTTGTGCATTCTTATCTGTGGTTCCTTAATTACCTCTGATAAAGTGGTAAGTTTCATTTCTCGTTTGGTTATTTACTCAATCAAATGTTCTTGAGGGTTTCTTTGTTTGATAACATCTTTCAAAATGTGTTAGGAAGTTGAGTTCATTAAGAAGGGAAGCTTGACCACTGAAGAACTTGAGGCATTTGTCTCAGCTTTGCGAGTAGCTGGAACAAAAGCTGGACAAAATAAAGGAGGTGGAGTTAAAGGTAGCGTTCGTGAACCGTCTACAGACAAATCTATCTCTCAATTGGAATCTATGGGAGTGAGAATCTACGGAGTTAATAAACCTCTTGGGGATGATTCTGTCAATGAGATTTCATGGGACAATATTGCTGGATATGATCAGCAAAAGCGGTAAGCTTTGGTTACATCTTTGCCTTTGTATCCCATATATTTGCTATATTAGCTTCTATCATAATGCAGAGAGATAGAAGATACAATATTGATGGCCCTTCATAGTCCTGAAGTATATGATGATATAGTACATGGTACACGGTCCAAATTTGAATCAAACCGACCACGGGCTGTTCTATTTGAGGGTCCACCAGGTTAGCTTTAGAAAGTTTTATTTGCAAATTCGTCCTTCTCTTTGTAGAAACAAATTTGAATCTGATGTCCGTAAACTCTAACCTTAGGAACTGGGAAGACATCTTGTGCGCGTGTTATCGCTAATCAAGCGGTGAGTAGTCAGAAAACTTATAAACCCTACTTGACCTTAAGATTTATCTGAATCTTGAGCTCTAAGTGTTTTTGCAAGTTGTTGCGGGTAGGGTATACGTTTAAATATGGTGGTGAAGCGGCTTCTTGGGGCTGTGTTTTCACAAGCAAATGAGCTCCCTGATGGTGCGATTATATTTCTTGATGAGGTGAAGATATATTCTTTTCCAATTTTTTCCTTTCAAAATTTGACTGTGAATTAAAATGCTTACTTGTCTAACTCACATTCCAGATTGATGCCTTTGCTATATCTCGCGATAGTGAGATGCATGAAGCAACACGTAGAGTTTTATCGGTACTACTAAGGCAGGTAACATAAAGAATTGCCAACATCACACATCCACAAGAGGCTAGCTATTTCCTGTATAATGAATCTGCTTTGCAGATTGATGGATTTGAACAAGACAAAAAAGTGGTTGTGATTGCTGCAACCAATAGAAAACAAGATCTTGATCCCGCTTTAATCAGGTAAGCAATAAAACCAGTTCAATTCATGAATGGATGCAATATCCTGACCAATATCCTATGTTTTTCATCTGTGTATATTCAGCCGGTTCGATTCCATGATCTTGTTTGACTTACCAGACTTACAAACCCGTCAAGAAATCATCGCCCAATACGCAAAACAACTCTCGAAACCTGAAGTAGTCCAGCTTGCTCAGGCCTCAGAATCGTAAAGTTTCTAACTTTCTTTCAGCATATCATACAAAAAATCAAAAATTTCAATTCGATCTACGTCAAGGTCACTGACTTTTGATTGGTTATGCAGCATGTCAGGCCGGGACATACGAGATATATGTCAAGGAGCAGAACGAACATGGGCTTCAAAGGTTACAAACCTAATTTCGTATTCTACACTTGACTAAATGTTACATGACTGTAGATCATCGTTAACCTTTTATATTGTTGGTTGGACAGTTGATTCGTCGAGCAAAAGCTGTTGGAGAAGAAGAAAAAATCACTCTCCCTCCAATACAAGAGTACTTGGAAAGCGCTGAAGCTCGACGTAAAGCTCTTCTTAGTGTAACAGAGCAAAAAGAGCAGAAATTTGCCTCTCGTTTTAAGAAACCTCTGCTAGATTTTGAGTAAACATATTCTCGTTTGACAGTTAATTCTGTTATTTAAATTTGACTCTGGTCAAGGTCAAAGGTTGATGTAAAATAACAGTTAATAATAATTTGTTAATTATTCTGAAGCGTACATTAAAACGACGTCGTTTCAAAAATTAGATTTGAGTACTCGAAGCAAAATACGCTTTACCATTACCACCAAACAATAGTATCTCGTAGTCTCTGCGAGCATAAGTTCTGTGAGAGCAGAGGCATTTTGATGAGCTTCATCGGATTGTGTCCTTTTGTCGTCAAATTGTTGTCTTTAATTCGAGACATGCTTTCTGGTTAATTTCCTCGGATTTTGCGGAGTATAGGTTTTCGAAAAGGGTATGTACTACTTCTTCTTATGCCTAGAGACTGTTCGATGAAATGCCTAAGTTAGACTTTTCCAACAATTTTTTCTCCGTTTGACAATTTTTTTTTTTTTTTTTTGAATGGATGTTCAGGGTTCTCAGGTTTGGTCTGTTCTTCAGTCTTTGAAGTGATTTGATACGGAGCAGTCATGGATGGTATATGAATGATTCTTGGGCAATTGAACTTTTGTGATTTTTTTTTTTTTTTTTGCCTTCAAGCGTTGCAATTTCTTCACATATTATTGTGTTGCATTTTGTAAATTGGTGAATTACAATGCGAACTTAGGAAATTGACAATGTTAGGCAGCTTAATGAACATGAAATGAAATCAATCTTACAACACAATGATCGTCATAAGAGTAGGCTGTTTTCGGGTGAAAACGTTATCGAGTTGAAGTTTCATATGTTGTAAATTTTCTTAGTATAACTTGTTAAAACCCCAATGTGCATCAACATCTGTGCATAGAAGTTGAATCTTGTTTTTTTTTTGGTTTTTGGAAAATTGAATTTGAGGTTGCATAGTGATAAAAGCTTTTGGATACTGGTATTAGTATGTCTATGCTGTATGAATTGTATGTGAAAGGTTGTAATATTGGTTATTTTAATTTTCAGTTGATTCACAACCAATGATGGAGGAGACCATACTGGTCGGTGATGACCTAATGATGGGTCCTCCATCTCCTGTCATCCCTCCTGAAATTGCTGCACATGTGCTTGAAGGTGTTGAATTGTGCGATGGGATTTTGAGGAATCTATTCCTATGTAAGTCTCTCTTTTTTTTTTTTTTGTATCAACTATCAAGTCTTTGTATTCTCATTCCTCAGTTTGGTTTGTGTTCTGAATTGATGAATGTTTCTGGCTTTAGGCTTGCAAATCAATGATATTGAACCATTTTGCCAAGATGAGCTTGCCTTGTATCGACAATGTGCTGAGAAAAGAGTAATGTTTTCTAACCATCTGCTCAGATTGTATCTCTATAAAGCTTTTCAAATCTCATTACCATTTTCTTTTCAAATCCTTCTCTAGGACAAGGTATTGAGAGTAAGACTTCAAGAGAGCGAACACAAGTTAGGATTGTCTATGCCTATTGATCTGGCTAAGGAAAGGATTACTCAGCTTGAAGCTGAAGCCACATCTCTAGAGAGGTACTCTTTCTACACATAGCAGATGGTGCAGGGGCATTTTCAGTTTAAAATCTCTGTAGTATATTTTGTTTTGGATAATCTTTACACTGAAGATATTTTTTCTGGATCTGTGCTACCATCTAATCATGTAAATCTATAGATGTTCAAAAATCTATAATCCAAAAGTTAACTAAAACTAGTTTAATCTGTTTTGTGATCAGGCACTTGATTCTAGCTAGTGGAGCTGAAGGAATTGAAGGATTTCGTCGGAGATGGAGTTTGCATGGTCGGATGACAGATACCAAGTACTGTAACAAAATCTTAACCTTATAGAATAACAATGTTCATAATATAGCACCATAGAATTAATATGCAGCATGAGACTAAGATGAACCCATAATAAACCTTCCCAAATTGCTTTAACTTGGCTGTGTACACAAATCTTTACTTGAGCTGTTAGCATTGTAGAAAATGAAGCCTACAAACCCTTTGTCGTAAAATCAGTTTTATTTTGGCTCTGCTTCTTAGCTTAAAGCCAATGTTTTTTTTTTTTTTTTTTTTTTTTTTCTGGATGTTGCAGAAAAAGATTGGAGTCATTGAAGCAGGGAATGGAGAATAGGAAAAAAGATGAACATGATCAAACCCCAAAAGTAAAACCTTCTACTCAGAAAAGATGGTTCTTTTGGTGAAGATTTTGTGATTTTCCAGAATGAATCATGTTTTGGATCATAAAAGGCTCATAATCATTACACTGTGCTTGCCAATGTCACAACTTTTAGCTATTAGAACTATAATAAAACTAATTTGTATTTTTTCTCACTTTTTCCCACTTTTCCCAACTCATAAACATCTCTCCATTAAATTCGGTCGGTCTTGCAAACGTCAAATAGACATCCATTTACATAAGGTAAGAAATAAGAACCGATCACAAAACGACATCGTATATTTTCTTCATCAACTCGTCTAAAGCCCACGAGAAGGCCAATAAATATTTCCACAAAACGACATCCTTTCGAAACTAGAACTGAGTCATTTGCTGAAACGTCTCCTGGTGGCTCTGACAGTATCTCGAACTCTGCAAGAGAAATTACAAAGAATCATCGAGACATTTGTGTAATTGTCTCAATCCGCCATGGAAGAAAAGAAGATAGAATCTACGACTAAGAACGCTAAAAAGGTTAATCTATTAGACCATAACGCGATCAAACACCTCCTCGACGAATCCGTCTCCGATGTAAGTCATACGAACAACAATTCGTTTTGTTTTTCTCGATTTCTCGATTTCTCCATATTCTTTGATATTTGGATTTCTTCATCTCCTAGATCGTAACGAGCCGAGGTTACAAGGAGGATGTGAGGTTAAGCAACGTCAAAATTCTATTAGGAACGATTATAATAGTGGTTGCTCTTATTGCTCAATTCTACAACAAGAAGTTTCCTGAGAACAGAGACTTCTTGATCTGCTGCATCGGATTATATCCTTTTTTTTTGTTTCGGATCAAATTATTTCCTCGCAGTTTTGTGATTTCTAGGGTTAAGATTAATAAATTGAAGATAATAGTATTTAGTTAATTGAATAGATAATTGTTGATATTGGCTTGATCGCTTTGTGTGTGTTGCATTAGATTTTGAGAAACTATAATGTAGAATAGGTATATGTATGAATGTGTGATCATTTGTCTTTATGTTTGGTTCTTGACTCTGGCAAGTATGTGGTGTTGTCTGCAGTAATGCAGCTGATTCTGTACACTAAGGAGAAGAATGCTATATTGTTCACCTATCCTCTTGAGGTCTGTTCCCTGAATCTTTTGATAATTTTGATAGATTGTGTGCTTTTGGTCTACATCCTTGTTTTGTTTGTATCACATTGATTGCAATTTCGGTGTATATTGTACACTTACTTCCCGCATACAGTTCTTCATTATTAGAGTTATATTTTGATGTCCTTCTGTTTTGTAAAGATTCTGATTATTCAATTGTTTTGGTACAATTCGAACATGTTTATTTGGTTGTTTAGCTCATCATTTCCTGACTCGAGATCGGGTGTTTAATATGCAGGGATCATTCACCAGCACTGGTTTAGTAGTATCTTCCAAATTACCTAGATTCTCTGACCAGTACACTCTCACCATCGACAGTGCTGATCCGAAATCAATCTCAGCTGGGAAGTCAGTCCACTTCACCAAAAACGTCACTCAATGGTCTCTCTTCTGCATTTTTCTTACTCACGATCATGCCATATCCTTTGCATTGTGTCATTTTCTTTTAAATGGTTTGTTTTTTGGTGTGTATTCAGGCTTACTGAAGATGGAGTTCTTGTTGAGGGTTTATTCTGGAAAGATGTTGATGCCCTAATCAAGGAGTACACAGGAGGAGCCGGAGAACCAAGGAAGAAGAAGTGATCGATCATCTTCAAAGGGATAAGTATGTTAGATGACTTTGTATGGTCAAAAGAACTTTGTTAGATGACTAAAATTGATGGTGACTTCTTTTAGAGGACTACACAGATAGAAGAATCCTTGCTAAAAGCTTTAACTATATTTTTCATATTGTTCAGAGATTTTATTACCCATTTATTATCATTTTATATACCTTGTTCGGTTCAATTCGGTTCTGGAAGGGCCTGTTTTATTAAGCCTTTTCTTAAAACAGACCTTGATTATCTGTAGATGCATGTCTCGTCTTGCCCAATTCTGTCGGGTTTGAGGGCAAATATGATGTTGACCGTTAAATTCAGAAAATTATATGTTTGGCCGGTCTGGTCCAACATAACCGGGCAAATTAGCTTTCAAAAATTCGGACTGATCCGAATATGTCCGGGGACCGGGGTTAGCCATTAGCTTTCCATTGCAACATTTCTCTACTTTAGTTCAAGTTCATATCGGTCATTGAGTCTAGACAGATCGGTTTTTCTTTGACATCCAAGATAGCGGTTAGAACGTTACCTAAGATTTATAGTAACATATCACAATTTAAAAGAATTGTACCCAGACGCGTCACATGTTAAGTGCACCCACTCCTACTATAGATCCGCCCCTGACTATGTAAGTTATAACTATTTTTGTGGTGTTAGAGTATAATGCATGTAAACTGTTAGTAGAGTGATTGTTAATATCTATCTATCTATGCTAAACATTAAAAGAGAAGTCAACGTGCGGAAAGTTGGCCAATTCCAGCATAAACCTAACTCATGTGTTAATATGTATAACATAGTGCATTTCCATACATGAACTATTAAAAACTTTGAATTCGATACTCTAACTACTGAAATTGTGCAATCTTATACATATAAACTAACATTGTTAAATTTCCGTTAATGATTGATGACATGAGTCCCACATGGAATCCACATAACATATGACGACTCCATGTAATGAAGGCTTAATTGGGGAAAGTCATCCATTTCATACCTCAACTAAAATCATGTGTTCGATTTATATATGAACTATATAAAAAATGACTTCATTGCAGCTTTCCATTTATCATCTTTCAAGAGCCTGCCGGTAGGAAGTAGGTTCATTTGAGGAAGTCTGGAAGATGCTGATCGAATGGAAAGAAAGGATTGTGGAACAGGGTCCAAAAATCCTTTCACAAAATAATCCATCTTTTTCCGATTTATTGGTTTTGTAATGAAAAGTATATAGGGTTTTGTCACCTCCCCGGTGTTTTTGTCCTCGTTTACTGAAATCAATTTATTTTAGGAAAATTTTACGTTTTCCCGGGATTTTCGACATGCTCCCCTAGCAAATGAACATTTTCTCTAAGCTTATCATGTAGCGTATACGTCGTTTGAGATATACCCAATAATAAAGTCTTCAGTCAACTGGTGGAATACATCAAAAAAAGTTTATTTTTTGATTGGATGGGAATGTTGTACTTGGCGGACTAGTCTATCAGCTTATATATATATACCTTGAAAAATTGCGTCATAAAAATTGAATTTAGTCTGACTGAATCAAAACAATGAATTTAGTCCAACACCAACATACACATACATCAGCTAAACATTCTAGCAAAAAATTTGGATTGAGATAGAAGATTTTGCCGAGCAGAGAAGCAAATACTAAGAGAAGCGATGTTTCCAATGTCACCGAGAGTGAGATGATTCTTTGCTGCTGCATTTTTTACATCGACAGGTTCAGCTGTTTTTTTTTTCTTTCCAGAAAACAATCCATGCACGATTTAAATCCTTGGAAAACAAATTTGAATTAGGGATTCGAGATACTAAAGAATACTAATTTCACCAAATTCATCTGTAAAAAATTGAATCATAAACTGCCACAGACTACAATTTACAAATCGCATAACTGAATATAAATCATCACTTACGAAAAATTAAGGTTTGAAAAACAGAGATTGATCGACGTAATACCTCTTAATGGTTGATGACGATGAACTGGCATCGTTGCCATGATGTTTCTTTTCGATTTTTGGTTTCTTCAGACTCTATTCTTTTTTCTTATCTTTTTTCTTTTCTTTTTTCACAGTAGAGAATCTGAGATTAGGGTTTGCGTGTAGCAGCGGAATCAAAGGTGTTACACAAAATGTATATATTTGTTCCATTTTGTAAATTCAGGTATTATATTCAAAAAATGATTAGTTCATGTATGCAAATGCACGGGGGTATAGTTCATGTATAAATCGAACACATGGCTTTAGTTGATGCATGAAATGACTGACTTTCCCCGACTAAGGGGGTGTTATTGGTTTGTGTATTTAGATAAAGTTTTAAAGAGTTAAATGTTATGATGATTTTATTGTTACTCATTAATTTTGGGAGATTATAATGAAATTTCAAATACTTATCAAGATTCTTATCAAATATATGTGTGGATTCTTATACACTATCTGATGGATTATTATTAACTATCAGAGATTGTTATTATCTTTTTTCTTTAAAAGTTTTCTTTATAAGGTAATATATGATTTTTTAGAAATTTTCCAAATATTATGAATTCAAATTTTAGGTGTATTATTATTTTATAAGAAGGGATATCTTCTACGTTCTATACCATTCATTGTCTCCATTCTTCATCTTCTCCAATTCCAAGAGGTAATTTCTTTGCCACTTTATTATTATTCTACAAGTTTTGTTAATACTTGAGTGTGTAAATTCTCTTTCTCTAATGTATTTTTTTGATAAATAAAATATTGACTGTTATTCTTCTCAAAATTTTCTGAATTTTATTTACTTTGGTTCTCTGTTTTTCATATGCTTTATATGTTAATTATTTTTTTGATTATCTAAGTGAAGTTCTAGTGATTATCAATACATGCTTATCATGGTATATACATATACATGTTTAGTTAATGGGAGATTCCCAAAAAGTAAAGAAAAAGGTCAGTATAGCCAATGGGGACCAGAGGAAACGAATTTGCTAATAGATCTCCTTGTTGATGGAATTCGCCGAAATTGGCGTGATGCTAACGGTGTCATAAACAAGCTTACGGTGGAGCAAAAAATTTTACCTGTTCTCAATGAAAGACTTGGATGCCAAAAAACTCACAAACAGTACCTAAGTAGAATGAAGTATTTGAGGGGCATATACCAAAATTATTTGGATCTTCAACGCTTCAATTCTGGATTTGGATGGGATCCTGTAATGAAAAAGTTCACTGCACCAGATGAAGTGTGGGACAAATATTTATTGGTATGTATTTGATTATATAAATTGAAGCATAGTAATATGATTTTAAAAATTTATCTTTGACTAATACATCTTTTATTAAATTACAGAAACATCCTAACCATACTCATCTACGATATGAGTCGAATGAACAATATGAAGATCTTCAACTCATATTTGGATGTGGTATAGCTACCGGTGGTTTTGCGATCGGAATAGATAATGTAAATCTTCATCAAAATAACGATGAAGTTTTTGAACTATCATCTCAACAACCATCAGCCTCACCAGAATTTGGTATGTCATCTTTTCTAGGCACTAGTCCGAAAGGCCTTCTTGGAAAACTTCATCCTAGGAAGAAGTCTAAAACAGAAGGTACTAGTAAAAAAGATGAGGAGGATCCAATGATCACTGTTAGTAGCAAGATCCTTAGTGTCATACAACAAAGAGAAGAAAGACTACAAAGAGAAGCTGAGAAAAGAGAAGAGAAGATAAAACAGGAAGCTGAGGAAAAAGAAGCTGAGAAAAAAAAAGACAACATATGGGAAACAATGAAGGAGATTCCTAATTTAGAGAATCATACCCGCTACAAAGCAATTACTTTGATTCACTCGCTTGGAATGAAAAATGTCTTCAACGACATGACCGTAGAAGAACGATTTGGTTGGATTCAGAGCAATGTTGGCTCTTGTTGATTATTTTGATGGTTTTTGAATGCTTTCAAATTTAAAAGTTTTTTTTTACTTTGTGTTTGGTGAGACTATCTTCCCTATTGATTTATGAAAATTCCATCAGTTTGAAGTGAATAGTGATTCATACACATAGCTTTTGAAATTGATTTTGATGTCTTATATATTTTATTTTGTGTTTATATTATAATTAAACAAAAGCGTTGGAATTGTGGCATATTACGTTTTATGCAAGTACACTTATGCTTACGATGTTTAGTTGTGGCATTCTATGTTTCATCATTCTATTGTATATTTGTGAATATATGATGTCTTTTATATTTATCATTAACGAATTATACTATTTATGTAGGGACCTTTTCATATCATGGAGCACAACATGGAGAGAGCAGACGAATTTCATCTTGAAGATGATGAATCAGAAATTGACATTTTGCTACTGATGTTGGAAAACACAACCAAAGCTTATTTTACAAAGACCAAACGTATTGAACGACCGATTCGCCAGCCTATCACAAGAACTGGTTATAATTACATCCAAAACGCTCTGAAAGGAGATCATGAACGCTTTCGACAGGTATATCGTATGTATCCACCAATCTTTGAAAAGTTATGTGATCTTATCAAAGAGACAACGTCTTTAAGAGATACCCGACATATGTGTCTTGAAGAAATGGTGGCTACATTTTTGCTCACCATAGGCCAAAACTCGAGATATAGTTACACAATGGATACATTCAAGAGATCTAAATTTGCTGCAAGTACAAATTTTCACAAGGTTTTGAGAGCGTTAAGCACCATTGCACCAAGTTTGATGGCTAAACCTGGACTCGCTGTACCTGTAAAAATAAGAGAAAACACACGATATTATCCTTATTTCAAGGTAATTTTTATTCAAATTATTTTATTATAGATTCAATGAAATCAAAATAATAATTATTTTTATAGGATTGCGTTGGAGCTATTGATGGCACACACATTGATGCAATGGTGCCTGCTTCTGAGGCACCTAGCTATCGTAATCGAAAAGGACGTATCTCACAAAATGTTCTTGCTGCTTGTAACTTTGATCTAGAATTCATATATGTCCTTAGTGGATGGGAGGGTACAGCTCACGATTCTAAAGTATTAAATGATGCTCTAACACGGAGTACTAGCAAGCTACCTGTTCCAGAAGGTATATATACATGCATTACAGTAAAATCTTTAACTTTTATTTTGTAAATATAGTCATCAATATCTTTGTATCATGTATGAATTTCAGGAAAATTCTATCTAGTCGATTGCGGATTTGCAAATCGTCTTAATTTTTTAGCTCCATTCAGAGGTACAAAGTATCATCTTCAAGAGTTTAGAGGTCAAGGTCGTGACCCTAGTAACCAAAATGAGTTGTTCAATTTGCGTCATGCATCATTGAGAAATGTGATCGAGAGAATTTTTGGTATCTTCAAATCCCGTTTTTTGATTTTTAAATCTGCACCACCTTTTCCTTTTAAGGTACAAGCAGAACTTGTGTTGGCTTGTGCTGGTTTACATAACTTTCTTCATAGAGAATGTCGGTCCGATGAGTTTCCTCCTCAAGAAAACAGTGAGAACAATGAGAATAATCAAGAAAACAATTATGAGGAAAGTGGAGATGAAGGAATTCTCCAATCCCAACAAAGAGAATTGGCTAATAATTGGAGAGACACAATAGCCGCTAATATGTGGGCAGGAGCTAGAGAAGCAGGGAGCATACGATGAAGATTGTCAGTGTTTTATTTTGAAAGATTTCATGGAACAATGTTTGCAAGTTCACGTTAGCTTTGAGTTTATTGTCAAAACAAATGGATTAGATTTTTTACATAGAAAATAAAGTCTCTGAGAATACTTTATCAAAGTACAATATTTTTGATGACTATATTTTGTGAAGGAAGTTGTGTATAATCGACAAACCAATAACATATTATTTTATTTCAATGACTCTTTGAGTTACTTTCATTTTAATTGAATAACACAAAACTTTTGATAACTTTATAAACTCATGAATCCAATAACTCTAAACTTACGAAGACTTTAGATTACTTTTTATAAATATATAAACTAATAACATCAAACTTTTGTAGAGTTTTTAAAAATCTTAATACAATAACAATAGAATCCTAATAACATTTAACTCTTTAAAACTATTCCTAAATACACAAACCAATAACACCCCCTAAGCCTTCATTACATGGACTTGTCGTGATTACACGTGGGACCCACGTCATCAATCGTTAACGGTAACTTAACAGTGTTAGTCTATATGTATAAAATTGCACAATTTCATTAGTTAAGATATCGAATTCAAAAAATTTAATAGTTTATATATGGAAATGCACCATGGTCTAGTCCAGGTATAAAATTAACATATGAGTTAAGTCCATGCATGAATTGACTGACTTTCCATCAGAGTGCACCAGATTTAATGTACATGAATGACCAAAACACTATTAATGAAATGTCCCATTAACAAAAATACCATTGTGTTTTTAAAATTTAAATAATATTAATTGTGTTATTTAATTAGATTCAGGCTGAATGAAAGCCCAATAAATATTAATGGATCTCGATAAAATTTAAGGCCTATTAATACGTATCGTAAAGTCGGTTTAACCTAGACGTTGAGGTATGTTTCCCTATAAATATCAAGTTAAGCACTACCATCGTTTCTTCATTGTTTATGGCTTTAGGTTTTACTAGATTTTTAATTTTATTAACTAATCGTTTCTTCATTGTTTGTAGTTTCTAAATTATTTTTTATATTGCAAATCATTCGAATTTGCATCATATATCTCTTCGTTTAGTTTTTTTTTATGATTTACCACCTGTTGGTCAAAATTTATAAATGATCATATTTATAATTTTACAATTATGATTGTTCTCTGCTTGACTTTGTACAGACAGATCAAAGGTAAGAAGAATTCATTCACGCTTTTCTATATATATTTTATGATTAGTTTTCTAATAACCTAATTAATCATTTATAGTTCTATTTTTCATTATGTTATGCTTCTTTATAGTTTTTTTTTTTCAATTTTGTTTTCTTAAGAAAACTCTAGTAAGATGAAAAAATGTAATTCTAATAACGATTGAAACATTTGATCTTATTCTTCATGTTTTTCTGTTTCTATTTTGTTTGTTTGATTCAGATGAACATGCAAAATAACTAAGACTATGATAATATATCTAAGGGTTTAATAATAAAAGTGGAATGTATTTATTTGTGGATATAAAAATTTGGAATAATTATATTGAAAATAAGAAATATTTAATATAATTAAATAATTTTTATGCACAATTCAAATAAATGATCTAGTATGATTTTAACTCTACTTTGAATTTGAGCAGTTACAGATAATCTCTGATATCTATAATTCATAATTGTTTTTTTGCGGAAGATCTAATTGATTCGTCTACACCTGATTTCTCTACAATATTTGAAGGTACACGATCTGCTTTGTAATTTGTTTCTTTTGTTTTCAATCAAAGGTTTCAATTGATTGTATATAATTATCGATTGTATAACTTTAGATTTGGGATCAAAATTATGCAGCCAAACAATTGTTAGGTTACAATTAGAAATTAAGAGCTCTATTTATAGCTACAAGGTTCCGGTTTCTAGACAAAAAAAATTCTTATAATGGAGCTCATGTGTGAAACTCTGTATGTGATGTTTTCTTATGTTATTTGTTTCGATTTTGATAGCGGAAGGATTGCAAGGTAAATTTTACATGGATAATTCGACTTACATAGGTAAAGATGACTTAACAGTGGAGCCAGAAGCACTAGAGTTTGTGGCTTTGGACATAAGTCTCTCTCCCAAAGATCATACAATATCTAATTGTTACAAATTATGGTTTTGAGTTTTTCATTTGATTTATGTTGTTTGCAGTTTGGATCTTTCAGGTTTTTCAAAGATGGTTTCTTATTCCTACAGTGCTCCTTCAGCTGGTGTACGACAATATGATTGGAGCAAGTAATATATTTGGTTTTATATATTCACTTCAGATGATGTGAACTGTCTATAAACTTTGCTAAGACCATCTCACTGGATTTGGTGTAAAAAGCAGTTTATTTGGTTATGAATTTGGTAAAAGTTTCTTGATGTCAAAATGTTGCAGGAGTTCTCATTGTCACAGAAATCGAAAACCAGAAAAATTGATTTGTTGATAATGAAAATTTATTCATACACTTCTGATATATTTATAGTTATAATAATTTCTTATATCTCTGAAAATATTTTAATGACAGGAGCATCAAACGAATAGAAGGACAATAAGAACAATTGCAAATATAAAGGAAAGCGAATATCGTTATCTGAAAGTAATAACATAAACTTTTCATGTTTACTAAATGGTGCAATCTTTGTAATTAGATGAATTTTGCTTAAAACATAACATGAATAGTAAACATAATATGTCTTCACCAAGAAGAAGAAAGATGAATTGATTTATAAAAGTAGAGATTATAATTTTAAAAAATGAAAACTGAAATTATATTACACTGAAATTGAAAACAAACTAAAAGTTTTCAGAATGAATAGGGTTGAAACAAACTAAAGGTTTTTGAAAACCTGAAATTTCATAAATCTCTTATGGTATAGCTTAGGAACAACCTCCTCTTGAATGCCTCCCACAATCAAGTTCTCTGCCAGTGAACCTTAACCTCGAGAGACCTCAAATTGTTTTCTCAGCACCAATAGTAATAGCTCAACCCTCACTCCAACCCAATGTCACATTCCATACTTCTGAAATGAACAATGTTCAAGCATCAGTTGGACTTGGAATGGGTCATCAAACATGTTTTAATTTTTCTTATCCAACGAACTTAAACCGGGCATATGTTACCGGTGGACCTAAACTTGTAGTGCAACAAGTGATGTCTAAAGACTATGTTAAGAACCTTATAAGGGAACATGGGAAAGATAATCATGAAAGAACCAAAAAAGATTATATATGTTCAACCACTATTTACTCATAGTTTCCAAACTTTAATCTTTTTCCCTTGGAGCCTCAACCTCAATATTAGGCCTAAACCGGTCGTGAACAAAGCGGCAACGATCTCCATTCCTACATCCACTCGCAATGCCAAAATAGATACACTGCTTTTGAACCTTATTATCATTGATGCATCTGTTGACTATTCCAGTTTATGGATGGTTTTGGTTAGTTTCATGATTATCTTTCCCATGTTCCCTTATAAGTTTTTTACATGGTCTTTAGCCATCTTTGGTTGTACTACGGTTTAGGGTCCACCAATAACATAATCCCAATTTAAGTTCATTGAATAAGAAGAATTGAAACCGGTTTGATGACCCCTTCCAAGTCCAAATTATGCTTGAACATTGTTTATTTCAGAAGTACAAAATGCAAAATTGGGTTGCATTGAGGGTTGAGCTATTACTATTAATGCTAAGAAAACCATTTGAGGTCTCTGGAGGTGAAGGTTCATTGGCAGAGAACTTGATGATGGGAGGCATGCAGGAAGAGGTTGTTCTTAAGCTATGCCATTTGTGAAATTATCAATGTTTATGAGCTATTTTGCTATGTAATAAAATGGTAGTATTAAGTCTTTAGTAAATCTGTTTAGGGTTGCTAATTATAAATCTATAGTAAATATTTAGAATTTTTGGAATTTGAATTTGGAATATTGGATAGAATTCCAAAACACAATCGTAATAATATATTTGGAGGTTATATTATTGTATAACCTCCAAATATATTATTGATTAGGATCCGTCCGATGGATGTGTTTTCTAAACTTTAAAATAAATTAAATTTACGTAAAATCAATAAATTAAATATTTATTGTTAATGAACTATTTTAGGCAAAGAAGTAGAAAACATGTTTCCTTAGAGAATATAGTTAGTTACATAATTTTATTTTTACATATATAAATTAATTTAACTCTCTATATTATAATTTTATTATTACATATTAAAAATTTATACCACTTCAAGTAGCTTTTAGTTTCATCTTGTTGTTTATTTTTTTCGATCACTATGTGTGATAGGTTTTGAGAAAATACTAGGAATCGAATAACCAAACCGAATACGACACGAAAAGGGTACCAATTAAATTTTAAACCAAAATTTAATTCTAAAATTTATTTAACACCTAACCAATTAAAATAATAAATTAGGTTGGATTATAAAAAAAAAATCAATTTGGTTTGTTCAAATAGTTATAAGCTTGTAAAAAAGTATTAGGATTTAAATAATCTAAAAATCTGAATTTGAAAAGAAAAATTCAATTTTTATTGAATTCATAAGATTTAACATACTCTAGAAAACTAAAAATTAAAAATACATACATTTATTTTTTAAAATTTTTTTCGTTGGTTTTACTTTTCGATGAAGGAAAAAAATCTACATGTCACAGTCTTATCAATTAACCGACATCTGTCGTGATAAAATATTAGAAGAACGATAGATTTTTTTATTGGAGCTTAAATAGTATTCAAAACAAAATAAAAATCTAAATATAAGGAGGAATATTTAAATTCTATAAAAAGTTTAAATATCTATTTTATTTTATTTTTTCTGTTGGTTTTATCCAAATATCTATTTTATTATGTGATTCTGATAATTATTTTTTTAGTTTCACATAATTAAAAACGTGTGATAAAATAATCGTTAGAGCTTAAATAATATAAAAATATAAAAATATAAATTTGAAAAAGAAATTTTAAATTTTATTGAGATAATAAAATTTAACCTATATTAGAAAAAAATAAAGAAAAATTTATATATTTTATTATTTATTAATTTATATATAATAAAATATTTGTATATATAATCGAAATAATATTTGATTAAATTTGCTAAACCAAGTTTTAATCCTTTGATACACATGCGTGGATTCTAAAACTTTTGAATTATGAATTTTTTTTTAAATGGATATGTGCATTATTAAATGGGTCGGATAGGATCCTATTCCCATTGACAATTGTTACTCTATAATATATGCGTATTTTGGCCGGGTCGCGTATTAGATCGTCTTGGATCTAAATGATTCAATAGATTATTGTACAAAATTGTCTTTTATTTATAGAAATCAAAATATTCGACCCATTATCCCAATAGCATTAGCTGTAAATAAACAAAAAACAGCTTAACTGGCTTGACCAAAAAATTTCCCATAATTTCAATAGTAAAGATACGTTAAAAACTTAAAATAGAACGAACATAAGGTTGCTATAAGTGTCGAAAAATCCCCAAGTACTGTACTAAACAAATCCATGTTTTGTACTCCTTGTTATAAAATCCCAGCTACTATCTAGTCACACGCATAGTCAGACGCGCGCGCGTGAGTAACTTGAGCAGGCTAATAACAACACACCAGAAAACCACACAGAAATAAAATCCACGCGCATGATCAAGCGCGTAAAACAAGTGTGCGTCTCTCTAGCGTTCGTTCTCGATATATCTCTTTGATATTTTGTTCTCAGCTCTTTCTCTTTTGTTTTCTCTGACAAATTCGATTTCAATTTTTGCGAATCGGAGAAAATAATGTCGTCGAAGGATAAGAAACCGGCGAGGCCGTCGAGTAGTCGAGCTGGTGGAATCCGAACTCTTTCCGATCTCAATCGAAGGTCTGGACCTGATTCCGATAGTGATTCTGATGGACCTCAAGAATACTACACCGGCGGCGAGAAAAGGTCAGTCCTCTTTAAATCCTTCACTCGGATTTCAAATTTTGCAAAGTGATTCAATTAACTTCTTTCGATTCTGATGCTAATGTTGATTATACAAAAAAAAAAAAAAAAGAAGTAAAGATATCATCTTAGTGATAATTCGGATCTGAAATTATCAAATTAGACGAGTGAGGATTATGATTTTGATTAGCCAGTTTTAAAATTGTTGAGTTAGATCAAAATTGATTGATAGAAGAAAGTGGATAAAAATTAAACCTAGTTTAATATCTCAATTTAGGGTTTTTGTATATGTTAAAACTGAACATGTGATTTTTTGATGTTGTTGTAGTGGTATGCTAGTTCAGGATCCTTCGAAGAAAAACAACGATGATGTTGATGAAATATTCAATCAAGCTAGACAATTAGGAGCTGTGGAAGGACCACTTGAGCCACCTTCAAGTTCAAGGAGCTTCACTGGAACTGGAAGATTGCTTTCAGGAGAAAATGTGCTAACTGGTCCTCAACAGCCTGAGCCTGTTGTTCACAACATTGTTTTCTGGTCTAATGGATTCACCATTGATGATGGTCCTTTGAGGAAATTAGATGATCCTGATAATGCATCTTTTCTCGAGGTGAGGAAAACAATTTCTTTGACGTTATAGGTGAATGAGTTTCAACTGCTCATCATCTATTTGGAGTTATTGATTTAGTTTGTGTTGTTGTAGAGCATTCGAAAATCTGAATGCCCGAAAGAGCTTGAGCCTGCAGATAAAAGAGCTCCGGTCCATGTTAATCTGATGCGAAGGGAAGAGAAATGTCCTGTGAGTCCTCTCTATTCTATCCAGATTGTAAATTTTGTTTCTGATCAGCATTTATATGTTTTGCACCATTAGCACATTGTGATATCTTAATCGAGTTCACTCGCAAATTTATGTTATCGAATGTAGCACTTGTTCACACTCAGACTTACATAAATATCTTTGAATGTTTTTAGTTTGTATAAGAGTTTTTGATTTAATAATTGAAATTTTTGTAGATAAGCATATTTTGGTGATGATACATTACCAAGATCTTGCTAGATTTGATAATATATTTCATGGTGCGACAAAATCTTATGTGGGATTGTTTTTTTTGAATTGTAGGAGAGAGAGAAACGTAAGGTTTCATTTCAGGGTGTTGGAAGAACTCTAGGTGGTAGCAATGACGGCAGTGGAAGTAGCTCATCAACAGTTCCAGATTCCACCGCCATTCCCATCCAAACCGGTTTAGCAGCAGCATCACCATCTCCAAGTCTTGTAATAGATGAAACCGTTCCAACCACATCGATACAGCTGAGACTAGCGGATGGGACACGCATGGTGGCTAAGTTCAATCACTATCACACAGTGAATGACATTCGTGCCTTCATTGATTCATCTCGACCTGGAGCTCTGGTGAACTACCAGCTTCAGACAATGGGATTCCCACCTAAGCCCTTGACTGATCTCACGCAGACCATTGAACAAGCTGGTCTGGCCAACTCTGTCGTTCTTCAGAAACTCTAGAAACCATTGAACAAGGTTTGTTCTTTTTGTTTTCTATCTATATGCATTATGAGATCTTCATAACTGTTATTGTAACCAGAAAAAAATGTTGGGCATGTAAGTTACTTCTTCGCTTTGTATACGCAGCATAAATGGGGTCTCTCATATGGTAAGAAAAGACTCTTGGTATATATTTTCTTATTCTATCGAAAATAATAATTTTATTATGCGTTTTGGGGGTTTTATAGAGGGCTTTCAGAACAATTTATATACATTATTAGTTTAATGATCAAATGTCATATGTAGATATCATTGTTGTGTAAGAGTATTATAAACTTATTGAGAATTTGAAATGTTTATGTATATGACTAGGCAAAACTACATCATATAAGTTTGTTGAAAGTTGACAACTTTGAAATTTAAGTAATTAAGTTTGTGAAAAGAACAGCATAAGTTCATTCTATTTTCCACATTTATTTTTATAATGACGACATAGCTTTAAAATAACCAGGTTCTAAATCGTTGTACTTTTTAGTTAAAAAAATACTTTCAAATTTATTAAAATCTAATATAAAATTAAATCTTTGCTATAATGTTTTTAAAATTAAATAACACCCAATTTTAACGAGCATTGAATCCCACCGGTTTTTCTAAAATAGTAAAAATTATATACATAAACAGATGTGGAAAGTCATCATGAAGAAATTTCAACAATTTATTTGAGAATGCAGACATGAAGTGAAGACACCAGACAAGTCAAACTTGGTTTGGATTTTAGTCATTTTACCAATCATTGCAAGTGGCAAAAGGCAAAAATCTCTGAGAACAATAATGCAGAAGCCATGTCTTCTCTCCTGCTTCTTCTTCGTCGTCTTCTTCATACCACAACTAGCTTTTTCTTGCCCACATGACCAAAGACATCCCCTTCTCGAATTCAAGATTACTGATTCACAACATCACGAACTACTCCATAACGGACCGGGCCTTGAGAGATTTAGAAACATGGCAGCCAAACTCAGATTGCTGCAAATGGCAGCTCGTGAGATGCGACGCTCTTTCGCCTTCCAGAGAAGTGATAGACCTGAATCTCCGCTCTCTTATCCAGTCTGACTCAGTATTCTCAGTGAGTTCAAGCATTCTGAGACCACTTCTACGTATAAGTTCTCTCGTAACACTTGATGTCTCGTCGAATTACATAGAAGGAGAGATTCCTGGAGATGCGTTTGTGAACTTGACAAGTTTGATCTCTCTTGACATGAGTGATAACTACTTTAATGGCTCTATCCCTCCTGAGTTGTTCTCCTTGAAGACTCTTCAGCGTCTTGATTTAAGCAGGAATGCTATTGGAGGAGAGATTCCTGGAGATGGGTTTGTGAACTTGACCAGGCTGATCTCTCTTGACATGAGTGTTAACAGATTTAACGGCTCTATCCCTCGTGAGTTGTTCTCCGTGAAGAACCTTCAGCATCTTAACTTAAAATGGAATAATATTGGTGGTACGTTGAGTGGTGACATCAAAGAGCTCAAGAATCTGCGGGAACTGATCTTGTCTATGAATCTCATTGGAGGAGAGATTCCTACAGAAATAGGTAAACCAGAAAATCAATTCTCAAAATTTAAAGTTTATATTCATGTATGATGATCACCGTTTTTTATTGTTGTTGTGTGTGTTACAAGGTATTCTTGTGGAACTGCGGATGCTGAGATTGAGCTCGAACAAGTTCAATGGTTCCATACCTTTGTCCGTGTCACAGTTGACAAAGCTCGAAACGTTTGATCTTCAGAGAAATTCCTTATCTTTTGAGATTCCAGATGGAATCGAGAACTTGGTGAATCTATCAACTCTGTCTTTGAGCATGAACAAGTTGTCGGGTGGAATTCCATCGTCGATACAAAATCTGAAAAATCTTCAAGTCCTTAAGCTTGAAGTTGAAGGTAACAATGGCTTGTCGGGTGAGATTCCCACTTGGTTTTTTGGTCTTCAGAATCTGAGGATACTGCGGCTCGGAGGAAGCAAACTCCAGTGGAACAGCAATGGCTCTATCTTTGCACAGTCTAAGTTATATGAGCTGTCACTTAGATCTTGTGGCTTAGAAGGAAATATTCCGGATTGGCTCAAGAATCTAACATCTCTTATATACTTAACAAACTCAGGTTCACTGCCTCCTAGTTTATTTCAGTCTCGGAACATATCCACTCTTGTGCTATCAAGTAACAACTTCTGTGGTCAGATCCCTATACAATAGGCGAATCATCAATCAACCTACTGGTGCTGTCTGAAAACAACTTCTCAGGATCAGTACCAAAGTACTTTGCAAAGAACCAGAGGCTGAGATTGCTGGACTTGTCAAAAAACAGACTATCAGGTGAATTCCCAAGGTTCGAACCCAAGTGATTGCTTTGGTTCCTCGATATATCTTTCAACGAGTTCTCTGGGGATGTTCCATCTGTCTTTGGATCAAAGACCTTAGTGCTTTCAATGAGTCATAACAATTTCAGCGGCGACTTCCCTCAGGACTTCATCAAGCTCGAATCTCTGATGCAATTGATCTTCAAGATAACAAGATCTCTGGAAAAATCCCGAGTTTTATCTCCCGGTTATCTTCTTCCCTAGAAGTACTTAGCTTGAGAAACAATTCTCTCAAAGGTTCAATCCCAGAAGAGATATCAAATCTCACAAGTCTAAAGGTCTTGGATCTCTCTGAGAACAATCTTGATGGATCTCTCCCTTCATCTCTTGGGAATCTCTCAGGCATGATAGAACCTCCCACGGACTCATCTTCGATTTTTGGTTTTCTGTATTACACGATTTAGCAGTGAACTGGAAGAAATCAAAGCAAGGTCTTAGCAACAAAAACATCTACCTATACACTCTCTTAGATGTCTCCAAGAACAAGCTACTCGGAGAAATCCCATCTTCTTTAGGCAACCTCAAGACCCTAAAGCTTTTAAACCTCTCCAACAATGAGTTCTCTGGATTGATCCCACAAAGCTTTGGAGATCTTGAGAAGGTAGAGAGCTTAGATCTTTCACACAACAACCTCACAGGAGATATCCCAAAAATGTTATCCAAGCTTAAAGACCTGAATACTTTGGATTTGAGTAACAACAAGCTTACAGGTAGAATCCCTGAAAATCCTCAGCTAGACAGATTGAACAATCCAAACATTTACGCATACAACAACGGAATCTGTGGATTTCAAATCCAAGTACCATGCTCTTCTACACAGACCGAGCCACCAAAAGAAGAAGAACAGAAAGATGAAGAGGAAACAATGTTTTCATGGAAAGCTGCATTCATAGGTTGTTCTTGTGGATTTCTTGTAGCAGTGACATATGGAATCGGTTATAACAACCTTTTATCTATCTACTACTTCATCAAAAATATTTAAATGCAATTTTACATTTGAAAAAACTTTCTTGTGTAATATATTTATAACTATCTGAAACTTTGTTTGTTATGAGATATATGGTTGCAAAATAATATGTTGATGTTAAACTTTTTTGTTAAAGGGTTTTCTGGAATTAATTGAATAAAGAGTAAGGGGACAGCCATCACAGGAGAACATATGATCAAGAGATAAAGAGAAGAGACCAGACCAGAGCTGAAGAATGGGAGGTCCAGACTAGACTTGTGCCCAGTTGTAACAGGGCATCCACATTACAAACAAGTCCTTGTGTTGCTTGGTAAGTACGGTTCACTTGGTTCTTCTACTGGGCAACGCAGGGGAATGTTTCTTGGGCTTCTTGCCCTGTTCATTGACTCTCTGTTTTGTTGAAGAACAGAGTATTTCTTGCCTTCACACAAACCGCATTAGTCATTTGTAGAGAGGGCTATGAACATCTTAACCTTGTCAGCGACTTTAATGAGATTCCAGATCTCTGTTTTCCACAGAATGGCTATAGTAACATTGCGGCTCAGGTTTTCTTTCTCGAGCCTTCCAGTAACATTATCGTGTTGTACGTAGTTCCATGTATACGCAGCATAAATGGGTCTTACATATGGGAAGAAAAAACTTCTGGTGTAGATTTTCTTGTTCTATCGAAAATAATATTTTTATTATACGTTTTGGGGTTTTATAGAGGGCTTTCAGAACAATTATATACACTGTTAGTTTAATCAAATGTCTTATATGTATGTATCATTGTTGTGTTATTCTTCTGCCAAAAGTTGCTGCCTTGCTGGTAAGCTTATTGAAAATTTGAGATGTATATGACTAGTTTGGCAAAACTACATTGTATAAGTTTGTTGAAACTTTGAGATTTGATGTTTTTGAAAAGAAGACCGAGCATTCTTTCATTCTATTTTCAACAAGTTTTTATTTTACAATAACGATAGCTTCAAAGTAACCAGGTTCTAAATCATTGTACTTTTTAGTTGAAAAAAATTATTTAAAATCAAATCTTATTATATAAAACTTGATTGCACTCACCATAAACCGACACGTGTCAAAAATTATAATTCACGAACGTGTCACAAATAATTCAGATCTTGCCACATGTCAAATTAATAAATTAAATTATTAAAAAAATATAGAAGGAAAAAAAAAGAAAACCAAGAATTTATTAATTTATCTAATCATTAATTAAAATTTAAAAGTAATTTTAAAACAAATACAGAAACAGAAAATAAAATAAATAATTTTAAAAGGGGAAAAAGAAACCAAAAATTTGTTAATTTATCTAATCATTAATTAAAATTTAAAAGTAATTTTAAAACAAATAGAGAAACGAAAATAAAAGAAATAATTTTAAAAGGGAAAAAGGAAACCAAGAATTTTTTAATTTATGTAATCAATAACTAAAATTAAGAAATAATTTTAAAACAAATCCAAAAACAAAAATAAAAATAATTAAAATATAGAAATAATTTAAAAGGAAAAAAGGAAACCAAGAATTTATTAATTTATCTAATCAATAATTAAAATTAATAAATAATTTGAAAACAAATCCAAAAACGAAAATAAAACTAATTAAAATATAGAAATAATTTTAAAAAGAAAAAAGAAAACCAAGATTTTGTTAATTTATCTAATCAATAATTCAAATTAAGAAATAATTTTAAAAAGAAAAAAACAAGAATTTATTAATTTATCCAATCAATAAATAAAATTAAGAAATAATTTTTTTAAAAACACAAAACTGAAAATAAAACCTAAACCCCTATCTTAAAGAAAAACAAGTTAAACAAGAATTTTTTAATTTATCTAATCAATAAAATTAAGAAATAATAAGAAATAATTTTAAAAAGAATAAAAGGAAACCTAAACATTGTTAATTTATCTAATCTTATTATATAAACCTTGGTTGGAGAATGAAACAATTTTTTTTAGTATAATCCAATATAATTCATTATTCTAATTGGTTGAGTGTAAAATAAATTTTAGGAGATGATCTAATATGCAGTTTTGTTGGGTTTGTCAAACAAGAGTTACATATAATTTACATAAGATAAAAAATTGGTTAGAAAATTGCATGATATTCTTAGTTTACGGAACAAAGAAACAACACCTCTTTTGGACATCAAATTTAAGTAATTGTTTCCTCCATAGAGGAGAAAATGTGTGTAAATGATTCTCTCAAGGAAGAAAGCAAATATTGTTCTCTCGCAAAGGAAATAAGTTGAAAACAGGGCAGAAATACATTTTGAGAGAGATGCTAAAGCGGAACCAATTCTCATACACTTATTTGGATCTAGCTAGAAGAGAGAGCAAGTCAGTGGGCCTTCTGTTGAGATTGAAAATAATAGTAGATAAGAATCCGAAAACGGAAAAGAAATAAAGCCGTAAAAACCAAACATCTTAAGGTATACTAGACCTGAGATAAGAATAAAATTGAAAGTTGGTGACAGAAGGGTGAAGCTATAAGATATTGTCAGAAAACGTCATGAGATAGGGAATAATGAAATATTCTAGCAAAGTGAAGCTGTGAGAGGGAAAAGATATTATGTTAGCAACCGAGATACGATCTCAACAAGAGGATATCAGATTGGACAATGAAGATTTTACGAGAAAAACATCTCACCTAGATATGAGTGAGAACATAACATCCGGTCACTGAATTTTTTTTACATCTCATACTAGGTCTGGACGTTGTGGTTGATTCATGTCTCTCAGATTTTTGGGTTTAGAGGCCTACGATCCATTCGTTTTAGTTTGGTTCCATCTACATTTGAGTCAAGTTTGGATACACGAAATAGAAAACAAATATTAAAAATTGGTTAAATTTGAATAAAGTTTGGTTAAATTTTCACAAATATAACTTAGAACTTTCAAATCTTTTTGCATTTTGCATATGTTGGTCATTTCGATCTAAAAATAATTAATATTTTTGTTTATAATTGTAGGGTATATAATTCAGTTATATCAAGTTTATATATTATTAATGGTTTTGAATATATAGTTGTATTTCGAATACTTCAGGTATCCATTCAGTTTTCGATCTAGTTTGGGTTCGGTTATTCAGATAGAGAAGTTTAAGATCCTTTTTGATTTTTGTCGGATCTGATTCAGTTTGGTTTCTGTTATTGAATTAAGTGTTTATTTGATTTAATTAGATTTAAAGTTTCAGTTATTTTAAAATCTAATTAGTGGATTTTTATAAATTGACATGACTCAAACGTGGGTTCTTAAATCTATTGCTAATACTTTTTGATAATTTGTATGGATTACCTTGTATTAGAATTATTGAAAATAAAATAACTACATAATATTTTCAAAATAGCTATAACAAAATAACATTTATCAAAACACTTATAAGAAACAAAATACTCGATCATCTTATTGTTGTGATTAAACTGAAGATTTGATTTGATATTTGTTTAGGAAATCTAGGTAACAAAAATATTTGTTCAGTCAACCAAAATACTCGATCTTCTAGTTGTTGACCAATTATCTTGTCCTGGATAAAACAGGTAGAATATCTGAAAAATTCAAAAAAAAAAAATCTGAAATTGTAATCTATATTTCCAACGATACTCAATAAATTAAATTAAATTAAATTTCAATATGATATTATGAATCTCCATAAGCAATTGGGAAAGACTGAGGAGAGATGAAAGATATTAGATTTACTAGGGTAAGAGGTGGTATTTCATTTACTCATATTCTAGTTAAAAGATTACATCAAAGTCCATCAATATTGAAATACAATAAAATAATGTCTATGTTCAATAACATGTATTTTTAATGTATTTTAAAATAAATTAAACAAATTTTATATCCAATAACATAAGATTTTATTGTATTTTCTCAAATAACACAATTGAATAATACTAGATTTCTCTTTAAATTTAAAATACATTCAATTTCATTAAAATACAATATTCAATAATCTCACCTAATAGATAAAAATTTACATGATTATTAATTTATGTTATTAATGGGACCATATATTTACATAGGGATTCTAAAAATATTATTATCTTATTATCTTATCGAATTTTGTTTATTTTTACACCGGTCCGAGTTGAGACTTGATCTTGTTTTATGAGCCTCATTATCATGTTTATGAGAATTATCTTGCTTATTTCTTCTTATTGTTTGCAGGTTGAACAACTGAATTGATTTGAGTGTTGGTGCCTATCGTACAAAGATAATTCTTAGTTTTCTGCCTAAACTTCTCTATTCCAACAAGATCAGATATGAACAGCAAGGTACAATGCTATGATCAGATATTTGGTTTTGTATTGCTCTTTATAGACCTGTCAAGTTTGTGTGAAACTGAAACTGGAGTGATATGGAATTGGTTTGCAGGACACATTTAGATTTTTGGTAGAAGATGATGACATGAATTTGGTATTAGATGAGGAAAATAATATGTATGCTCTTATTGAAGAAACGTATAGAATGATGGAAGTTAATATAGACAGAAAATTAGTGAGGACCAATAGAGGTGGAGGCTGGCATCATGTGCAATGGTTTATGTTCGACTCAGAGGTACAAATCTATGAAATTTTACGCATGAACTAGCCAACATATAGGAGTTTATGTAAGATATTAGCAGAGAACTATAAGCTAGAAGAATCTTGCAATGTTTACCTTGAAGAGAGTGTTGCAATGTTCATAGAAATGGTTGCACAAGATTTAACTATGTGGGTCCTAGCTGAGCGATATCAACATTCACTTGAGACAGTGAAAAGAAAGTTAGATGAGGTTCTAACTTCTCTCTTAAAACTCGCAGCAGATATTGTGAAACCCACCAGGGATGAGTTTGCAAGTCCTAGTCATGTTCTAGTAGATAGTCCGCGGTATTGGCCTTATTTTAAGGACTGTATTGGTGTTATTGATGGTACTCATGTACCAGTTCGTCCACCATCTGAGAATGTTGAACCATTTAGAGGCAGAAATGTAGAAGCAACTATGAATGTGTTAGCTATGTGTAATTTAAGTATGAGATTCATATATGCTTATGTTGGGGTTCCCGGGAGAGCACATGACACAAAGGTCCTAACATATTGTGCTACACAAGAAGCTTCTTTTCCTCATCCTCCATCTGGAAAGTATGTTTTAGTCGACTCAGGTTACCCAACAAGAAATGGTTACCTAGGCCCTCATCGTAAAACTAGATATCACTTAGATCAGTTCAATAGAGGAGGACCATCGACTAACAGTAGGGAATTGTTTAACCGCAAGCATTCTAGTTTGAGATCGGTAATTGAGAGAACCTTTGGTGTATGGAAGGCTAAATGGAGGACTTTAGACATGAAACACCCCAAGTATGAGCTGAAGAAATGGGTCAAGATTGTGACAGCAACAATGGCTCTCCATAATTTTATCCGAGATTCAAAGCAAGAGGATTGTGATTTTGCAATTTGGGAAACAGTGGAAGGATATGAGCAGCATGGTGATGAAAATGTTGAGCATGTTCCATACATACCAGCTGGTGATAGAATGATGGAGGCTTTTCGTGATTCTATCACCATAGATATGGCGAGAGGAACGAGACTTCCATATTAACAGGTATGCTTTTAGTTTCATGATATTACAATGTTTCAGTTTCTAATGATGATCATATTCTATTTCTGTTTGGTTTGCTGATTTTGCTCTGTTTCATTTTTTGTTTGTGTGTAGAGGATGATCCTGAGGTTAGTCTTGTGCATGTAGATTCAGCTGAGAAACTTAACAATAATTGTGTTCTTGCAACATCGGTGGATCAAATGCAGAAGACTAAAGATTGTTATATTTCATATGTTTAATCCAAATTTTATAGATTTGATGTAACCTCTGTTTTTTATGTAAACATTGTAGACTTTTGTTTTGTTTTGAGGATTTCATGGATTTGAAGATTTGTAGACGTTTGCTTTGTTTTGAAGATTTGATATTTTTGTATGTTTAATTCAAATTTTAAGTGTTGTTGGCTTGTAAACTTATTTTTTGTAAACCACTTTATAAATGCAGCTTTGGAATTTAATTAATAAATTTACATGAATTTAATGTGAGAAAAATAAATTTATAAATATCAAAATAATAATTTGAAAAGTATTTAGTTATAAATATATGTTAATTCAAGAATTAAAATTAATATGATTAAGGTTAAAGTTAAAAATATGATTATATTAAAGCATGGGTATGTTAGTTATTTTCTTATTAAAACCATTTAGATGGAGATGAAAATTTATAACAACTAAGCAAACAAACAAATGTTCATTTAAATGGATTAGCCAAATGAACCCAAAATGAAAACAAACATCATTCAAATGGATTATGGAGATGGATTAATTAGATGAACTAGTTGGATGGAAATAACAACTAAGCAAACAAACAGGCCCTGTATCTCTTAATGTAAAAACAAAAGAAAATACAAAGATTGAAAAAATAAACAATTGAAAATTTTAAAACATGAATGGTCAAAGAAACCAGAGCAGGAATCACAAACCAACCAATACACAATAGCCAATAGAGAAAGATTTCTAGAGATTAAGAACAAAACTATACCAGAGCAGGTTCATCATTATCTTCCCATAAGTCATTAATTTTATTACTTTAAAGCTAAAATTTTGGTGGAAGAGATACCTAAAACCGCACACATATTTGTCAAGAAAATAAGAATTGAACAGAATCTAGAGAAAATTCAAGAAAAGAATAATAAAAAACAGGAGATTTTAGATAGAAATGCAGAAATTGGTTTTAAGAAGAAAATAAAAATTTCTGGAAGTGGTGGAATGTACTAAGTTCTCTGTTACAATTTCCATGGCCATTTACATGTCTAAAAAAACAAAAAACCGGTTAATTTAAAAAACCGACATAAGACATGCATTAAAAATAATATTAGTGTAAACCAGAAAAAAATAACCCCGCAGCGTAGCGCGGATATATTTCTAGTTTTTACAAAAACAAAACACACAAAAAAAAATTATTTTATTAAGCATATCACTAAAAGTTATTTACATTAGATCTATTAGATCTCAACCATATATATTGTAATTTTCATGCTATAGTACATCTTCTTCGCAAGTAGGAATTTAGAAACTTCAAAAATATAATGAATTCATCGGAATCAATTTTCTATTACTTGATGAGAATGTTAGTATATTTTCTTCCTTATCATGCATTGTTCTTTTAAATATTTATTTAAATTATTATTTATTTATTATATGTCTAATTACAATTTCTTATTCTACACATGACTATATAATACAAGGAACTATGCCAAGATTGCAATAAAAACTACAAAATTTCAGATCACAAGTTCTTCATTAGTGTATAGCCACCGGTTATCCAATTTTCCAAATCTCACACTAGGTTGGGCGTTTGGTTTTGGTGCAGGTCTATTGGGTTTAGAAGCCAATGATCCATTTTGGTATTTATAATTTTTGGTTTGGTTCCATCTCGGTTGAAGTCAATTTTCAGGTACATGAAATATTGGGAAAATAAATTAAAATTAATTAAATTTAAATAAAGTTTTATTGAATTTTCACAAATATAACTAAGAATTTTCAAATATTTTGGTTACTTTGGTATTTTGATTATTTTGGTCTATAAATAATTGATATTTTTGCGTTTGTAATTATAGGGTAATTGGATTATATCAAGTTTATATCTTATAAAATTTTGGGGTATATAGTTGTATTTTGAGTATTTTGGGTATCCATTCGGTTGTCAGTTCAGTTCTTCAGATATAGGAATATAGGAATATAGGACCTATTGGGGGGTTTTGTCGGTTTGGATTTAGGTTTGGTACTTCTTTTCGGATTGGATTCAGTTTCGTTCTTTGATTTCGGGTAGGTTTCCAAGACCTATCTCACACAGTGATCGACAAAATAAACAATAACATGAAATCAAAAGCTAATTGACGTGGTAGAAATTTTTAATATTAATAATAAAATTGTAATATAGAAAGTTAAATTAATTTATTTGTGTAAAAAACAAACTTATGTAAATAGATATTTACTCTAATGAAACATATTTATTACTTCTTTTCCTAAAATAATAAAATATTCTATTTACTAAATTTATTTTATTTTCAAAGTTTAGAAAACTCCTCCGGACGAGTTCTAATCTATGTATTACGTTCACAAATTAAAAATGCAGCATATGGATAAATAAATATAATTTATAAGAAAGAAATATCTGTTACAACATACAAGTATAACATCAAAATGTTGGAAAAAAATAAGTATTCAGTCACGGTCAGGAAAAAGTAAAAGCTTTTTTCAGATATATGTAGGCGCACATAAACCCAATACATAAAAGCCCAGCCCAAACTAGATTATTGTTTCATAAATACTTTTTTCTTCCTCATGACAGAAAAAAAAAAGAAGGGTATTTTATTATAACTTATTACTGCTCCGAGCTCAACCGTCGCCCTCGCTGTGTTCATCTTCTCCATGGCCAGTTCTAGTGAGAAGTCGGCCGTCAAAGTTAATTTATTGGGTAAGAGAAATCTGGAAGATGGTTTGGAGACGAAATCGATTCTGAAGAAGCATAAGGAAAACCAAACTGAGGAGAAGGTAACCTAAGATTCTTCTGAGTTGTCTCGTTGTTTGTCTGAGAAAAATTTGCTTTACATTGTGTTCTAATGGCTATTTTCGTTACAGGTGACAACGAAAGAAGTTTCTGATACTCTCCAGCAGATCGAGTTTTTGGAGACAAAGTCTGACCAGGATACTTTAATCTCAGTGAAGGTCTAATTTTTGAAAATTTAGAGATATTAATTATAGTGTTTTGTTATTACATATGTTTCATATAATATTTATGTTCAAATAAGCATATTGTTCTTATAATTAATATTCTGCTAACACACTTGTCTGTTAAATTTAGGAAGCTGCCATAAGAAAAAAGACGCTTTTTGTTACCAATCTCTCTTCCAGAACTAAAATATCAGATATGTAAGTAGCACCTTAAATTCCCACTTTCCTTGCGGAGCAAGTTTTTCATGACTGATTTTTTATCCTCCTATTTTGCAGCATCGATTTCTTCGAAGATGTTGGAGAAGTTGCTCGTGTTCAACTTGCTGTAAACATGACGTGCCACTCTAGGCACTGTGGCCTTGTTGAGTTTGCTTCTATTGACGAAGCAAAGAAAGTGAGATAAGTTTATAGTAATGATGAACTAAATATTTTACTAGTCATTTGAAAAAGTAGTTTTTACTTATGATGAAAATTACAGAGTATAGTTATTAGAAAGTACCGTTGCTGATTAAATCTTTTCTCTACCGTAGGCGTTGGAAAAGAACGGTGAATTTTTGAACGATAACAAGATCTATCTTGCTGCGGCTAAGACAGATCAAACACCCATGTAAATTGATTTTCCATGTTATGGATATTTATTTATGTCACTTATTGCTAGAGTTTTTGATGCCATTACATAAGACTAACACTTATATTTTTGTTAATTAGGTATTGCTTAGATCACAAGGTTTGGTAAGTGATTTAAATATTTGCATCTTGAGTTTGTTATCAAGAGCACATTGCGTGAAGTTTTTGGTATAGTTGGAGAGGTCACAAGGGTTTTTGATATTTCAGGTACAAAGACAACCTTGGACCAGAAGACAAGACTCCTTCCTACTTTGTTAAGGTACCTGTTCTCGTTATCTTTAAAATATGTCAAGCTAAGTAAAATCGCTACCAACTCAAAAGATAACTTATATTTTGTGGATGAATCTTAAGATGAGGCTACTTTTTGTTGTTATGTAATATAAGTCCCTTTTGTCTGTTATATATTCAGGATCTGCTTTTTGTTACCAATCTCTCTCCCCAAACTAAAATATTAAATGTGTAAGTATCACCTTAAATTTCCACTCTCGGTCTCGGAGCAAGTTTCTGATGACTCACATTTTATCCTCTACTTTTACAGCATCAATTTCTTCAATAATGTTGTTGGAGTAGTTAGTGTTCGACTTATTGTAAATCACGAAGGTAAACATGTAGGCTGTGGCTTTGTTGAGTTTGCTTCTTCTTACGAAGCAAGGAAGGTGAGAGTAGTTTTGTAGTAATGATGAAAAGTATACAAGTAGTTATGTGAAAGCATATCTGATTAAATCTTTTATAGGCGCTGAAAGAGAAAAGGGGTGAATATCTGCTGGATCAACCGATTTTTCTTCAGCTGGCTAAGTCAGCTTCATACCCTCCAGGACCTAAGTAAATTGATTTTCCATGTTAATTAGGATTTTTTTATGTAACCAATTGCTAGATTTTTGATGCCATTACAAAAGACTAAAGCTATTTTTTTTGGTTACTTAGGCACAATATTGCAAGGATGCTTTGGTAAGGGATTTAAACATTTTGCCTTTTAAGTTTTGTAATCAAGAGCACATTGAGTGAAGTTTTTGGTATACATGGGTTTTGATATTTCAGTTACGAGGACTACCTTCGACGAGAAAGCCTTGTGATAGAAGATGATGAAACTCCCAATTGTGTTGAGGTACTTTCCTTGGTATCTTCAATGTCAGGCTCGTCTTTAGTAAGACTTATTCTTTAGATGAGGCTACTTTTTGTCTTTTTCTCCTTCATGCTAACTCACTTGTCTGTTATATTCAGGCAGCTGCCATAAGAAAAAGGACGATCTTCGTTAGCCATCTTTCTTATCACAGTGGAATATCACATATGTGAGTAGCAAGCACCTTTAGTTTCCTCCTTCGTTCTTGGAGCAAGTTTTTCATGCCTAATATTTATCCTCCATTTTTACAGCATCGATTTCTTCAAAGATGTTGGAGAAGTTGTTCATGTTCGACTTATTGTAAACCACAAGGGCAAGCATGTGGGCTATGGCTTTGTTGAGTTTGCTTCTGCTAACGAAGCAAAGAAGGTGAGAGTAGTTTACTTATGATGAAAATTTTACAAGTAGTTATTTGAAAGTATGATTGCTGATTAAATTTCTTATATTGTAAGGCGCTGGAAAAGAAGAATGGTGAATATTTGCACGATCGCAAGATTTTGCTTGATGTGGCTAGGACCGATCCATACCTTCCACCACCCAAGTAAATATATTTTCCTTGTTATGGGGATTTGTTTATGTAACACTAGTTGTAACTTATTACTAGAGTTTTGATGCCAATACCAAAGACTAACACAATTACTTTTGTTAATTAGGCATTGCATTGATCACAAGGTTTGGTAAGGAATTTTTTAACTATTTGCATCTTGAGTGAAGTTTTTTTGGTATACATGGAGAGATCTCAAGGGTTTTTGATATTCCAGGTACGAAGACTACCTTCGACAAGAAAACCTTCTAATAGAAGAAGATGAGGCAGTGGAAGGACTTGATGTAACTCCCGATTATGATAAGGTACCTTTGTTTTTTTCATTATTCTGGAGATGAATCTACTTTATGTTGTTATGCAATTTTAAGTCCTTTCCTCCTGAGAGTTGTGCTAACACACTTGGCTGTTAAATTCAGGAAGTTGCCATAAGAAAAAAGACGCTGGTTGTTGGCTTTCTCCCTCGCGTGACTACAATATGTAGTATGTAAGTAGCACCTTTTATTTCCTCTTTTGTTGTTGGAGCAAGTTTGTCATGATTGATATTTTATTATCCTCCACTTTTACAGCATCAATTTCTTCAAAGATGTTGGAGTAGTGTGTCATGTTCGACTTATTGTAGACGACAGGAGTAAGAATGTGGGCTGTGCCTTTGTTGAGTTTGCATCTGCTAAGGAAGCAAAGAAGGTGAGAGTAGCTTTGTAATGTATACTTATGATGGAAAATATATATTCAAGTAGGATTGCTGATTAAGTCTTTTATACTGTAGGCTCTGCGTATTAAGAATGGTAAAATATTGTGCGGTCGTAGGGTTTTTCTTTCCGTTATGAAGATGGCTCCATACCCTATCCGACCCAAGTACGTAAACTGATTTTCGATATTGAGATTTGTTTTCCACAAACTTATTGCTATAGTTTATATGTCACTAGAGAAGACTTAACGCTATTATTATTTTTAATTAGGTACAAACTTGCAGAGATGCTTTGGTAAGGGATTTAACTATTTGCTTTATGAATTTTGTTATCAAGAGCACATTTGGGTGAAGTTTTCGGTATACATGGAGAGATGACACTGGTTATTGATTTTCCAGGTGCAAAGACAATCTTGGAGAAGGAGAAGAAGAAGAAGAAGATTTGAAGATCAAACCGAAAGTGAAGGAACTGAAGGTATTCTGCGGTAAGAAGATTACCTTCCCTGAGGACGATTGATAGAAGAAGATGAACCTCTTTGGTGTTTGTAACTTGTATTTCTTTTGTTCTAGTTTTATTACTTTGGTATTTCTTATGTTCTGGTAAGTTTTTGTCTGAAAGTACGTAAAGTGTGTTTGAAAATTTATTAAAGGAGAAAAAAAAAAAGCAGAGTGATTTCTTCTAACCACTCACACAAGTAACAAGAAATCAAAAAATTTTAGATAAAAATTTCAAGGTTGAATCCGAAACTACAAATTGAAAATTGGGAACTCGACGAATAGCTTTCTTTTATTCTCACGGATACATTTGAATGTTTGACAATATATGTTTTCATTTTTTTTTCCATAATGACATTTGTTTGTTTTTTCTTTTTATTTTTTCACTCACAAAGAAATTTGTTTTTGTTTAAAAAAAAAAATTGTTTTTCAATTTAAATTTTGGGTTTTGGTTTGTTACCCGGTTTTTAGGTTTATTTAAATTTTATTTTTTGACAAAACGAAAAAAAAAAGTTAATTATCAATTCAAAAAAAAAAGAAAAAACAAGGGAGCTTCAGAGATGCTTTGACTGGTGAAATTTATTCTCATCGAGCCCTTTTGTTTTGTTAATTCCTCCAAGTTCCATCTCATGTGCTTGAAGCATTCCTACTACTTCCCCAAAACTGAGTTCTTCTGTATTATTTGAAACATTCAAGGCGGTTTTGTAAGCCATGAATTTGGAAGGTAGACACTTTAGAAATTTCTTGACTAGCTTCTTGTCTTTGTATTTCTTTCCAACAGTTAATGCTTCCTGAACTAGTGAGCTTAATTTGGAGCAGAATTCAAAGATTGACTCATGTTCTTCCATCTTCAAATTTTCAAATCTTGATGCGATCATGTCTTTTCTTGATGTCTGCACTTTGGTTGTCCCCTCATAATGAGTCTGTAAGATATCCCAAGCCTCTTTTGCAGTTTCACATCCTTGAATTAGTTCAAATTGCTTTCTTCCAACACTGCAATGTATGGCGGTTAAGGCTCTGGCATTAAACTTGGATTTCTTCAACTCATCTTCGGTTCAATCTGTTTCTGCCTTGAGTTTTGTAGTACCATCTTCATTCTTGATCTTGGGTTCTTCCCACTTTTCTAAGATAGCCTTCCATGCGAACACATCAATTCCCCTTATCACAGATTTGATACGCGATTTCCAAAATCCATAATTCCCATCTTCTAGAACAACTTTTGAGTTGTTAACCAGTTCCTGATAGCTCTCCATCTTTTCTGCAAGATCTCACCAGTATGCAATCCTCACAAGTGACTGCTCTGATACGAATTGAAAACGCAAGAGCTGGTAAGCCTCCTTACGTGGCGCGTGTTGAGAAGATTGAAGCAGATGCAAGGAACAATGTGAAGGTGCATTGTCGATGGTATTACCGTCCTGAGGAATCACTTGGGGGAAGGAGACAGTTCCATGGAGCCAAAGAGCTATTATTGTCTGATCACTTTGACACATTTAAAAGCTACACGAGGCTTGAAAATGTTGGAGTGGAAGATTATTATTGTAGATTCGAGTATAAAGCTGCTACTGGCGCATTTACCCCTGATCGGGTAGCTGTGTAAGTCTGATATATATAGTAATGAAACATGCCTTTTTCTCTTCTGGTAATTTCCATGAGTTTTTGATTTATTGTTTTTGGATTTTACTTGGAATCTGATGGTACTGCAAATGTAACCCAGATGATCTCATGGTGCAAGGACTGGTAAATGCTAATAATGTTCATCATTCTATAAATGCTAATAATGTTCACCATTCTATAAATGCTAATGTACTTGTAAGATATCTCATGCTTTTATAGAGTTCTTTTATTGCTTTACTATTTGGTCGTACTGTATATAAGATAATGTATCACGTTCACAAATTAAAAATGTAGCATATGGAATAATAAATATAATTTATAAGAAAGAAATATCTGTTACAACTTACAAGTATAAAAAAAAAAAAAAAAAAAAAAAATATTTAGTAATTGATGACACTACATTATCTCTAAGAAAAAGTAGAAGCCTTTTTCAGATATATGTAGGCGCACATAAACCCAACACATAAAAGCCCAGCCCAAACCAGATTATTGTTTCATAAATACTACCTTTTTTTATTATAACTTATTATTGCTGCTCCCAAGTCCCAACCCAACCCTCGCTGTGTTCATCGTCTCCATGGCCAGTTCTAGCCAGAAATCGGCCGTCAAAGTTAATTTATAGGGTAAGAGAAATCTGGAAGATGATTTGGAAACCAAACAGATTATTCTGAAGAAGCATAAGGAAAACTTGGAGGAGAAGGTAACCTAAGATTCTGCTGAGTTCTCTCGTTGTTTGCTTGAGAACAATTTGCTTTACACCGTGTTCTAATGGTAACAGGAGACAACGAAAGAAGTTGCTGATACCAAAATATTAAGGACGCTCTATGTTGGCAATCTCTCTCCCCACTCTGAAATATCACATTTGTAAGTTGTAGCATCTTTTAGTTTCCTCCTTCCTTCTTGGAGAAGAAGTAATATTTTATCCTCCATTTTCACAGCATCGATTTCTTCAAAGATGTTGGAAAAGTTGTTCATGTTCGAATTGTATTAAACGATAAGGGCAAGCATAAGGGCTATAGCCTTGTTCAGTTTGCTTCTTCTAACCAAGCAAAGATGGTGAGCGTAATGATGAAAACTATGCTACTAATCGTTTGAAAATTATACGAGTGTTGATTAAATATTTATACTGTAGGCACTAATAAATAAGAATGGTGAATCTTTGCACGATCACAAGATCCTTCTTGATGTGGCTAAGTGGAAAGCGGAATTCTTTTCACGACCCGAGTAAATTGATTTCTTTATGTAACTTATTGCTAGAGTTTTACAGTTGACTAACACTCTTATTTGTTTTTCTTAGCTTTTGCATAAATCACAAGGTTTGGTAAGTTTGGATTTAACTATTTTCATCTTGAGTGAAGTTTTTTTTGGTATACATGCATGGAGAGATCTCAAGGGTTTTTTGATATTCCAGGTACAAAGACGACTACCTTGGACCAGAAAGCCTTGTGATAGAAGAAGATGAGACTCTGGGTGAATATCCCTATTTTGTTAAGGTACCTCCTTTTAATATGTTCACAGAACAACCGCTTAGTGTTTATGACTTATTCTTGTTATGCAAATTAAGTCCTTTCCTCCTTTTAGAGTCATGCTAACACACTTGTCTGTTAAATTTAGGAAGCTGTCATAAGAAAAAAGACGCTTTTTGTTACCAATCTCTCTTCCGGAACTATAATATCAGATTTGTAAGTAGCACCTTAAATTTCCACTTTCCTTGTCGGAGCATGACTGATATTTCATCCTCCACTTTTGCAGCATCGATTTCTTCAAAAATGTTGGAGAAGTTGTTCGCGTTCAACTTAATGTGAGCAAGATGTTCCGCCCTAGGTACTGTGGCCTTGTTGAGTTTGCTTCTATTGACGACGCAAAGAAAGTGAGATAAGTTTATAGTAATGATGAACTAGTAGTTTTTACTTATGATGAAAATTATACAGAGTATAGTTATTTGAAAGTACCGTTGCTGATTAAATCTTTTCTCTACCGTAGGCGTTGGAAAAGAACGGTGAATTTTTGGATGATAACAAGATCTATCTTGCTGCGGCTAGGACAGATCAAACACCCATGTAAATTGATTTTCCATGTTATGGAGATTTATTTATGTAACTTATTGCTAGAGTTTTTGATGCCACTACAGAAGACTAACACTAATATTTTTGTTAATTAGGTATTACTTAGATCACAAGGTTTGGTAAGTGATTTAAATATTTGCATCTTGAGTTTGTTATCAAGAGCACATTGCGTGAAGTTTTTGGTATAGATGGAGAGGTCACAAGGGTTTTTGATATTTCAGGTACAAAGACAACCTTGGACCAGAAAAGACTCCTTCCTACTTTGTTAAGGTACCTGTTCTCGCTATCTTTAAAATATGTCTTGCTAAGTAAAATCGCCACAAACTCAAAAGATAACTTATATTTTGTGGATGAATCTTAAGATGAGGCTACATTTTGTTGTTATGTAGTATAAGTCCCTTTTGTCTGTTATATTCAGGATGTGCTCTTTGTTTCCAATCTCTCTCCCCAAACTAAAATATTAAATGTGTAAGTATCACCTTAAATTTCCACTCTCGTTCTCGGAGCAAGTTTCTGATGACTCACATTTTATCCTCTACTTTTACAGCATCAATTTTTTCAATAATGTTGTTGGAGTAGTTAGTGTTCGACTTATTGTAAATCACGAGGGTAAACATGTAGGCTGTGGCTTTGTTGAGTTTGCTTCTTCTTACCAAGCAAAGAAGGTGAGAGTAGTTTTGTAGTAATGATGAAAAGTGTACAAGTAGTTATTTGAAAGTACCATATCTGATTAAATCTTTTATAGGCGCTGAAAGAGAAAAATGGTGAATATCTGCTGGATCATCAGATTTGTCTTCAGGTGGCTAAGTCAGCTCCATACCCTCCAGGACCCAAGAAAATTGATTTTCCATGTTAATTAGGATTTTTTTTTTATGTAACCAATTGCTAGATTTTTGATGCCATTACAGAAGACTAATGCTATTATTTTTGGTTAATTAGGCACAATATTGCAAGGATGCTTTGGTAAGGGATTTAAACATTTTGCCTTTTAAGGTTTGTAATCAAGAGCACATTGAGTGAAGTTTTTGGTATACATGGGTTTTTGATATTTCAGTTACGAGGACTACCTTCGACGGGAAAGCCTTGTGATAGAAGATGATGAAACTCCCAATTGTGTTGAGGTACTTTCCTTGGTATCTTCAATGTCAGGCTCGTCTTTAATAAGACTTATTCTTTAGATGAGGCTACTTTTTGTCTTTTTCTCGTTCATGCTAACACACTTGTCTGCTATATATATTCAGGCAGCTGCCATAAGAAAAAAGACGATCTTCGTTAACCATCTTTCTTGTCACAGTGGAATATCACATATGTGAGTAGCAAGCACCTTTAATTTCCTCCTTGGTTCTTGGAGCAAGTTTTTCATGCCTAATATTTATCCTCCATTTTTGCAGCATCAATTTCTTCAAAGATGTTGGAGAAGTTGTTCATGTTCGACTTATTATAAACCACAAGGGCAAGCATGTGGGCTATGGCTTTGTTGAGTTTGCTTATGCTAACGAAGCAAAGAAGGTGAGAGTAGTTTATAGTAATGCTGAAAAGTATTTTATTTTAGTAGTCGTTTAAAAAGTACGTAGTGTATGAAAATTTTACAAGTAGTTATCTGAAAGTATGATTGCTGACTAAATTTTTTATTGTAAGGCGCTGGAAAAGAAGAATGGTGAATATTTGCACGATTGTAAGATTTTGCTTGATGTGGCTAGGACTGATCCAAACCTTCCACCACCCAAGTAAATATATTTAGCTTGTTATGGGGATTTGTTTATGTAACTTATTACTAGAGTTTTGATGCCAATACCAAAGACTAACACAATTACTTTTGTTAATTAGGTATTGCATTGATCACAAGGTTTGGTAAGGGATTTTTTTAACTATTTGGTGAAGTTTTTTTGGTATACATGGAGAGATCTCAAGGGTTTTTGATATTCCAGGTACGAAGACTACCTTCGACAAGAAAACCTTCTAATAGAAGAAGATGAGGCAGTGGAAGGACTTGATGTAACTCCCGATTATGTTAAGGTACCTTTTTTTTTTTTTTAATTATTCTGGAGATGAATCTACTTTATGTTGTTATGCAATTTTAAGTCCTTTCCTCCTTAGAGTTGTGCTAACACACTTGGCTGTTAAATTTAGGAAGTTGCCATAAGAAAAAAGACGCTGTTTGTTGCCAATTTCTCTGGCGTGACTACAATATGTAATATGTAAGTAGCACCTTTAATTTCCTCTTTTGTTGTTGGAGCAAGTTTGTCATGATTGATATTTTATTATCCTCCACTTTTACAGCCTCAATTTCTTCAAAGATGTTGGAGTAGTGTGGCGTGTTCGACTTATTGTAGACGACAGGAGTAAGCATGTGGGCTGTGCCTTTGTTGAGTTTGCATCTGCTAAGGAAGCAAAGAATGTGAGATTAGCTTTGTAATGTATACTTATGATGGAAAATATATATTCAAGTAGGATTGCTGATTAAGTCTTTTATACTGTAGGCTCTGCGTATTAAGAATGGTGAAATATTGTGCGGTCGTAAGGTTTTTCTTTCCGTTATGAAGATGGCTCCATACCCTATCCGACCCAAGTACGTAAACTGATTTTCGATATTGAGATTTGTTTTCCACAAACTTATTGCTATAGTTTTGATGTCACTAGAGAAGACTTAACGCTATTATTATTTTTAATTAGGTACAAACTTGCAGAGATGCTTTGGTAAGGGATTTAACTATTTGCCTTATGAATTTTGTTATCAAGAGCACATTTGGGTGAAGTTCTCGGTATACATGGAGAGATGACAATGGTTATTGATTTTCCAGGTGCAAAGACAATCTTGGAGAAGGAGAAGGAGAAGAAGAAGAAGAAGATGAGGATTTGGAGATCAAAGAGGATGTGAAGAAACAGACGGTATTCTGCGGAAAGAAGACTACCTTCCATGATGACGACGACTGATAGAAGAAGAATGAAGCTCTTTGGTGTTTTTAACTTGTATTTCTTTTGCTCTAGTTTTATTACTTTGGTATTTCTTATGTTCTGGTAAGTTTTTGTCTGAAGGTACGTAAAGATATTGAAGTGTGTTTGAAAATTTATTAAAGGAGACAAAAAAAAAAAGCTTGTCATATTATAGATACGGAGACATACATATTATGAGAAACACAAATATAATTAATAACTTTGTTTAGTAATCCCCAAAATGGTGGAATTGTGTTTTGTACAAATACTTATTTGGTGAAAAGTTTCATTGCACGTAAGAAAATGTTTGGAAAAAGCAAAGTGATTTCTTCTAACCACTCACACAAGTAACAAGAAATCCAACTTTTTAGATAAAAAATTTCAAGGTTGAATCCGAAACTACAAATTCAAAATTGGGAACACGACGAATAGCTTTCTTTTATTCTCACGGATACATTTGAATGTTTGACAATTCCCGATGTGGGAGTCTTGCATTTCCTTTAACGCGTTCAAATAATTAAAAAGCCTACAAATAATTGTCTGTTTTTGTTGACTTGTTGTTGTCAGAAAGAGATCCCATCTAATCCTCAAGAGAATCGTTCTAATTAAAGATCATAGTTTGCTGAACTCTACTCAGATTCTAGTGATTTTAGTACCACAGGAAGGTAAATTTAATTGATGTCATTTGATCTTTAAAGAAGACATAAAAAAAAAAAAAAAAGGATTTATCTTTTTGATGTCATTTGATGTAGTTTGTGAAATGATGCACTCAGCGAGTAAAACTGGTGTATTGGGCATTACTCTTAATGACTTTCAAGGGGTAAAACTAATCTCATGTTGCTTCTTGATTATGTTCTTTGATTAAACTTTCAATCTGATTACTTATGGTTTCAAATGCTTCTAAGGTTTAGGATTAAGATATCAAAACCTGAGATTAACACAAGTACAATGGTGTATACATATGTATGTATGTACAAACGGTTTTATGTGTGTATACTCTCGAGACTGTATATGTGAATGTGATTCAAAAAGCTATGAGGTTTCACTTATCGGAATCGGTTCAATTATTAAGAGTTCTCCTTTATTCAAAATATTTTTGAAGAAAGATGTTGAAGTAAATGATGTTCCATACTCCTACTTTCATTGAAGTAAAAATCTTGTAAATTTTTAAATTTTTAAGTCAATTTTTATATTATTAGTTGATGGAGTTGATCATGAGTGATATACGGAGTTTTAAATAGGAATTCATCAGAGTGGGTCAAAATTTATAATTTTAAATATAGTTTAGGTTAATATTTTAGTTATATTATTAACAATATGTCTATTATTTATTCTTATTAATACTTTTAAATTTCTTAAGAATATTTTTTAACTTATTTTTATCTCATTAAACTCTTTTTTATTTATTTATTTTGATTTCTTTTATTATTATCTATCTAAGTAAAGTTCATTAACTATTATATTTAAGTAATATTCACTATAAACAGATTTTTTTAATTAAGATGATAATGTAGATACCCTAGATGGAGAGAGAACTCTTCCATTATATATATGATTTAATAAAAATAATATTTAAATAATAAATTATTTTATTAAACTCAAAAAATAAGTCCTAAAATTATTTTAGATCTTAAAAAATTATGTAAAAATTCCAGAAATTAAAATATTAAACTATAAAATTCAGAAAATCAAAATAATTTGTTATATTATTTAAATATTTTAATAAGTCTAAAATTGAACATTTATATTAAAGATACAAAATATTTTCATATGGTATACCTTTTACGAAAATCTTAATTCATTAAATATTCAAATACTTTAAAAACTTTTTACTACCATATATAAGGTAAATAACATATATCATCATTTTCAAAATCATATATTTATATATATTGTATTATTTACATCAGAAAGTACCCAAATCACAAATAAATACAACCGATATTATTATATTGACACACAATTTTATGATGTAATTTTTAAAAAACAATGGTAACTTTGTTACTGAAAGTTTATGAATTTAAATATTTATATTTTAACTTTTAATATTTAAAAAAAACTATTAGGAGTTTTATCTGTTTTAAAAAATTTTTATTTATGAATTAAAAATTTTACAAGTTTAATTTTTATTATGAGACTTATTTTAGGTTTTTCAGACATTTTTAAAAAAAAATATTGGATTTTACAAAATATTTTTTATCAGAATAATTTATTTTAGTTAAAAATAAAAAAAAATTATTTTTTGGTAAAGCTCTAGATGTTAAATGGATACAATATGAAAATTTGTGTATTATAAAGGAAGAAAACAAAAGTTTATGTATTTTAATGAAAATCTATAAATAGTTGGTGCATTTTTATAGAATTTTCTCTTTTATAATTGAATAACACGGAATTTTAACTAGTATTGAATAACACGAAATTTTAGAATTGCATAACACGGAATTTCTGTATTTAAGTTATTTTAGCATTTAATTCTAAAATAATTAAAAAAGAGAAACAAATGTGGAATCGATGGTTTCAAGTCAACAATATGAAATTTCAACAACTTTATTTGACAATGCAGATATGAAATGAAAGACCCGGCAAGTCACTTCGACTTGTAATAATTGTAAAACAAGACATAGAAGAAGACACAACAAGTGGCAAAAGGCAAAAAGCTCTGAGAAAAAGGTATGCTGAATCCATGTCTTCTCTCCTGCTTCCTCTTCTTCTTTTTCGTTTCCTTCATACCACAACCATTATTCTCTTGCCCACAAGACCAAAGACAATCCCTTCTCGAGTTCAAGAACTTGCTCACTCACAACATCAAGAACCACTCCACAACACATTTCTTCTCGTTTAGAGACATGGAGGCCAAACTCAGATTGCTGCAAATGGAAACTCGTGGGATGCGACACTCATTCGCCTTCCAAAGAAGTGATAGAACTAAATCTGCAATTTCTTGTCCGCTCTGACTCAGTCTCAGTGAGTTCAAGCATTCTGAGACCGGTTCTTCGTATAAGTTCTCTCGTAACGCTCGATGTCTCGCTTAATTCCATAGTAGGAGAGATTCCTGGAGATGCGTTTGTGAACTTGACCAGGTTGATCTCTCTTGACATGAGTCTTAATAGATTTAACGGTTGTGTCCCTCCTGAATTGTTCTCCTTGAAGACTCTTCAGCGTCTTGACTTAACCAGTAATGCTATTGGCGGTACGTTGAGCGGTGACATCAAAGAGCTCCAGAACCTGCGGGAACTGTTCTTGTATGACAATCTCATTGGAGGAGAGATTCCTCCAGAAATAGGTAAAAATAAGTGTACGAAGATCGAAGGTGTTTTATAATGTTCCTAAATTTTTATTGCCGAATTGTTCTCCTTAAAGGTGCTTTAAAATGTTGTTTGTGTTACAAGGTAGTCTTGCCGAATTGAGGAAGCTTTCATTGGAGCAGAACAAGTTCAATGGTTCTATTCCATCGTCGATTCAGAATTTGAAAAATCTTCAATGGCTTAACCTTGAGAATAACAAAGGCTTGTCAGGTGAGATTCCCACTTGGTTGTTTGGTATTCAGAAGCTGAAGTGGCTGGGGCTCGGAGGAAACAAACTCCAATGGAACAACAATGGTTCCGTCTTTGCACAGCCTAAGTTAACTGATCTCTCACTTAGATCTTGTGGCTTAGAAGGGAATATTCCAGATTGGCTCAAGAATCAAACATCTCTTTCTTCCTTGGATTTGAGCATGAACAGACTTGAAGGAAGTTTCCCCAAATGGTTGGTCGATCTGAAAATCAAAACCATAATTTTATCAGAAAACAGACTCTCAGGCTCATTGCCTCCTAGTTTGTTTCAGTCTCAGAGGTTATCCATTCTTGTACTATCAAAAAAACAACTTTTCTGGTCAGATCCCTGATACCATTGGCGAATCAACCAAGAACAAGTTCTCAGGAGAAATCCCATCTTCTTTAGGCAATCTCAAGAGTCTAAAGCTTTTGAACCTCTCCAACAATGAGTTCTCTGGATTGATCCCACAAAGCTTTGGAGATCTTGAGAAGCTAGAGAGCTTAGACCTTTCACATAACAACATTTCGGGTGAAATCCCGAAAACGTTATCCAAGCTTAAGGAGCTGAATACTTTGGATTTGAGTAACAACAAGCTTACAGGTAGAATCCCTGAAAGTCCTCAGCTAGACAGATTGAACAATCCAAACATTTACGCAAACAACACCAAAATCTGTGGAATGCAAATCCAAGTACCATGCTCTTCTACACAGACCGAGCAGCCAGAGGAAGAAGAAGAAGAAGAAGAAGAAGATAAAGAAGAAACAATGTTTTCATGGAAAGGTGGGGTCATAGGGTTCTCTTGTGGATTTCTTATTGCCGTTGTTTTAATGTGATACAAATTGAATCAGCTATAACAATAATGTATGTATTTACTATTTCATATAAAAAATATATCTAAAATATAAAATTTTACATTTTAGTAAATTTTCTTGTATCATAAACCAATTGAAAATTTATTTATTACGGTTGCAAAACAATAAGGTTATATTAAATTACATTAAATTAAAGTAACTGTTAGACTACTTTTTAAATATTTTATGCATGGTATACGAATGTTCTCATTGAAAATTAACAATTCATTAGCAATATTATTTGTTGGAGTTGCTAAAGTCATATTTACATCTACATTTTCAGTTTGCACATCTCTATGTTTACAGTAAATGGGTTAATAGTATATCATTTTATTGAAAAAATTATTGAATTTCATAAGGCTTTTGAAATTTCGAAATAAAGACAACAAATTGCAAAAAATGTAATAATTAGCTCGTATTAAATTTAAAAGTTTAGGAAACAAAACAACAAAATAAATGAGGAAAAAGGAAAAAAACTAATCTCCGTTCTGTACAGTAGAACTTCATCCTCCTTCTCCTAGAGAGAAGAATCTAGGGTTCCAGATTTATCCCTTCGTTTCTGTGATTTGTTTATAGATCGATCTCGAGCTTCCGATCTTCTGGAAATTTTCAATCTTTGTACATTTCGAGTGAAAGAACCCTAGATTTTGATGGCGAAAACTCGACCTGGTGTTGCTTCTTCGAAGAGCAAGCTGAGCAAGAAAGATATCGATTCTTATACTATCAAAGGCACCACCAAAGTTGTTACAAGTTAGTCCTCATCAATTTCTATGTAAATTCTGTATATTACTAAAATTAACTCTTTTGAATACTTTTTTGTGGTAATTAGTCTGCGATTAGATTTCTATAATCTCATTTTGAGCTTTGATTTTGGATGCTCGTCGAGTTAATCTAATCTTTTATACATTTAACACTCAATTGCAATGGAAAAATCTCTTCTTTCATATAATCTTTGATTATCTTCTTCTATTGGATTCTTGAGTTTGATTCAATGAAGTTGTGTGTGTAAACTTTGGAAAATATACTTTTTGGAGTATGAAGGGGATTGTAAAAAAATATGCTTTAGGTTAGATTAGTTCCTAACTTGGCGAATGTTACGAGTAATAGTATAATACATTCTAATTCTGTTATTTATATTTCATTTGAGTATAATGTGTGGAATACACTACACTACAGATCTGCTATTTTTGCTTTATCAATTTAGTTTATTTTGGTATTATGAACTTGGAAATGTGGTTGTTGAGATGTTTTTTTTTTTGTAGCGGGTGATTGTGTGTTAATGCGTCCATCGGATGCTGGTAAGCCTCCTTATGTGGCGCGTGTTGAGAAGATTGAAGCAGATGCAAGGAACAATGTGAAGGTGCATTGTCGATGGTATTATCGTCCTGAGGAATCACTTGGGGGAAGGAGACAGTTCCATGGAGCCAAAGAGCTTTTCTTGTCTGATCACTATGATGTTCAGACTGCACACACCATTGAAGGGAAATGTATTGTTCACACTTTTAAAAGCTACACGAGGCTTGAAAATGTTGGAGTGGAAGATTATTACTGTAGATTCGAGTATAAGGCTGCTACTGGCGCATTTACCCCTGATCGAGTTGCTGTGTAAGTCTATATATAGTAATGTAACAGTCCTTTTTCTCTTCTGTAATTTCCATGGGTTTTTGATTTATTGTTTTTGGATTTTACTTGGAATCTAAAGGTACTGCAAATGTGAAATGCCGTATAATCCAGATGATCTGATGGTGCAATGTGAAGGGTGCAAGGACTGGTAAATGCTAATAATGTTCATCATTCTATTTTCACCTCCCTTTGTATGGTAACAATTGTTTCTCAACTTGTAAAATATCCCATGCTGCATTCTGATAGTGATACACTTTTATAGAACTTGTTATTCCTAATCTAGAACAACTTGCTTGTGTAAGTTTCGGATATAATTGGTCCCTGATAAAGAAAATTTTAGATCTCTACATTGGTTTTTGCTAATTGGTGTCTGTTGTACTGCTTGCTGATAATTATTTATCTCCCTGCTGCATTTTACCGGGTCTTCGTATATGGTAATAGCCTAGGGTGATCATTGTTTGAGCTCCATGTGATGTCAGACTAATCGAAATAGTTATTATGAAATTTGTTCTTTCTTATTAAATTGTAAGAGTGACTCATTGTAGGTATCACCCAGCGTGTGTAGGCATGACGATTGAAGAATCCAAGAAGCTGGAACACTTTGTTTGCGCTGAATGCAGCTCTGACGATAGCGGGAACAAAAGATCTCAGAACGGGTTTGCTTCATCGCCAACCAGTGATCTTAAGGTCAGTGTTGTTTTTCTTTCCATTGTTTCACTTCTCTGATCAGTGCTTTCTATCACTACCAAAGTTCCATTGGCTTGATGATTGCGTCTGCCCAAATGAATAGCAAAAAGATAGGATTTGTGATTCAGTCAGTCATTGTTGATCCTGAGACCCTTTATTTTCCGGATTTCGCAAGTTCTGGTGTTAACAGCAACTTGTGTTTCAGGTGGAAGCAAAACGCAGAAAAAGATGATTCACTGGTGAGGTTTGAGAGGAGCTTCTTCTTATGAGTGGATGGTTAAGTTGAACATGAAGCTTTTTCCGTGCAGATTTTAGTTAATTTAGGGTTTTGTCTTGTCTTCGTTTGATGTCTAAAATGTGAAAAAAAAGAGAGAGAAGAAGAAGCAAAGAAGGTGCCAAAGAGCTGTATAGCCATAAGATTCGTGGAATTGTTTTACTGGATTGATTGTTTCTGAGAGATAGACATTCAAAACATGAACACACCTTGCCTCGGGTTCAACTCAATAAGTAAAAAGCATCAGATCCTTCGACTCATTATGTGTTGGAAACTTTGTGTCTTGCAAGCCGGGATTGTGATAACCAGGTTGGTTTAACCCGATTTCCTGGTCCATACAACTCAAGATTCCTCTCGAATTGAAGAGAGATTGTGCAAAGAAATTGTATTTAAAACGGAAATAGAGTTGGAGCAATTGTGTATTAGGTGCAAAACTGTTTTTGAGTTCTAAACCAGAGAAAAACAAAAATAAAATCCAATTAGTGTACAATTCCAATCGAGCTTGAGTCTAGTGTATTATATGGTTCACTTCAATGTTTTAAGAAATTATGAATATATAATTTTCTGTTTTTGTTGACTTGTTGTCAGAAAGAGATCCCATCTAATTCTCAAGAGAATCGTTCTAGAGATCACCTTTTGCTGAAATCTACTCAAGGAATTGGAAATTCTAGTGATTTTAGTACATCAAGAAGGTAAAATTTGATTGATGCATTTGATTTTTAAAAGAAGACTAAAACTATAATCTTTACAATATGTAATCTTTGTATTGTTTAGGGTATATGATGTAGTTTGTGAAACGATGCACTCAGCTATCTCAGCGAGTAAAACTGGTGTATTGGACATTACTCTTAATGACTTTCAAGAGGTAAAACTAATCTTATGTTACTTCTTGATTATGTTCTTTGATGTGTTTAACTAAACTTTCAATCTGATTACTTATGATTGAAATGCTTCTAGGGTTACTTTAGCCTTTCGCTTGCAGACCGTGAGAAACTGCTGCTTGTATTAGCTAAAGAATATGATGTTAACCGAGACCAAGTTCGAGAACTCGTTAAGCAATATATCTTGGACTTGAAAATCCAGCCAGTAAGTGTTTTCATTTTTTTATGGTAATCTTTGATAAATTCTCCATTTGATGAGCGATCACTCATTTAGGTGATGATAAGGAGGCTTTAGCTTCTGTTTTTTTATCGCATTGAGCGGAACTTGAGGCATGCTCTTAAGCCAACATATGAAGTTCTCTTTGAGAGGTTGAATACACATCCTGGAGGGTTGAGATTTTTGTGCATCCTGCGTGCTGATCTTCTATCAATACTCACGTAACGTTTCTCATCTTCTTGTCATGTTACTGGGAACTCAAATAGTTGAAAATTAATTTTGAATCAGTTGGTAAAGAATCTTACACTGATGGTTGTTTTCTAATGTATAGGAAAGAAAACACGCCGTCTTTGCGAACATTAGATTCCTATCTAAAGGAGAAACTTGGTATGTGGCTTAGTCCTGCCACTTTAGAGCTTCATCAAATTACATGGGATGATCCTACTTCATTGCTTGAGAAAATTGTCGCTTATGAGGTATTTCATTAGTAGTTTCCATTACACTGCTCTCAGCTATTTCAGATGGTTGAAACAATTTGGTTTAATCTAATAACGTGTTATTCATAAGGCGGTGCATCCTATTAGCAATCTCTTGGATCTTAAAAGAAGATTGGGAATAGGCCGTCGATGCTTTGGATATTTCCATCCATCTATTCCTGGTTAGTTAGTTAAGTTAGTTTCTCTGGACACATGTGTCTTTGATTGTAAGTTGACTACATTCTTTGATCATTTTGCGCTGTTATTTTCAGGTGAGCCACTTATTTTTATCGAAGTTGCTCTTATGGAAACTGTTGCATAGTTTAGATTCTTAGCTATGTGTCTAAAAGATAACTTATACTGTGACAGGAAGTTTTGTGGGACAATCCTCCCGTTCCAGAGAACTAAGCAACATGCGCTTTATTTTACTCGATTTCTTCAACTCAGGTTTGTACATAATAGTCTCTCTGCATATCTGTAGATCTTCCATTTGCTCTTGTTGATTTCTTACCTCCTATGTATTTGCAGCCTGGCTTAGCTGGGATAAACCTTGGGAAATTTCTGATCAAACGAGTGATTACTTTGGTGAAGAAAGATATGCCACATGTTTCTGTGAGTACTTTGACTATTTTGTATGAAAATTTTTGTTACTGTAATAAGAGGGTTTAATCTTCATACTCAATAAAATTATGTTTTTGTTGCAGACATTTGCAACACTTAGCCCCATTCCTGGATTCATGCAATGGCTTATCTCGAAGTTATCATCTCAGTCAAGATTTGCTGAAGATGAGCGTGGTACACAGCAATTCACCTTCATCTACTTTTCGTGAGAAAATATTACTACCAGAAGAGGAACAAGCCCTTATGGGATTATCAGAGTAAGACTTCACTGATCACATTCTTCATGTATGTTCTTATCAATTATGTACAAAAATCAATGATCTTGTTTATGCAGTGATTCTTCTTCTGGTATCAACGGCATGGAAGTTCTATTGAATTTGCTATCAGTAAAGAATTGTGAATGGGCTACTTCGCCTCGTATATTGCCGGTTTTAGAACCTATTCTTATGCGGTTATGTGCTAGGTATTTCATTCTTGGAGGTGTAATGGTTAAGATGAATCATACGGGCATATACTCTAATGCTTTGTCTTGGTTTTTGATAGGTATCTCTTGCAAGAGAAGAAGAGAGGTAAAGCTTTAGACTCTGTTGCTAACTTCCACTAGCAAAATGGAGCGGTAAGTCCAATGAATGCAATAGGGTTTAGACAAACAGAGGGATTGAGATTGTAAAGCTTTCTTGTTTTGATATGTTTTCATAGATGGTTGAAAGAATAAATTGGATGGCAGATCGTTCAGAGAAAGGTACTGATCAAAGTGGAGGCATTATGGTTAACTATGTCTATAGTTATAACTAAACTTTGTATTTTAAGGCATTCCGCTACAAAGCTTTCATAGTTTTGGGACCTAAACCCGTCTTACTTGATTAATGACAGGTTAGAGAATATTGAAGACTATACTCAATCGTATTTTAGTCGGGCAAAATCCATGCCTCTCCCAGTATCAATTCCCGTCTCTAAGTAACTTCGCATAGCAAAACCGTAAAGACCTGATTCTTGATTCTCAGAAGGGAAAGGGTTTAAGATTAAGATATCAAAGCCTCCTGAGATTAACACAAGCACAATGGTGTATACATATGTATGTATGTACAAACGGTTTTATGTGTAGTATACTCTCTAGACTGTATATTTGATTCAAAAAGATATGAGGATTCACTTATCGGTATCGGTTTCAACATGGCTAGTCTCCAAGACGTATTCACGCATGAGTTTAGTATTGGATCCATCCACATTCTGCATTTTCACAAAACAAGATGCTTCTGTTGCATAGTTTACTTATGTATGCGTATGTATTTGGAGAGAGGTGTAATGGAGAGAAGAGAGAACCTTGAAGGCAAGGCGCTGCAAATTATCCCATTCGAAATCGTTTTTACAATAAGCAGACCTTACCTAACAAAAAGGTTTTAAACGGTAAATACAAACGTAGAAATAAAAAAAGATATTGAAGTGTTTTTGAAAATGTATTAAAGGAGAAAATAAATGCTTACCTCTAAAATTCGAAGGGCTTGCATTGGTCATGATACCAAAACAAATAAAGGTTTAGTTTACTTGTCATATTATAGATACGGAGACATACATATTGTATATGTATAAAGACATACGAAGCATATGGATCTATAATTATTAACTTTGTTTAGTAATCCCCAAAATGGTGGAATTGTGTTTTGTAAAGCGAATTGTACAAATTACTTATTTGGTCATGAAAAGTTTCATTGCACGAAAAGAATGTTTGGAAAAAGCAAAGATATTTCTTCTAAACCACTAAGAAGAAAACAAAATTTGTTAAAAAGTTTAATGCATAACTGAAGCACCTTAAACTTTAGTAGAGCCTGTAAAAATCTGGTAAATTTCACAGAATGTGAACCTAGCTAGAGTTAAAGCTTCAACCTATATTCTAACATGTTTCACAAAAAACATCAACCTAGTTAACTCCTTAAATCTACATGTTCCATATCAAAATGTAAAAAAATTTGCTATGTAAAACATTATAAGTATATAAACCAATTTATTTATTTATATATCATGGGTTGTAATGTTTGGTACCTAAGTTCATATGACGTGAAGAGCGACGCATGAGAGCAGCACAGAATTTATCGCCATCACTTACAGAATTTGTGTCTAAGAATTCTCTCAACTCCATATATGCCTCCGGGTTATAACTCTGTCATTAATTCATATAAAAATATAATCTAAACACCTAATAAAATTAAATTACAAATTATCATTAAACTGACCTCAAGCTGAGCAGATACTATCCTCACTGCAACGTAAGTAAAGAAGTCATGAAGATGCTTCGCTGCCTTAGCCTCCGGTGAAGCTTCTCCAAAGCCTAATTCAAATTAAAAAAAAACACATTTAGAAAAATAGACATTAATCTATATAAAAAATTGAGTATGGATCAAAATCACATTTCGAGAATAATTTGACAGATGTTACATACCGGGAACATACATCTTGTTAGAACAAATTCGAGTTGGTTTACATTTTCGCGAATTTCGCTTTAACGGATAAGAAAGCAATGGCCTTTTTCCAAATTTTGGATTAAGGTAAGAGAGGTAAGAGTGATGAAGAAGAAGTGAAGAAGATGACTCCATAGATATTAGATGAAGAAAATTTGCAGGATAGGCATATTGTTTTACTATTTGGTCGTATATAAGATAATGTATTACGTTCACACATTTAAATATCTTGGATATGTATAAATAAATATCTTTTATTTGGAAGTATAATGAAATATCTTTTAAGAGAATAATAACATCAAAATACTGCCAAAAAAAAAATTATGAGTTGAATTTTACCGTATTATTTCAAATTAAAACAATTGATCTTATTATTATTTTGTGTCCACTAATTTGTCCTTTCTTATCCCACTAATTTAGTTAGTAAATGTTATTTCTTTAATATTTTAAAGGGTGATTAACTGATTAGAAAGTGGTTGTCTATACTTTTACCAATCAAGTTATAAAAATACAAATTTAAAATTAAAACCACAGCAGAACAAAAAAATACTTTTCTTTTTTCGCTGCAGGGTTACAATTTTGTAAAGTAGGTTTTTTTTTATTGAGAATACTTTAAAATGAATTTAGTATATTAATTATTTACGTAAAGACCATAAAAAACTGATTAAGTAAATTTACGAAAATGATTTAATATTAATTATTTACGTAAATGACCATAACTTTCTTAGCTAAATAACCTCAAGTTATAACAGTGTTAGGATCAATGTCGATTTAATCCAAAATTTGTTAGTTTATATAAAAATTAATTAGATTAACTTAAATGAGTATGAATTTGGAGTGATCATCGTATTTGTTATTGCGTTTGTCATCGTATTTACTTTTTTTCTTTTCTTTTATGGCAAATAAATTTTATTAATTTAAACAAATAAAATCATGATACAAACGATTTGTTACCCAAATAGATGCATAAATACAATTTGAAAAGAAAATATAATTTGAAGGTTTTGTCTTGCAAGTAGAGGTGTAGCGTTTGTACTCCGTATTACATGAGTGAATCGTATCTCTTCGAACTTAGCTGCCCATCTTTACAGATATTGTAGATTGAAGCTTCCTCATGATCACCAATTAATTGGTAATGGATGGAGTTAGTTTTCACCCTATATTATATTTTTTATTCACCGTGAGTCAATTAATGACGAGAGAACAATTAAAAATTTAAAAGCCTTTTTTCCAGATATATGTTATCGCACATAAGTCCAAACCATAAAAACCCAGCCCAAATCAGATTATTGTTTTATAAATACCTTATTCCTGATGACAAAAAAAAAAGAAAGTATTTTATAACCAAAAAAAAAGTATTTTATAACCAAAAAAAAGTATACAAGTAGTTATTTGAGAGTACGATAGCTGATTAAATCTTTACACTCATATATAGGCGCTGAAAGAGAAAAATGGTGCATATATGCTGGATCATCAGATTTTTCTTGAACAGGCTCCATACCCTCCTTGACCCAAGTAAATTGATTTTCCATGTTAATTAGGATTTTTTTATGTAACCTACTGCTAGATTTTTGATGCCATTACAAAAGACTAATGCTATTATTTATGTTAATTAGGCACAACCTTGCAGAGATGATTTGGTAAGGGATTTAACATTTTGCCTTTTAAGTTTTGTAATCAAGAGCACATTGAGTGAAGTTTTTGGTATACATGGGTTTTAGATATTTCAGTTACGATGACTACCTTCGACGAGAAAGCCTTGTGATAGAAGATGATGAAACTCCCAATTGTGTTGAGGTACTGTCCTTCGTATCTTCAATATATATATATATGTCATGCTCGTCTTTAATAAGACTTATTCTGGGGATGAATCTTTAAGTTGTTATGCTATTTAAGTCCTTTTTCTCCTTCATGTTAACACACTTGTCTGTTATATTCAGGCAGTTGCCATAAGAAAAAAGACGCTCTTTGTTAACCATCTCTCTTGTCACACTGAAATATCACATATGTGAGTAGCAAGCACCTTTAATTTCCTCCTTCGTTCTTGGCAAGTTTTCATGCCTAATATTTTCTCCTCTCCATTTTTCCACCATCGATTTCTTCAAAGATGTTGGAGAAGTTTTTCATGTTCGACTTATTGTAAACGACTTGGGCAAGCATGTGGGCTATGGCTTTGTTGAGATTTAATAGTGTCTACAGTATAAAGATTTAAGAGGAGGTACCTCAACAAAATAGGCTTCATCAAGCCCGTCCACAGTCTCATCTTCTTCTGGTTCAAGGTAGTCGTCTTTGTTCCTGCAATATCAAAAACCCTTGAGATCTCTCCATGCATGTATACCAAAAAAAACTTCACTCAAGATGAAAATAGTTAAATCCCTTACCAAACCTTGTGGTTTATGCAATACCTAATAAAAACAAATAAGAGCGTTAGGCAACTGTAATGGCATCAAAACTCTAGCAATAATAAGTTACAACAAATAAGAGCGTTAGTCAAGTGTTACATAAACAAATCAATTTACTTGGGTCGTGAAATGTATTCCCCTTACCTAGCCACACCAAGAAGGATCTTGTGGTCGTGCAAATATTCACCATTCTTATTTAATAGTGCCTACAGTATAAAGATTTAATCAGCACTCCTATAATTTTCAAACGACTAGTAGTATAGTTTTCATCATTACTCTCACCATCTTTGCTTGGTTAGAAGAAGCAAACTAAACAAATTACTAGTAACGAAAGAATATTACTAGTAATGAAAAACTTCTCCAAGAAGGAAAGAGGAAATTGAATAAGCTACTTACATATGTGATATTTCAGTGTCGCAAGAGAGATTGCCAACATAGAGCGTCCTTTTTCTTTTGGTAGCTCCCTGAATTTAATAGCCAAGTGTGTTAGCAACGATTATAAGAACAAGATGCTTATTTGAACATAAAACTTATACAATATTATATGAAACCAAACACTAGAATATCTAAATTTTCAAAAATTATACCTTCACTGAGATTAAATTATCCTGATCAGCAAATTCTTTCTTTGTCTCCTGTTACGAGTAGCCATTAGAACTCAGTGTAAACAAATTGTTCTCAAACAACAAGAGAACTCACCAGAATCTTAGGTTACCTTCTCCTCGGAGTTTTCCTTATGCTTCTTCAGAATCGGTTTCGTCTCCGAATCATCTTCCAGACTTGTCTTACCCATTAAATTAGATTTCTCGCTAGAACTGGCCATGGAGAAGATGAATGAACACAGCGAGGGTTATTTCCCGGGAAGAGAAGAGTTGGGAGGGAGCAGCAATAACTTCGTTATAAGGGAAAAGGTATTTATAAAACAATAATCTGGTTTGAGCTGGGGTGGGCTTTTATGGGTTGGGTAATTGGGTTTATGTGCACCAACATATATCTTTGCTTTTAAGTTTTTCACTGTTCTCTTTTCATCAATTGACTCACACCATACTTAGTGATGTTAATTATGCGTAATCATCCGATGGATATCCTAAATCCTTAAAAATATTCAAACTCATTATCTTATTTCTTTAGATAAAATGATGAGAATTTAAAATGGGTGGCTACCCATCACACATGGATTCAAATAGACTTAATCCTATTAGGTTTAAGGTACCCGTAGAGTTTTTTTTATTAAATCAATAAATATTCAAAATTATTTTATAATGAAATATTTATCAGATTTTGTTTTATAATTAAAGTAACTTTTTATTCTTTTAAGTTATTAAAAAAATGTAACACTATATTTTCCCGCTGGAAAAGAAAATTCACATTTATTCATTGAATGCAAAATTATATTTTTCTGTCAAAAACGTGATTACATGTTTTTCTCCAAAACGTGATTTCTTAGTTTCCGCCAAAAATCCTAAAACATGTTGCAAATTTTCTCGTTTTTCGTTAAAACATGATATTCCCACCAAAACATAAAATCTCGTTTTTCTACAAAAGAAAAACAAAAATTGCATTTCCTCTCGTTTTATGTAAAAAACCATAATTTTGTAATTTTTCGTCAAAAAATTAAAATTTGGTTTTCCCACCAATAACTTAAAATCTCGTTTATCCGCTACCAACCATGCTTTAGTTTAATTTTATCATCAAATATTTTAATTTTAAATTTATATTAGAGTTTTTAAAATTTATATTTTAAATAAAGTTAGTATGAATAATGCTTAAGGAAAAATAATATAATGGTGGATTAAACATAAAATAAAATAAATAAAAAACATATGAAATACCTACAGGTGGTCCTGAAACCCATAAGGTTTTGTTTGGATATCCAAACAGGACAAGATTTGTTTTTTTAATAAGTTATTTTTTGGTAGGATTTTTTCTGGGTTGGGGTAGGATATGGTAAAATTACCCATGATAACATCTCTAGTAATTAGATTAACTTAAACTTTATGAAGTCGGAGTGCTCACTATAGTCTATATATAGTATTGTATATACTTCATGTTTTTTGTTTTTTGCCGGCATATATACTTCATGTTTTAAAAAAAAGAAATTCTGAAACCACGTTTAGAGATTAAATTTATTAGAACCACAAAAATATAAACTTGCAAAGTGTGAGTCAACAACCACAAATCTCTAGGATTTATACCACTATGTTCAACGATATATGCGAACTCTGCATGACAAACTAACCATAAACTAAACTTAATGAGTTTAGACTCTAATCCTAGAGATCTTCCATGATACATGCACCTCTATATTAACTACCGTCACACACCAATGATCAACGATAACACAACAACGATCAGCTCAAAAAATCAACACATTAATTACATATAAACGCAAAAATCATTTTTGAAGCATGTACTAATGTACACGACATCGCAATCTTACAAAACAAGTTGTACGTTCTATATATGTATGGTTTTTTTTTTCTTTTTCTTTGGCGTGCTCTTGTTGAGTATAGCGAGCTCAATATCTAAAAGCAATCACACATTCATTTCGTGAAAACAACCGAACCTTTCTCAATCTTTCAATTTCTCAATGTCCATGACGTCGTAATTAATCTTCAAATAGTTCTAAATTCTAACTGAGCTCAAACTTCCTTTTGTGTTCAATCAATCCCAATCAACGTATCATAATTTCTTATTATTACGAACCACGAAATCTCTAAAATTTTCATCTCATCAATACTTTATTTTCTCTTTATCTAATCAATTGAAACCCTAAGATACATAGACAACGAAAAGTAGTTTATAGTTTTTTGATAAACCGCGGGAGTTTTAGATCTTTATCCCGTAATCTCTCTTAGTATCAGGGGTATCTCTGTCAAACGGGTCAAACCTGCGACTCGCGATCTGCCCCGCAGTGGATTATACTAATTTTTGATCCACATTAATCCGTAACCTGCAAATTTTCATATAAAAATTATTGACCCGCATCAATCCGTAACTCGTAAAATTTTAAATAATAATAAAAATAAATATTTTTTAAATAATTTTAGTAAAATAATAATTATTAATAAAAAATTAAAATTTTTTGGATAAATATATTTATTATATTTTAAAAATTTAACTACTAAAGTTTATAAAATACTAAAAATTAATATTTTTATTTTTATTTTTTTAAATGAGGGTATCCGCAAATCCGTTTTACAAAATATGACGATATGCATTCGTTTCGCCAAAAAATGTTTCAACATGCACCCGCAATTTGAATAAAAGTTTTAATCCTCATCTGCCATGCAGTAGATCTAATAAAGCGGAGTCCGTGAATTATGACTTAAATTGACAGACCTAATTTCAAATCAATATTTAATTAATTTTTGTTTAAAGAATATTTTTTATATATTATTAGAGTTTGAATCCGAGACAAAAAAAAAAAAAGCGACTCTCTTGTGTTACCACTTGATCGCCACCTTATTGGTTTAGGTAGTTTATAGTTAAGTCCCATCCCATGTGTCGATATTTTTAGCTGAGTGATTCACAAAAGTAGGTCAAAGTCAAAAACACTACACAAGTGAAATGCTTATCTTATCTTCCTATCATAGAATTCTATTGGTGCGTCTGGTACATTCTCTTACTTCACGCGTGCTATATAAATCACAGCATTTACTTTTATAGAAGTCCCATGATCAACTAGCCGTTAGGATCTCGACAGCGTGGCAATAACTAGTATCAAGAAATTCTCATTAAAAAAATCTTAACTTCATTACCAAATTAGACAAATAGTACTACAAAACATTTAAAGGCTTTGCATCATCATCGCATGAATAGAGATTTTTTTTCTAGATTTTTTTTTAAGTTTAAAGTTTTGTTTCTTTCAGTTTCACGCATCGATCAAGTTCAATCTAAACATGATTTACTAGATATGGAAACTCCTAAGTTTTATCTCAAAATAACTTTCTATTCTTAACTTTCCAGTATACTGTATACCACATAATTCATAGCAATATCTCATTTCCACATTAAGAACCAACATGATGTGGAAGGCTAGTGCCTAGTGGACATAAAAACCAAGAAAATAGTACCATATTAAGCATAAGATCATTTTGCACAAACAAACAAAAAAAGCATAAGATCATAAAAGACATTAACCTTTTATTGGCCTACACTTTCAAGTTTCAACTGTAGCTATATCATATATCTGAATTATTTCATAAATCTTTGTCTTTTTAATTAAAACCACTTGCTACACTTAAAAAGGTGTTCCTTTTCAATCATTTTATTTTCATCTATAGGACCAGATTTTAAAGAAACTCATGTCGACATGTCTCTCAGTGTCAAGATCTGAAGATTTTTATAAGAATAAAGAGACAAAAAAAACTTCAATAATTTAATTTTTTTTCCCGGATCAATTGTAATTTATCGTAACTTCTAAAAACCAAACGGTCCTAAAATATATATATATATATAATATATTGCTTTTTAGTTTTTCCCTATCTTTATCTAATAAACCAAAACAGAAAAAGCTTTAAGAAAAAAAAAAAACTTCTCGTCTTATTGTTAGTTACAGTTACGAAAACCGACAAAAACATTACTAGTATGGGGACAGAGGTCTGGTTCAATCTCTATCAAAATCCCTTTACATATCCTCCAATCTCCATTTCCACTGACAATTCAAAGTAACAATAATATCTCCAACCCAGAAAACAACAATTATAATATCCCAAATTTTCTGTTTTTTCTCTGCTCTCTCTCTCGCTCGTGGGTTTCCCGCGTGGCTTGCGTGTTACTTCATCACTGTCTTTAGGCTTCTTCATACATATGAATCTTGAGGCAAGCCAAACACTTACTTCTCTCACTCCCCATCTCTAGGGTTTGTTTGTCTCCCTCTTTCTCTCTTTCCCTTTTTTTAATTTATTTCACTGAATCTTTAGATTTCATTCTCTTTTTGGAGTACATTTGGATTAAAGCTTACAAATTTCATTTGGTTTTCAAACAAACATAAAAAAAAAGTTCTCTTATGCTCTTGAGTGTCGTTACGGTTTCATTCTACTTTTGTAACTTCTTTTGTTTTTTTTTGCGTTTTTATTTGATTTAGAGCAAAGAGCTTATGTTGTTATTATGTTCAAGATCTAATTCAATTCAAATGGAAAACCGTAGTTATTACATATTCAGATCTTGGTTAAATTTCAATTTTTTCCAGTAGTAAATCAGAATTGATTTAGAATCCTTTGTCTGTGTTTTGTTCTCAAAGTAGTTCTGTAAGATTTTTCCAATTTGGGTGGATTTTATGTTGGATCCAGTTTGATACAGTCTCTGAAGGTTCAATTTTGTGGGATCAGATTTAAATCTTTCATATCATCAAAGTTTATATTTTTCCTTTCTTAACTGTGACTCTTTCTTTGTATATGTTCAGGTTAAGTAAGCATTGAGCATTGGTGCAGCAAAGTTAACAAATCATGGCAACACTTGAAGATATTGGTGTATCAGCAGGGATAAACATCTTCACTGCTTTAATTTTCTTCGTAATCTTTGCTTTTTTAAGACTTCAGCCATTCAACGACAGAGTTTACTTCTCGAAATGGTACCTCAAGGGCTTAAGAAGCAGTCCTGCAAGTGGCGGTGGCGCATTTGGTGGAAGATTTCTTAATTTGGATTTGAGATCATACATCAAGTTCTTGAATTGGATGCCTGAAGCTCTTAAGATGCCTGAGCGTGAGCTCATTGATCATGCTGGTTTAGATTCTGTTGTGTATCTCCGCATTTACTGGCTCGGGTTAGTAAATCAAGATTTTGAGTTTTCTGAATAGTCTTATTGACTTATGAGCTTCAAAGGGTCATTATGGTTTTAGACTATATTTAGTATCATGGAGATGAAAATAAGTTGAATTAATTGTCAAAAAGATTATGTTTAGTGCTACTTTTTTCATCAAGAAGAGGAAATTAAGTTGACTAAATCTCTAAAAAGCAGATGCATTTCTCAAGTCTGTCCATTAGAGTTCAATCATTTGGTAATGATATGTTTTGGTTACCATATTTTACAGGCTTAAGATCTTTGCTCCAATAGCAATACTTGCTTGGTCAGTTCTTGTACCGGTTAATTGGACGAACAACGCATTGGAGGTGGCTAAGCAGTTAAAGAATGTAACTTCAAGTGATATTGACAAACTCTCAATCTCAAATATCCCAGAGTATTCAAATAGGTTTGTTACTCCAATCTCTCTAGTGTGTGTTTCTTTAATCTGGTTCTTTAAAATGTTGGTTTCAAGTACGTTGTGTTGATTTTTCCAGGTTTTGTACTCATATCATAATGGCTTACGCCTTTACAATTTGGACTTGTTATATGCTGATGAAGGAGTATGAAACAGTTGCTAACATGAGGCTTCAGTTTCTTGCCTCGGAAGGTCGTCGACCTGATCAGTTCACTGTAAGATCCGTTGCTTTCCCCCTTGGTTTAAACTTAGAACACTGCTAAGTCAAGGATTTGTATGTAAAACCCATCTAATATGTCAAGAAATTTTTGAAAGGTTCTTGTTAGGAATGTTCCTCCGGATCCAGATGAAACTGTAACTGAGCTTGTGGAGCATTTTTTCCTAGTCAATCATCCTGATCACTACCTCACACATCAGGTAAAAATTTCTCATAATATGACTTGACCTTTTCATCATATGAATTTTTCTTTTGGTTTTTTCTTACTACTGGAGACAATATTTAGGTTGTATTCAATGCAAACAAGCTTGCTGATTTGGTTAACAAGAGGAAGAAGCTGCAGAATTGGCTTGACTTCTATCAGCTCAAATACTCTAGAAACAACTCTCAGAACAGACCCATTGCAAAGGTACTTAAAAGTGTTGAACTTGATATATTATGTTTCTTTTCTGCTAAGTAATAAAACTCTTCTCTTTAACAAAACCAGCTTGGCTGCCTTGGCTTGTGTGGACAAAAAGTTGACGCAATTGAACATTACATTACTGAAGTTGATAAAACATCGAAAGAGGTAAGCTTTGTGCTCATCTTGTGCCATCTTATAGCTTAATGTTCCTTTTCTTGGTTTCAAAATCTTGATTGTTTGTAGATTGCTGAAGAAAGGGAGAATGTGGTGAATGATCAAAAGTTAATCATGCCAGCATCTTTTGTCTCCTTCAAAACCCGTTGGGCTGCTGCTGTTTGCGCTCAGACAACACAAACCAAAAACCCGACCGAATGGTTAACCGAATGGGCTGCGGAGCCGCGAGACGTATATTGGCCAAACCTTGCAATACCATATGTTTCTTTGACTGTAAGAAATTTGGTTATGAACATAGCCTTCTTCTTCCTTACCTTCTTTTTCATCATCCCTATTGCTTTTGTACAATCTCTTGCTACCGTTGAGGGAATTGAAAAAGTTGCGCCGTTCTTGAAAGCCATTATCGAAGAGTGAGTTCTCTCTTCTTCTCTAACATTGTTCCATTCTTCATGAGATTTCAATGTACTGGACATTTTAACTAACATTGGACCTTATTGATTCGCAGTAAATTCGTAAAATCGGTTATACAAGGTTTGCTAGCCGGAATTGCGTTGAAGCTTTTCCTCATATTTCTTCCATCCATACTAATGACCATGTCCAAATTTGAAGGCTTTACTTCAATATCATTCTTAGAAAGACGATCTGCTTCTAGATATTACATATTTAACGTAGTGAACGTCTTTTTTGCAAATGTAATCGCTGGAGCTGCGTTTGAGCAGCTCAACTCTTTCCTCAACCAGTCGCCAAATCAGTACGCAACTCTCTCTATCGTTCTTTTTCGGTTATAAGTTCCTTTCTATAGACTTATTCTTTTGTTCAAATATGTGCAGAATTCCTAAGACAATTGGCGTAGCGATACCGATGAAAGCAACGTTCTTTATCACATATATAATGGTTGATGGTTGGGCTGGAGTTGCAGGAGAGATTCTTATGTTAAAACCTCTTATTATATACCACCTCAAGAACACGTTCTTGGTGAAAACAGAGAAAGACAGAGAAGATGCAATGAACCCTGGAAGCATTGGTTTCAACACTGGAGAGCCTCAGATACAACTTTACTTCCTTCTTGGTCTTGTTTACGCTCCTGTGACACCAATGCTTCTTCCTTTTATCTTAATCTTCTTCGGTCTCGCTTACATCGTGTACCGTCATCAGGTAAAATGTAGTTTTAACTTTTAAATTAGTAGACTTTGTACACAAATCTGCAAATCTTGAACGTTATTTCGTTTTTGTTTTCAGATCATAAATGTGTATAATCAAGAGTATGAGAGTGGTGCTGCGTTTTGGCCAGATGTTCATGGACGAATTATAACGGCATTGATCATATCTCAGTTGCTTCTAATGGGTTTGTTAGGTACAAAACATGCTGCTTTAGCTGCACCGTTTCTTATTGCTCTTCCTGTGATTACCATTGGTTTTCACCGCTTCTGTAAAGGTCGTTATGAGCCCGCCTTTATCCGTTACCCCTTACAGGTCAGTTTCTTCTATCTTAGTGCTAGTTCGGTTCGGTTCGGTTCAATTTTGGGATTTTTCGGTTAAAGAAATATAGAAACTAAACGGGAAAATACTATCATTCGGTTGGGTTACATACGGTTTCAATTTCGGTTTATTTACGAAATATATTTTGATTTGAATGGAAATTTTCGAAGAAATTGAGGTTTAGTTGGTTCATATGCTCTTTCTCATTCGGTTTGGTATTGGTTTTGGTTTACGGATTGTGTGGATTGAAACTGAATGGGTTTAATAACTCACCGGTTTGGTTTGTATATCGGTTAATTCAGTTCAGTTTATTTGAAAAAGGAAAGAAAGAACCGAATGTGGTTTATTCATTGCCGGTTATTTCGATGTGGTTAGGGTACGGTTTGGATCATTGAAATTACAACCTAAATATTGAAGCTAATGGCAAAATGTGTATAACTTTTACAGGAAGCTATGATGAAAGATACATTGGAAAGAGCAAGAGAGCCAAATCTGAACCTTAAAGGATACTTGCAAGATGCTTATATTCATCCAGTTTTCAAAGGCGGTGATGATGATAACGATGGTGACATGCTCGAAAAATTGGAGAATGAAGTCATCATAGTGCCAACGAAACGCCAATCGCGGAGGAACACTCCGGCTCCTAGTAGAATCAGTGGCGAGTCTACTCCATCTTTGGCTGTTATTAACGGTAAAGAAGTCTAGCTTATGGTTTTACTATTAAGTGTACGTATTCGAAAAATGTATGAAAAATATATGTACATTAGAGAAAATTTGGAGATTGCCTATATAGGTTTGTGTTTGCTCAGATGATGTTGAGTTTTAAATGTTGAATATTTAAGTCTTGATGGTTTTTTTTTAGAATATATCATTTTGATTGTGCCGTTGGTTCCACAATTTTCATAAGTAAAATTGTTTGATGAATAAAGATTTAAAGGGTTTTCATTTTGCTCACGTATAAGCGAGATAAGTTATTTTTAGACGAAAAAGAAAAGTGCAACATTTGTTTAGTTTTTCTTCTTCTTTAAATCTGAGTTTATTCTATCTTAGGTAGGGACATTCTAACTGGATGAATTTATATTATTCTATCTGTACATTGCTGACTATAAAGAAATTTGCAATTGAAAATTATTTTTTAATGTTTTGTTATCCCAAGATTAACAATATATTGATTAAAACTGAATTGATATTTTTGGATACCGAAAGTTTACAAGTTAAAGACTTTTGGAGTGAGTGAGTATTTAAGAAGATTTGAGTTTAAATGGCAAATTATGTGTTACTGAAATATGAATTTTAAAATCCAGTGTTATTAGATTAATGATTTCAAATTGTATACTCAAATCCACTGTTTATTAAAAATATGATTATAATTTGATTTAAAAGTTTTAGGTGAGATTTGAGAGAATTTTTTAGTTAAAAATACAAAAATCAAAATCTCATGATTTTAAGTGAGATTTCAGAGAATTTAATAACAAACTTCATAATTCACCAATATTTCACAAAATCATCTCAAAACTCATTAAAACTCAAATTTCTCTAAATATTCAGTTCAATACACCACAAACTACTTTCAAGGATAAAGTTTTGTAGAGCTTTGTTAAGGAATCAATAGTCTTTTATCGGACTTTAATCTTTTCTACTTATTTGGCACCGTGCGTTGTTGCAAGTATATGAACAATACTTTTGTATCAAAATAAAATAAGAGCACAAATATATGGCATTAATTTAGAAGAAGCAAGAGTGAACAAGTTTTACAAAATATCTCTACTCAACAAATAAAACCGACATGGAGAATTTAAATGTATATAAAGATACAAAAGAAATTTCCCAAAAACAAAAATTCATGAGATAGAGGTAGTTGAAGACTTTGAAGCGCCGCCGACCATAGAGGGAGCCTGAGGTAATAGGGCATTCACTTTTTAAAGTCACAACAGCAAAGGTATGACTTAAGAAAAACCATCTTACAAGAGAGGTAATATGATTCTACATCGTTTATATATCCTCGAGAATTAGAGACTAACGATTTTACATTAGTAACAACATCAACATATATTAGCAAATATATAGAGCTTAGAAAAGCTATCTTACAAAACAAGATATGGATCTTATTTATTAATAGAGGTAGGACAAGGATATGATCCTACTAGCTCCTTGAGATTCTAAACGGAAAAACCCGCAAATAGTGCGTAAGCACTACAAACAATACCTAAAGCATGATAAATGACGTTGAAAACGTTGATCCAAGGCATGTTTTGATGATACTACGATATATATTTTAGATAGAATAAACTGAAACAAAGCATTGAGATTAATTTATATAGAGGCTTAAGATGGCCTGTTGAACCTATCTTCTTGTAATGAGTTGCTTGGAAATTACGATGTTGGTTGGAAATTTATTGTGTATGATTTATTGACTTTTGCTATGAGCATCTCTAATGTATTACTCCATCTTTTATTTAAAAATAAGTAACATTAAAATGGAGTTGAAACATACTACAATCCTACTCTATAATAGAGTTTATAATGGAGTAATGAGTACAAAAATAGAGTGATGAAAATATTATCTTCAACTCCACTCTATTTTGAGGAATAAATTTCTCATGATTACTCTAAATATATAAATCAATTTGATTTATTACTCCATCTTTTACTCATTGTTCCATTTTCAACTCTATTTTGGAATAGGGTTAGAGTACATTGGAATTGGAGTCAATGAATCCTACACAATAAATTTCCAACCAAGAACGTAATTTCCAATCAATTCATCACTCCATTTAATGAGTGCATAAGTATGCATGGAAAAAGTCAATGAATCTTTTCAACAAAAAAATATGTCAATGAAATCCTACACACAATAAATTTCCAACCAACAACGTAATTTACATATAAGCCTACTTTTATATGTACATTAGAGAAAATTTGGAGATTGCCTATATAGGTTAGTGTTTGCTGTGATGGTGTTGAGTTTTAAATTTTGAATGTTTAAGTTTTGCGGTTTTTTTAGAATAAATTATTTTTATTGTGCCGTTGGTTCTACAATTTTCATAGGTAAAATTGTTAGATAAATTTGAAGAGTTTTTATTTTGCTCAAAAGTACAGCAAGATTAGTTATTTTCTGAGGTAAAAATTTGAGTTTTCCTCTAACTAGGGACATTTACCGGCTGAATTAATATCATTCTATCTGTACATTCAAAAAAATTGGTGCCTAGAAAGAAAATTGCAACTGACACTTATTTTAATGTATTATTATCTCAAGATCAATAATATGAATAAAAATAGAATTGATACTATCGGAGACGAAAAATTTACAACTTAAGACTTTTAGCCACTTTCAAGGACAAAGTTTTATAGAGCTTTGTTAAGGAATCAATCTTTGATCGGACTTTACATTTTCTACTTAATTATTTGGCACCGTACGTTGGTGTAAGTGTGTGAACAATACTATTGTATCAAAATAAAGTATGAGCACAAGGAAATAAAGAAGCAAATATATATATATATATATATATATATATATATTATATCAGAAAATTTTAAAATTTAAAATTTGATTCATTGATTTAGAAGAAAAAGGAGGTCAACAAGTTTTACAAAATATCTCTACTCAACAAATAAAGCACACACATGAAAAGTTTAAATGTATGTAGAAAATACAATAGAAATTTCCCAAAAGCAAAAATTCATTCAATAAGAGGTAGTTGAAGACTTGAAGCGCCACCGATCATAGATTGAAGCTGAAGTAGATAGTGCCTTCGCTTTTTATTGCACAGAAATTAGCAAAGATATGACTTTAGAAAAGCCATATCTTGTAAGAGAGGTAATATGATTCTACCTGTTGATATAAAGAGATTAACGATTTTACATTAGTAACAAATAACAATATCAACATATCTTAACAAAGTTATAAGAGCTTAGAAACAAGATATATTTATAAAAAAATCGCAAGTAGTGCTGTCACACTACTAATAATTTCAATAGCATAACGAATGATTTTGAGAACTATGATCCAAGACATGTTTTGATGATTCTACTAATAAATCTTTTAAGATAGATTTAACTGAAACAAAACATTGAGGTTAATTTATAGAGGTTTAAGATGGCCTGTTGAAATTCCCATCTTCTGTTAAATATGTAAATTCATCTAAAGAGTGCATAAATATGCATGGCGAAAGTCAATGAATCCTATACACAATAAATTTCCAACATCATAATTTGTTACACCTTTGGAATATGGAACGTATTCATTTTCTTTTTTTTTAAGTTTGGGTCTTGAGTTCATATGATCCCAAATTAATCCTAACCAGGTTGAGCCCAAACTGATTCCAACTCATGTGTAGCCGAACGTAAAACTTTTAGTACATCAGTGTACCATTTTCAAAATAATGGGACTTTTTTGATGAAATAAAGTTTAGATGTTGGGAAGTTTTGAATATTTTGATATAGAAAAAAGATTCTAATCGAAAATACCCATAATTTTTAAAAAAATCTAGGAAATATCACAGATTGTAAAATCTTTTAGTCGATATCACTTTTGATAATGAAAAAATTACTTTTATTTGATTTGAGATATACCAAATTTACCCACAAAATAGTTAAAAATTATTTTGGTTCACACCTGAATGTAACACATCTCAATTTGGTGCATGAAAAAATAAACTCGGAATCTAGATAATAACGTAATGAAAATGCAGATTCTTGGAAATATATAATGTGTCTATACTAGATGCATTTGGTGCTCACATGGCAGAAGAAAACTCATAAAAGATTAAGAATATGCCGAGGTTCTAAGACAGATTCAGGTGAATGAATTTTCAGCTTTTAGATGATTATAGACCTAGCCTTTTACTTTAAAATCTTGGATTTTGTAGTTGGTTTGAATTAGATAGTTGTTGTATTTTGATGAGATTTGGTGGAGTAAACAATTATCTGATTCCTCTTTTTTTTTTTTTTTTTAACCTCAAATGAAAAATGGTGTTTAGCTTGGGAAGCTGGGTTTTCTATTTTCTTGACTATGGATTTCATTGTTATGGTCTGAAAATTGTTAGCCTAGGTTTCTATTATTCGACATTACATGAGTTGTGTAAGAAGCTCTAACGAAACTTGTTGTTTGCTCTATACTAAAGGCTTGAACATTAAATTTTGTTTGCTCAGAACCAGCACCAACAAGACAAAAATGGATGTTCCTAGAAAAGGTGTGTGATCGGTTGAAAAGCTACTTTAATAAGCAGATTATATATTTTCTGTCAAATAAATGGTATAGCAAATAGTAGTTTTAGAGCTGTGATAGATATAGCCTATTCGTCCATTGAGTTTGAATAAAATTTTATATCAAAATAAAATAAGATCACAAATAACTACAAGGAAATAATGAATACCCACCCAAATATATAGCAGAAGATTTTTAAATTAAAAATCTAATTCATTAATTTAGAAGAAGCAAGATATCAGCAAGTTTTACAAAATAGCTTTACTCAACAAATAAAGCCCACATGGAGAATCTAAATGTAAATTCCCAAAAAAAAAATTCATGAGATAGAGGTAGTTGAAGACTTTGAAGCGCCGGAGGCTGAGGTAATAGGGCATTTGCTTTTTATTGCACAGCAGCAAAGATATGACATAAGAAAAGCCATCTTACAAGAGAAGTAATATGATTCTACATCGTTGATATATACCTCAACACCCTAGAAATAGAGCCTAACATTTTACATTAGTAACAATATCAACATATCTTAGCAATGATAAATAGCTTAGAAAAGTTACATTACATTACGAAACAAGATATAAGGAACTTATTTATAAATAGAGGTGGGATATGGATATAATCATACCTCTTTGAGTTTCTAAAAAAAAAATAACCGCAAACAGTGCATAAACATTATAAATAATATCAAAAGAATAACAAATGACGTTGAAAACTTTGATCCAAGGCATGTTTTGATGATACTACAGTATATATATATATATATATTTAAGATAGATTCAACTGAAACAAAACCTTGAGGTTAATTTATAGAGGCTTAACATGGCCTGTTGAAAATCCCATCTTCTCGTGCTGAGTTGCTTGGAAATTACCATGTTGGGTTGGAAATTTATTGTGTAGAATTCATTGACTTTGGCCATTAGCATCTCCAGTGTAGTACTCCATTTTTTATTACAAAATGAAGTAAAACCAAAATAAAGTTGAAATGTATTCCAACTTTTTGACAATGGAGTAATGAGCAAAAAAAATAGAGTAATGAAAGTACCATCTCCAACCTCCATTTTGTAGTATAATTTTCTCCAATCCTATTACTCCAAATATGGTGCACGAAGCTGCACAAAATAAACTCAAAATCTAGATAATAATGTTATGAAAATGTAGATTCTTGCAAATATATTTTGTGTCTCTACTAGATGCTATTATGCATTTGGTGCTCACATAGCAGAAGAAATTTCATAGAAGATTAAGCATATGACAAAAGTTAAGTTCGCTCTTCCTATATTTCTTACTTGGAAGTGAGCAGAAAGACTACGGAGGTGAACTTGGAAGTTAAGTTTATTGATGATTCTTTATATTTGTCTCTCATTATTGCTGAATAATGACCCAATAAATAATCATTTCAAAGGAACAAGATGAGATCGATTGGTTTTTGATTTCAACATAAGAATCACAACCACTTTAGACGAGATCAATTGGTAAGCCTTATCTCATAGACAATGGGAAGGTTTTGGAAGATTTATGTCCGTTGCGTTTTAGTGTTCAAAAGACATGTTCTATGATGTTGAACAAAAGTTTACAAGGCTGAAGACACTCATATTGATCCATTAGAAGAGTACATAGATCTGTGTGGCGATGATGAAGCATGTCTTAACAAATTTGAGAATTATATTGAGAGTGGCCTTGTCAAGTCACTGTTAACTGTCCGCGTCCGAATGAGTGCACGATATGCAGATAAAGACGTCTATTGATATTTTTTTATTATTATAAAAGAAAGTCTATAAATTATATTAAACTCTTTGCAAAGAGTCAGATAGTTATATATATATATATTTTTTTTTTTTTTATTTTATTAAATCAGTGTAATAGCTCTTTTTGCGTTGTGGCCATGTAATAAATTTTTCAAAACTAATTTTAATAGTTTTGATAAAAAATATATGAGATTTGCTAAAAATTCCATTTGTCCTAGCGAAGAAAAAGCATCACAACTATAGATTTTTAATATATTTGTGCAAATTATTAGATTCTTTATAAAATTTAGTTATTTTCTTTCCATTTTTCGTATTATTCTTGACATACTTCATCGGCAAAAATATTTTACCCGTTAGAAAGGCGAAAACTACAAATAAATTTTCATTCACAAGAAACGGCGTCATTTCACTTAACCAACGTCTCAAACTGATCTAAAGGTTCAAAAGAACACTTATCTAATTATCCACTGAGACATTCATCTCCGGCAAAACAAAACCAATAGAGCAATAGAAATGAGCTCTCATCAAATCCTTCAATTTCGCTCTGACCCATTTATACTTTCACACTGTTACCGCCATATACCTCTCACCGGCTCTCTCACGCTCCAATCTCCTCATAAGCAGCCTTTTTCCGTTCCTCGATTCCGGTGGCGCCGCTCTTATCACGCCGGGATCAGGAGTTCGACGATAAAAGCTCAGGGTACCAATGGGAATCGTAAAGAAGATCCGGTGTTGGAAACGGAGATGAAATCGATTGAATTGAAAAGGGTCTATCCATTTCACGAAATTGAGCCAAAGTGGCAATGTTATTGGGAAGATAACAGAACTTTCCGGACACCAGAAGATGTTGATACTTCGAAACCTAAGTTCTACGTCCTCGACATGTTTCCTTATCCAAGGTCTCTTCTTTTCGTTTCTGATTATGTAGAAAGCTCACAAATTTGGCTAATTTGGCTAATTGAGAGACTAGTTTAGCATAAAGTTATGAACTTTGTGGTTTTTCAGAAGTTTCCCTAAGTTTCAATAGAATCCTTGGTTGGGAATTTTCTGTGAATGATTAGATTTTGGCATTTGGGTTTTGTGTTAAAGATTAAGTTTTTGTATTTTTTTCTTCAGTGGAGCAGGATTACATGTGGGACATCCACTAGGTTATACAGCAACTGATATTCTAGCGAGGATTAGGAGAATGCAAGGTTACAATGTTTTGCATCCTATGGGATGGGATGCTTTTGGATTACCTGCAGAACAATATGCTATTGAGGTTCATTTGTTTGTCTCAAATCATTATGGATGTTTTTTGTTGATAAACTTTCGAGTCCTTATTGGGATTTTGTAATCTGTGTTGCAGACAGGAACTCATCCAAAAGCTACAACATTGAAGAACATTGACCGCTTTCGTTTGCAGGTGATGTATTTCTTTCAATTTAGCACTAGTCTAGAAATTTCAAAGTTTTGGTTGGGCTGTGAAAGTTTTATATTTGTTTGCAGTTATATCTTCAAGGTTTCCGACTACTGATCCTTGAGGATTATGCAATAGGGTCTTTAATAATGTTTAGATGGAATGCCATTGCTTTGAACTGTTTGCTTAGGTCTACCATGGGACTGGGGACCTTAATGAATGTGTTTCTCTTTGTTTGTTTTTTTGTAGCTCAAATCACTGGGCTTCTCATATGATTGGGACCGTGAACTTTCTACAACAGAGCCAGACTATTATAAATGGACACAATGGATCTTTCTTCAGCTTTATAAAAGAGGTTTAGCATATCAGGTCAAGAAAATCAATGTCTAGTTCAGAAGTTTAAACTGTGAATTTGTATATAGAAAAGTTTTTTGAAAGATTGTAAACTCAGGCTGAAGTACCCGTCAATTGGTGCCCGGCTCTTGGTACTGTTTTGGCCAATGAGGAAGTGGTGGATGGTGTTAGTGAGCGTGGTGGCCATCCGGTTATAAGAAAGGTAATATCTTTTACCTTCTGGGAATATGGTTTTGTTTTTCCCCTTCTGAAATCTGTATTCCTCTGTTTTGAAAGTTCTCATGAATTTTACAGTGACATTGTTTATTACCAAGCAGCCGATGAGGCAATGGATGCTGAAGATTACTGCGTACGCTGATCGTCTTCTAGAAGATTTAGACGAACTTGAGTGGCCTGAAAGTATAAAGGAAATGCAGAGAAACTGGATAGGAAGATCTGAAGGAGCTGAATTGAATTTTTCGATTCTTGATGGTGATGGCCGAGAAACTGACAAAGAGATTATAGTTTATACCACGAGGCCGGATACACTTTTTGGAGCAACGTATGAGCAACGGATTAATTATAATTATGATCCAAAATCTAAATTCTTGATCTTGATTTTCTTATATGATCTGTTCTTCCATTTGCAGTTACATGGTTGTGGCACCAGAGCATCATTTGTTGTCTCACTTTGTCACCTCAGAACAGAAACAACAAGTAAGCTGTTTATTTTCTTTCGAGTATACAAAGATTTTGCCTTTCATGATTTTCATGAGTCCTCTATTATGGTTGCAGGTTGAGGAATACAAAGATTTTGCTTCGAGGAAAAGTGATCTTGAGAGAACAGAACTTCAGAAGGAAAAGACGGGAGTATTTTCGGGATGTTATGCGAAAAATCCCGTTAATGGCGATGCTATTCCCATATGGGTAGCTGATTATGTTCTAGCAAGGTAAGTTCAGTCAAACAATATAAATTGCTTTGAATTGCATTTGTGTGAAACATAGAACTTTGTTATATGTGACAGTTATGGAACTGGAGCAATCATGGCGGTCCCAGCTCATGATACTCGAGATAATGAGTTTGCGTTGAAGTATAACATTCCGATCAAGTGGGTAGTGAAAAATGAGGCAAATACAAGTGATGATGCTAAGCAGGTTTATCCTGGATCGGGCATAGTTGAAAATTCATCAAGTTTAGAAACAGGACTTGACATTAATCAACTATCTAGCAAAGAAGCTACTTTAAAAGTTATTGAATGGGCCGAGAGAACAGGCAATGGAAAGAAAAAGGTTTATCTTCATCTCTTTCTTTCATTTGGATTATGTAAAACTTTTGTTCATGTTTCTTACTCAAAGGTTTTGGAGCAGGTAAATTACAAGTTGAGGGATTGGTTATTTGCACGGCAGCGTTACTGGGGTGAACCTATACCGATCTTAATTTTGGATGAATCTGGTGAAACTGTTGCGGTTTCAGAATCTGAATTGCCACTCACTTTGCCTGAGTTAAATGATTTTACTCCCACTGGAACAGGGGAACCACCACTGTCAAAAGCAGTTTCATGGGTATGTTTTTTCGGTTAATATGATTACTTTTCTGTATACTTAAAATGGCGATGGATGTTTTGGTTATGATCGCTGACTTTGTAGGTGAATACCGTAAATCCTACAACTGGAAAACCTGCCAAAAGAGAAACAAGCACTATGCCACAATGGGCTGGGTCTTGCTGGTAAATGTTTATTTATAAGCTCTTTACCTTTAATGATTCTTGTATATTATACTCTCCTTGTTACACAAAATGTATCTCCGAAATGAGAATCATTGATGCTCTTACTAGTGATGGTTCTACGATAGGCTAGGCCGAAATTGCTCGATCTAGAACCTTGTTGAATATATGACCCAGTGTATTGTCTAAGAATGTTGATTTTATACTGAGAAACTGAACAAAATCATTCTCACTGTTGGTGATTCATGATAGACTCTTTGTCTCCAGGTACTATCTGAGATTCATGGACCCGAAAAACCCTGAAGCATTAGTTGACAAGGAAAAAGAAAAGTGAGAACCTTTAACAGAATGCAATTAATTTACCTTCCATTTAAGTTAAATTTCGTTTAGGCAGATTCTTTAATTGTTTTTCTTGTGGTAGATACTGGAGCCCAGTAGATGTGTATGTTGGTGGTGCTGAACATGCTGTTTTACACTTACTATACTCCAGGTTTTGGCACAAGGTGTGTGTCCTTTGAAAACCTCCCTTTCTTTAAGGTAATATTGTGATCTACCCACAAATTCTGTTACTGCATCATTGCAGGTACTTTATGACATTGGTGTTGTGTCTACAAAAGAACCCTTCAAGTGTGTCATAAATCAAGGAATCATCCTTGGGGAAGTAAGTTTGTCTCTTGCCCTGCCTTTTTTCAAATTAACCTAATCCGCTGAATCTTCTCTTCTTAACAGTTGTATGTTGCAGGTCCAGTATACAGCTTGGAAAGACCAAGAAGGAAATTATGTTTCTGCAGATACTGAAGAACGGTTAAGTGAACATCAACAAGTGACAATCCCGGAAGAAAAAGTATGAATCTTCTTTTGCATTCACTAAACGTCTAACACTGATCGACTCTCTGGTATGTTAACCTTATGATCTTTATTGGTATAGGTTATAAAATCTGGAGATCATTTTGTTCTGAAGGAGGATCCTAGCATTCGTCTAGTTCCACGTGCTTATAAAATGAGCAAAAGTAGAGGCAATGTTGTTAATCCTGATGATGTTGTGTTAGAGTATGGTGCAGATTCTCTACGTTTGTATGAGATGTTCATGGGACCATTTAGGTAAACTTCAATCCCAAATTTGTCTTATTTGGGTTGTAATGCTTGCGCAGTGTTTATATTTTTCTGCATTTCTGTCTACTAGGGACTCAAAAACTTGGAACACAAGTGGTATTGAAGGTGTGCATCGTTTCTTGGCAAGAACATGGAGACTAGTCATCGGTTTGCCTCAATCAGACGGTTCTTTCAAAGATGGAACCGTAGTGACTGATGATGAACCGACACTTGAACAACTCCGAACTCTTCATAAATGCATAGCTAAGGTCATCTCATCCCTAGTGTGATCCCTTTGCGTTTTGATTACAGCTTGCTAAAGATAAGTATGTACAGGTGACAGAAGAAATCGAGAGTACACGATTCAACACGGGAATTTCAGGAATGATGGAGTTTGTTAATGTGGCCTATAAGGTTAATCTTAGACTCTTATATCAGTCAGCTTTGTCATTTCTCTTTCAAGCACTGATCTTTACCCTGGTTTCTTCTTATTTTAACAGTGGAATAATCAACCTAGAGGAATCATTGAGCCTTTTATTCTTTTGCTTTCACCTTACGCACCTCACATGGCTGAAGAGCTTTGGTCACGGTTAGGCCATTCGAATTCTCTGGCCTATGAAAGCTTCCCTAAGGTAGAGACAATGAACTGAAGATATAAACACAACAGAGAAAAGTGTTTTGTGGTATTGACTGTTTTGGTCTTTATGCAGGCAAACCCGGATTACTTAAAGAACACAACTATTGTTCTTCCGGTACAGATAAATGGGAAGACAAGAGGCACCATAGAGGTTGAAGAAGGATGTTCTGAAGATGATGCTTTTGTTCTAGCTTCACAGGACGAGAAACTCAGAAAGTATCTAGATGGACAATCGATCAAGAAGAGAATCTACGTACCCGGGAAGATCCTCAACGTTATCCTAGACCGCACTAATGTCAAGGTCACTACAAAGTAGAGCTTAGAAAAACACTTTCAGAACTTGTAAAATGAACAAAATTTTATCTTGGGTTACTCCATTGAAGAGTTTCCTTAATATTGAAAACAAAGATTCTTATAGAGACAAAAAAAAATTCTGTTCTTACTGAAACTCAGAGACAACAATTCCATCTTTCCATCCTCTTTGTCGTGCTCGAAGCTCCCACATGTAAGATTGTCTTCTTTGTTCATCTAGAGTCGCTTCTGCTTTCTCTCTTGCTAGCTCACAGGTCTCCATCCCCATGCTGCATTTGTCAGCCTCTTTCTGATACTGAGACGCTGCTTTCTTAGCATCTAGCAGCAACCTGTCTGCATGCCATTCGTCTTCTTGAGCTTGTGCTTCTCTTAGTTTCAGCTCTTCAGCTACCATTTCCGTGAAACTATTCTCGTTCTCTTCACTCCCTTCTTCGCGCCTCATACAATCTTGGCAATGAAACAAGAACCAACACAAAAAGCTCATGAATCTGCAACATTTTAGCGTTATCACTAATAATGAAAATGTATTGCCAGAAAATACTCACCCAAGAAACTGTGATTGCTCAATCCTGTAGAAGTAATAATGGATCAAACGCATCAAAAATCAGCTTTTCATGACAAGGAAAATCAGAAATGGATGATGATGATGATTACCGTCGGGGATAGAAAGAAGAGGCTGAGAAGAACAGTCACAGACACAAGGAGGGCAAGAGGAGTGGAGAGAGTCTGCAATGGTCTCGTTGAGATGCCAATATAGAGACGGTCCTGCAATGTAGGCGATAATACACAGTCCCATTACCACTGTAACCACCTTTGCTGTCTTCTTCTGCCTTCTGGTCATCTCTCTCTGTTTCTTTTTCTCTGCAAATTAAAGTTACCTTCTCTATTGTTTGAATCTTGAAAGATTCTCATTCTCCAGTAACTGATCTTGAAATCTCCCTCAAGTATTGGATCTTTTTCCTAGCTTCTCACATAATAAGACCCTATTTTTAGAGAAAATACCCTATTTTTAGCAAATGCTATGCAATCATGTTAAGAACTATGTCATGTATATGTGTGATACTTGAGCCGTGGTTACATTATTGGATTGATCACATAGATTCTTTGAACCAAACTGCAGTATTTCCCTGCTAAGAAGTTTCAGCACATACATTGTTTCATCTGAATGTGAAGCATAATTCATATAAAATGTTGTGGTTTTCCCGTTCATCTCGATTTTGCTCCATCCCGGGAGCTTTTTAAGGCCGAGAGACCTCATCTGATTCCATGATTCACTCACATCATCCCATCTCTTCATCGCAGCAAAAGAATGTGCAAGCCTAATGTAATGTCCAGCGTCTACTGGCTTCAACTCGATCATATCCTGACAAATTAAATCTTCGACCTCTGTTTTCCCATTTGCACGGCAAGCATCGAGTATGATACCCAAGACATCAATCGATGGTTTTGTAAAGTTCTCTTTGTAGAACTTGAACGCTTCTTCTACTCTTTTAGCTCTACATAGTAGATCAACCACACAAGCAAGATGTCCGTGATTCGGTTCAACACCAAAGTCTCTAACCATTGAACTGAATACTTTCAAACCTTGCTGAACCATTCCGTTATGGCTGCAAGATGAGAGAACCGCAAGAAAAATCACGTGGTTCGGCTCCATTCCAGAGCGAAGAAACTCTGCGTAAATTTCCAAAGCAATATCCCCTTTACCATGAAAACCATACCCTGCAATGAGTGTGCCGCATGAAACAAAATCTTTCCACAAGATAGAATCGAAACATCTCTGTGCAGTTTCTAAGTAGCCACATTTTGAATACATATCAACCAGAGCCGTATCAACCAAGGTACATGGCCTGATATAGCTTCTGGTTACAATACAGTGGATCAGTCTCCCAACCTGGAGAGCTCCAGTAGATGAACAGGCTTGTAAAAGCGAAACAACTGTCAACGAATCAACTCGTTGCCCGGTTTTGAACTTCATTTCTGTAAACAATAACAAGGCCTTATACAGATCCCCGTTCTGAGCATATCCGGAGATAATTGCATTCCACGAAACTAAGTCTTTTTCATTCATCCGTTCAAAAAGAGCTAAACTTTTGTCCAAATGGCCACGCTTTGCATACATAGTGATAAGAGAGTTCAACGCAGGAGTGTCTAGTGTATACCCTTGCCTCAGCGCATAACCATGGACTGAAGCGCCGAGATCAAAGGAACCCAACTGAGCACAAGATGCTACAACACTAGCTATAGCTTCACTCGATAGGTCTGACCCTGAATGTAACATTTCCGAGAAAACAATCAGCGCCTTTTCCGCTCTACCCAACCGCACAAGTCCTGATATCATGACTGTCCAGCAAACAACATCCTTATCAGGAATGGTTTCGAGTACTCGATATGAAGCTTCCTCCTCTCCACACTTTAGGTACATAGTTATCAACACCGTCCTGAGATGAATGTCTACATCAAAACCAGTTTTTACAATTTGGCAGTGTAACATTCTTCCCATGTCAAGATCACACATTGTTCCACTAACGGAAAGTGAGGCTCCAAATGTCTGCTGATCAGGTCTTAAACCATCATATCTCATTCTGTTCAAAAGCTTTAAAATTTCATTCATATTACCAAATCCTGAAATCATTGTGTTCCATGAAACCATATCTCGTTGCTCCATCTGATCAAATAAATTCTTAGCATCTTCTACACAACCGCACTTGCAGTACAAATTCAACATAGAGTTCATCGCAGCCATATCACACTCAAACCCATAAATCACCGCAAAGGCATGTAAACACTGTAATTGCCTAATCTCCGAAACCCCACTTAGCATCTCCAACACCGTAACCGGACCCGGTTTAATCCCCTGATATCTCATCTCGTTCACCAACAAGCACGCTTCCCCAGAAATCCCAGCGCGTGAGTAACACCCAATCATTGCAGTCCAATGTACCACATCCCTCTCAGGCATTTCGTCGAACATTTTCCGAGCATGATCCAAAAGCCCGAATTTAGCATAGAGACTAACCAATGAAGACGAGATGTAGGAATCAGAAGAGAACCCATTACCGAGAACCTGCTGGTGAATCGAAAGACCGAAAGATAAAAGCTTAAGAGAAGCACAGGCTTTGAGGAGACTAGGGAAAGTGAAAGTGTCAGGTAAGAGTCTATTGGCGAGCATTGAAGAGAATGTGGAGAGAACTTGCTTGTGATCGCCATGAGATGATAAATGGTTAATAAGAGAGTTAAAGGACTTGGTGGAGTTTAACACTGACGAAGGTCTGATCATAGCTCCATGCTTTTGATCAAAACGTGAACAATGAAAACGAGTCCAATTTACACAGTCAAACTTCTGAAGAAGATTATGATAAACCGAACCAAACCAAATAAAAATTAAAACAGAAAACTGATTGAATGTGGTTAACTCGGTGGTTTAATTTTATATTTTACAAAACAAAATATTTTAGAACTTGCTATATATCACTCTCGAGAGGATAAGTAACTAAAACCCTAAAAAAGGAATCAAACCGCACCTATATAAACGATGTTGGAACTTCCAGGAGATGTGGTAGAGGAGATACTTTGTCACGTTCCGGCAACATCTCTAAAACGGTTAAGATCTACTTGCAAAGAGTGGAACCGTTTATTCAACGATAAAAGATTCTCACGAAAACACTTGGATAAAGCCGTAAGACAGTTTGTGATTCTTGTTTTGACAAAGGGATTTAGGGTTTGTTTGAGGAACGTTATTAATCTCCATGGGATTATTCTATCTATAGATGTAATCAATTCCCATTATAATTTAGACCTAGCTGATATATATGAAGTCTTTCCCTACGATGGCTTATTGTTATGCACCATTAAAGATGATGGCTCTAGAATTGTAGTTTGGAACCCGTGCACTGGTCAAACCAAATGGATCCAACCCATAAATTATCCCCTTAAAGGCTACACCTACCGCTCTCGGATCCTACCAAGAGAATGAATCCGGAAATAATAAGAATAGCTACAAAATATTAAGCTATGGTGAGAGTTATAGTGAGAAGCCAGAATTTGCGATTTATGAGATTAACTCTAATTCATGGAGGATTCTTGAAGTCACTCCGGATTTTCAATTAGTGTATGCTTGTTGCCACGTGTCTTTGAAGGGAAAAACTTATTGGCTTGCTCTAGATAAAGATTATGAGAAACAACTCGGCGCATTCTTAATAAGTTTTGATTATACAACAGAGAGATTTGGACGTATGAGTCTTCCGTTTCACCGTCGTATAGATAGTAGTGGAACTGTGTCTCTCTCTGTTGATAGAGAAGACAAACTTTCCGTATTATTACTGAACTCTAATACATTAAAGACAGAGATATGGGTAACAAGTAAGATTGATGAGACCAAAGTGGTGTCGTGGAGCATGGTCTTAGCAGTGGATTACCATGGATTTGTTTTTTCGTTTATAGTAAGTTTTTTTTGTCGGCGAGGAAAAATTGGTCGTGTGTTGTGAGGAAGGTAAGTTCAAGGACGGCAAGTTCCACTCCAAAGACATGGTACACATTATTGGGGAGGATAATAAAGTTACAAAATTAGATTTTGGAGCATCGACAATGAGTTCATCTTCGGAACTTTTGTTTAGTTACGTTCCAAGTTTGGTTCAAATCTAGGTCAACGGAAGCAGGAGAAAAAGAGGCGAATAATTCATTACTCTTTTGTGTTTTTTCTTTAGTTTTTGTTGTTGTTGTTGTTAATAAAAGAAGTGTTTTTCTTTAGTTTGGTCATGTCCTTTGAATAATCAATGGATGGATATTCACTAAGAAGTGTTATTATTAATTATTTAAATGTTTATATATACCTTACTTACTTCTAACACATGATCAAATCATGTTTCCTTACATATTACGTCGCAAGGGAGGCTACCAGATGTTAAAACATGTTTAAGATATGGTTAAGATCGTTCCATATGGTTTTTGATGGTTCTTTATAGATCCTCAATCATTTTGCTGATTCCTGCTCCAGTTTCTTTAAAATATGCATGGCATGTTTTGATTACCTGAATACTTGCAGGCATCCTATTTTATGGAAAATGTAATTTTCAGTGTGTTGGCTTTGTTGATTTTGTAAACCAAGCCTTCAAAGAGAAACAATGGCAGATAGCTATTGCGCATACTCAGACCAAGTGGCCACGTAGTCAACTAATTGCTTTCCCTTTTAAATGTTTAAAACTACCCACGCATTTCATATATCAACACATAACTTTGATAGTTTCGAGATGGTCGGTCGAGTTTAATATTAGTGACAACACATAAATCTTGTATGTTTGTTGCTAACATGAGAATTTGGAGATAGGAAAAGTAATTGGGTAGTGTCAAATGTTTTTTTTTGGATGAGAACGTAAACAGATTCATTATCTATGTATTGTTTCTTCTTTTGGTCAGAAGCTATTTTATTCATTTTATTAAAGATTAAATACAAAAATGGAACTTTTTTGAAAATTTATTTTCAAATAGATTCTTTTTATAAACTTTTAGTTTTTTTCATCTAATCAAGTTTTGTCAAACTTAAATAGATTTTACTTAAAACGTGTATTCTCTCATCAATTCAAAATCTTGACGATAATCATCATAGAGAGGGATAAAAATTGAGATTCGAATCTAGAAGATAAAATTTTGTATTTTTTTTTCAGAACTTTTGAAACAAGGTAGCACTCTACCTAAAAACACTATTTTTTTGATACAATTATAAAAAAACATGTATTCTTTATTGCCTTTTCTACCTTTTCAGTTTTTCCCTAATTTTTTTTTTTTTTTGCAGCTGTAACTAGGTTTTAACTCTAAATAACATGTCCCACCATATGACCTGCAAGGTCTATAATTTCTTTTGATCAAGTTTAAAATATCATAAGATTTTAAAAAATTTCCCATAGAATTGAAATATTTATTTTTAGTTAGAATATTTATAATATTTCAACTTTTTAATCAACTTAAAATCAGCATAACATATTCTTTTAAAATCTCAAGTTAAACCTTATTTTATCAAGTTAAAATATTTATGATACTTAAACCTCATTTTTTATAAAAGAAAATTTTATTAATTTATATAGTTACATTTTTAACTAATTTATTTATTTAAGAAAATTTGAATGAGTTTAAAGATAGATATCGTGAAGATTTTTTTCTATATAATATATATAATAGATTTTGTAGATTTGTTTTGGCAATAGGAACATTCAATTGTTTAGACATTTTTATCCTTCATGATTTTTGTTTTTGTTTTTTTATGTCAGTAGCATATGATGTAATATTTAAGTAGTTTTATTTATATATTTTTAAATGTCATTCCTGTTTAAATTAGTAAGATTGCTATATTTTGTAATAATTTCTGTTCATCGATTTTAGAGAGTCAATAGTTAATTAGTATAGTTTATATCCTAATCATTTTCATGAGTCATGAATCATGATAGTTGACATGCTTCCTCCGGCGTTCAGTTTTTCGCGTAAAGAATTTAAAAAAAAATCTCCAAATGTGTAAGATAATAATATTGGTATGTAGTTCTATTTAATAGTATACTTTGGAATCATTAAGTTTAGATTCAATGTTCAACCAATGCACACAATTTTTTATTATAATCAGTCTTCGAATATTGATAAGTAACTGAATCTGTCGGAAAGAAAAGAAACTAAATTTAGTAAACTAGCTAGTAGTATTCAGACACGAGAGCAAAATATATTGGCTTATTAAACTCAAGGGTTTAAGTTTTTTTTTTTTTTTTTAACTTAAAAAAATTAGGGTTCAAATTATCTTTAAATGCTAAGCTATCACTACGTTGCCAATTGCCATTACAAGATACTAAAATTTCTTTAACAAAATGATATTGATATTAAAAAAATGATATTTTAATTATTTATTTATCTGCAAATGCTATTTAAATCATAAGCTTACCAGCTGTATTCTTTGACAATTCATAATGCTTAGAAACTATATCTTCCAAGAAATTCTGAAATTTTATACATATATACACATTAGTACATATTAATATATTATACGTTAACTGCAATATAACTCACATATATATATATATATATGTATATTCTACCTCAATTGTTAAAGCAAATAAAGTTATAAAACTCATACAATTCTTTTTGGGATGAAATTTGATATTAATCATAAAAAGAAAAAATGATTTGTATGTAAAGTGGTAAGTTTGAAAATAAAGCATTAAGAATGAAACAAGAGTGGGAAAACAGTGAGTTAAGTCAAAGTCGAACTGGGCTTCACGGGGATGATAGAACACACATAGCTGAGGGTCCTAACCTTTAGTACTGTCCGTGGCGCCCACTGTTTGTTTCCCTCCATATACTATAGATATATGTTTGAAAAAACAAACGAAGTAGGGCTTCTTCATGAGCTGATTTGCGATTATGAATGAGTGATTGGAGAGTAAAATTCTAGTTAGATATGATTGTGTGTCTGATTAGCTGAGATCTAAGGGTTGTTCAGATCATATAAGTGTAAGGACATGCAAAAAACAAGTGATCTCTCGACTCTGACGGTTCACCACAAAACAAACAAAACTAATAAATTTTGTTTGGGTAAATTTTAACAATTTCGGATCGCGGGAGTTCTATGAATCGGAAAAAAAAATACTCATTATTAATCAATATTCTTTAAATTATATGAAAAACTTCATATGTAAACTAATTGTTTTGACTGTAAAAGTTCACTAAGTAAGTACCGTTCTTAGTTTTTTTTTTATATCAAAGGAATTTATAATCAATTTTATGAGAATGTAAAATCGAACTTCCATGTTTTAGAATTTTACAAAACCAAAAACGTCACTTGTATTAGAAACCGAAACCAAATACTGTTTTTAATTAGTTAAATTATAATTTTATAGTTATACAAAGAATAAAGAGTGGTGTGGTAGAAAAAAAAAAACAACTTATTCGGTTTTTCCAGATGACTCGAAAACTAGTTTGGAATCCAAATCCTAAATTTTCGGTTAATAAAAAAACTGAGTCAAACATGAAAACTAATATATATATTTTTTGTGTGTGGGTGATTGGACATTTTTTTCTTTTTTCCCTAGAATTGTCTTTCGTCTTGAGGGTAAGAAGTCAAAGAGTGAGCGGGTCCGACGGTGTGATAGTCAACAGGTTTACCGGTAAGCATCACTTTATTTATAGTAAACATTGTGGGACCCAAAGCCGGTCGCCGGTCATGAGTGCGTGAGGTATCCCATTAATCTCGTTGACTAAGCTCAACTTTTCGTCTAAAGGATATTTAATTTTTGTGTTGAAGCTATTAATTACGTAGAAAACTCTATGAAACCTAATATTGATCAAAGTCGTGAAAATATTAAATGGCAACTAGTGTGATTAGATTTTAAAAGATTTTAGAAACGTTTGTGAATCTGTATAAAGACTAAAAATATCAGGTATTTTTGTTCTTTGAAGTATATATACATATATATATATAACTATATATACATATAGGCCAACCATGACTAACATTTCCGAATAAAACTGTGAATATATGGTGAATCTTTCTACTACTAAATTAGTATAGTGATTATGTAATTTTGTAGATACATCACACAAACATTTTTAGGTGATATATACTGATATACAGTGTATAGTGTCCTAACAAAATTCAACAAATTTTCGTACATGTTTGAATTTCGGTAATTGATTTAACAGGAATTATATAAAAACATAAAGCTTATAATTATTTCAATCACGTGGTAAGCGCCGATTGAATTGCCACCGGTGAGATTCATTTCTATTTTCTGATCTATTAATTCTATGAACAAGTCAAAGTCTTTCTTATAGAAAAAGGGAAAAAGAATATAAAATTAAAGAAATTTACTAATCTAGTCCAAAAAAAGCGAAATCTATATGTAGTTATAACATATATAATAATAAGAAATAATTGTAAAAAACTATCCCTAAAAATAGTTTTTTTCTTCTCTAAAGCTCATATATTGACTTGATCAACCAAATCATTCATAGTTTTACTAATTAGGAAAAAGTCTTTCAACAAATTTCGTAGATGAAAGTGCTTTTTATAGAAAAAATATTCTTAGGCGAGATTTTTCAGTAGAGTAGATTGGTCAAAATCAAAATATGTTTTTTTCATAACTCCACACTAAATAACTAAATCCTCAAAAAATCCACATCTAGGAAGATTAATTTACAAATCTGAAAATTATGCAACATCTCGATTTTGTTTCAGCTATTTTCTCATTTGGCAAGTGTAATAACACATCGAAATTTTTTTTCTGTTTATAACTAGTTAAATATTACGTTTAGTCTTCTGTTTAATCATTCTAGTTATTAACATTAGAAACAGTAGTTAATAAATTTAGAAATACAATAAATATGAAAAAACAAACAATAACTAGCATTGAGATTACTGTTTGTTTTCCATATTTATTTGCGAATCCTAAAATTGTTATGCATATCTAAGAATTGAAAAAATCTTAAACAGTAATTAATTCCGTACTAAATCGAAGAATAAACACAACTTTAACAAAGAAAATAGAGAAACGGCATGGGGTGACAAAAACAACAATAAACCATAGTTCTTCTGATAAGCAATAATAAAGTCTTAGTCTTTTCGAATTAGTTGATGTAGAAAACGCAAAAAAATATATCTATAAACTGTGATATAAACAAAATAGTTGGATTGCATTATGTTAACAATGTTTGTCAATGTTAGACAAGTGACGTCCACACTGACGCAAACGAACCAAAACAAATCTCCACAAATATCTCTTTCGACGAGAATCCAAATAAAAAAAACCTCTATTATTATTAAGTTAGAATAGAACTACGCATAAAACAAATACAGACACACACCAATAATGTCTTTTTATAACAATATATATATATATATATATATCATTATTAAAAAACGAAAACGTTAAAATTATAATAGTAGAAAAAATTGACAATATCCGAGTCCACGTCAAAACCCTTTTTCTAGCCGAAGCATTTGGTCTATTCTCTTCTCTAACCACATACTCAACAAAGTATCTCTCTTTCTCTTTCTTCTAAGATATCTTCTTCTTTAACTCTCTCTATATATGGATGATTAGATATGGTACGGAACAATCACTTACTCACAAACACACACACTAGATAGAGATTAGATACGAACCTTTTCTTACAAGTAACAAATCCTCTTTGTTTACTAGGGTTTCGGAAACTCAGATTACAAATCTAACAAGAACCAAATCATCATCCGTACCATACTTTTTAACGAAACACACAATCTAAGGCTTTTCTTGTTAAGTACACAATCTAAGTTATATATCAAGATCCTTAGATATCTATTGAGAGAGATGTTTCGTTTTCCGGGGAGTCTTGGAGGTGGGAACCAGAAGCATCCGCAGCCGTCAGATGAGCAGAATCATCGGGCGGTGGTGGATGAGGTTGACTTTTTCAGGTCGGCGGAGAATAGAGATAGGGTTTCACGTGATGAGCAGAACACTATCACCGATGAGACTCATAGGGTTCATGTCAAAAGGGAGAATTCAAGTGTTGATGATCGTGACGATCGTTCTACGGATCATATCAATGTAAGTAGCATTTTATTACATCATTTTAATCTTAAATTTATTTTTATTACAGTCACATCATTTTTTTTTGTCAGTGTTATTTACTAATTACTGCGAATTTTAGTAATTAATTCATTACAAACAATAATTTCGTCATAGAAGGAAATTTTGTTTATTAAAATATCTATGATTATTGTTACTAGATTGGACTTAAAATTCTCACTGCGAATACGGGAAGCGACGAGTCAATGGTGGATGATGGATTATCTGTGGATATGGAAGAGAAACGTACTAAGTACTGTGAGGTACACTAATTAAATTCGTACAGCTCATTTTTTTACATTAAAAACATGAAATAAAAGATTATCAAAATCCATGAAAACGGTATATTTTTGTACTAAATCTTGACAACTGTATTTTACTTTCCGTTTTCATTTTTTTAAATGTTTAATCCATGAAATAGACATGATTTATTTCGTCAAATTACTTTTTTATTTCTTGAGATTTCATGTAAAAAAATCGTTTTCATAGACTTTTTGACAATCTATTTTTCCCTTGTTCATATTGGTTCATAAGATCTACATTTTAGAGAGATTTACCTGTCATATAATACTTAAAAAAAAAACATTTTTTTAAATAGAAATATTAATTATGATTGTGTGTTAATAAAACGAAGAATGCACAACTTCGAGAAGAGCTAAAGAAGGCGAGTGAAGATAATCAAAGACTAAAGGAAATGCTAAGTCAAACAACCAACAACTTCAACGCCTTGCAGATGCAACTTGTTGCTGTCATGAGGCAACAAGAAGATCATCATCACCTCGTAATAATTAATTAACACTCTAATTAATTCATCTTAATCTTTTATTTAATCATCGATCAAACTCCTCCCAATTAATTAAGTTTAATTATTTGAGGTTTTATAAACTCTTGTTTTCATCAGGCTACGACCGAGAACAAAGACAACGCCAATAACCGACATGAAGCGCCTGAAATGGTTCCGAGACAGTTCATCGATTTGGCACCGCCGTCGGATGAAGCATCGTCCGAGGAGAGGACAACGGTTCGGTCAGGATCTCCTCCATCACTTCTAGAGAAATCTAACTTACGTCAAAACGGAAAGAGATTGCTTGTAAGAGAAGATAGCCCAGAAACCGAATCCAACGGTTGGAGAAACCCTAACAAAGTTCCTAAACACCATGGGTCCTCCAGCAACTACAGTAGCAATGGCAATGCCAATGGAAGTGGAACTGTCATCGAACAATCCGCTGCCGAAGCCACCATGCGTAAAGCCCGTGTCTCGGTTCGAGCTAGATCCGAAGCTCCCATGGTAACACTTTAATTAATCTTCCTCTCTAATCTTTATATAAGGATTCTTTACTTAATTACTATACTTGATAATTGATATATTCAAAGGAGGTAAATTAATCTTTAATGACATTGTTTTATAGTTAAGCGATGGATGTCAATGGAGAAAATACGGACAGAAAATGGCAAAAGGAAACCCATGCCCTCGAGCTTATTACCGCTGCACAATGGCCGTTGGATGCCCCGTTCGAAAACAAGTACGTTATTTAACCATTAGAGATGTCTTGGTGGATTAAAATCTCACTACAAGTTAGACCTAAATACCAAATTAACAAAAAAAAAAAAAAGATTAGACCTAAATCCGAATAATCAGGGACAAGAAAAAAAAAACCAGGGCCAAAAAAATAAATGAGGGACAAGTTTCCTATAAGATCGTAACATCCCTATTTAATCGCATATATTTATAAACATTTCAAACATATTTCAATCAAGTGTACAATTATGTTGATTAATGTATTTCTAACTAATTTAATGATGACCTAACAGGTGCAACGTTGCGCGGAAGACAGAACCATTCTCATAACAACCTACGAAGGAAACCATAATCATCCATTACCTCCAGCAGCTATGAGCATGGCTTCAACCACAACCGCAGCTGCAAGCATGTTCCTCTCAGGCTCCAGAATGTCAAGCCAAGACGGTTTAATGAACCCAACAAATCTCTTGGCTAGAACCATCTTACCTTGTTCCTCAAGCATGGCCACTATCTCAGCCTCAGCACCATTCCCAACCATTACATTAGACCTCACAGACTCATCCAACGGCAACAATCCAACTAATAACCCGTTGATGCAATTCTCTCAACGTTCTAGCTTCGCGGAGTTGAACCAATTGGTTTTGCCTCAAATGATGGGTCAGGCTTTATACTATAACCAACAACAGTCCAAGTTCTCGGGTTTACAGCTACCGTCTCAGCCGCTTAACGCTGGCGAGAGCGTTAGCGCAGCTACAGCCGCTATCGCCTCGGATCCCAACTTTGCAGCGGCTCTAGCTGCAGCCATAACGTCTATTATCAACGGCTCGAATAATCAGCAGAATGGGAATAGTAACAACAGTAATGTTACGACGAGCAACGTTGACAACAGGTAATAACATTTTTTTAAAATGTTTTAGTTAGGGTCTTTAGTTTCGTTTTTTTTTCTTTTACGTTTTGGATTGTAGTTGCGGCATTTTTCTTTTCTTTTTTTTTTCTTTGTTTTTCCCAAACAACAAGAGTCTTGAGAACAATTTTTTTTTCCTCGTTCCATCTTGTATGATTGACAATTGTGTTCAGGGATATAAATTGCTTAACTTTTCCATAATTAATTTCTTTCAAAGTCTAGTGACTCAAATGTCGACTGTGTCGTAAATTCGTAATCTGATAGGTAAAGCCTTTGGGGTGCATTAAGTCGTCAACTTGATCCACTCTCGGGTTCTGTCGTATTATTGTAAAAAGCTGACTAAATGTAGAGTGAAGATTGGACTGGGTTTTAGGAAAGTGAAGAATGAGCCCAGGCCCAGATAGACGCATTTGAGAAATTCAGATATCTAATTAAATAACGGTTTTATTTGTCACGTTCTTTTTTTTTGTTGTCATCAAGTCACGTTCTTTTGTTATAAAGTAAGATTTATTTTTTTAATCAAATCACAGTACTCACATCTCTTATGTGCTTTCACTAGATTAAGGTTTCTTTTTATTATACTTTACTAAAGTTTGTTTTTAACGCCTAATCTGGGAAATAGTAGTAAAAACACTAATGCAGGGGGGTTAGAGTGAAAGCACAAACTTGAAAGGGGTTAAGTTGGCAAATAAGAAAAGTTGAAACTTTAACGAAACGTGTGTGTGTTTATGGGTCCTACGCAGCGTCATCAACGTGAAGGCGTTTGCTTGTGATACAAATCAAAGCAACCTTATAGTTTCCGTTTGCAGCAAACACCAATAAGACAAGTCTATTATTTATTTGTAGCCAAAAAAAGTAAAAGAAACAAAGAAACGCTTAGCCCTTTTTTTTTTTAAATACCCTTTTATATATAGAAGAAAAAAAAACGCTTAACTTTTAACGTTTGAAACTCCAGAAATTAGTGTATATCAGTGTATATATATATATATAATATCGAAATATTCTTTTTAATCATTTCTATTATTCTTTAAGGTAAGTAAGGGCCATAACAAAGGATATCAACCTAGAAATTATTAGGGTGAAGAAGCTGATTTAAAGACGTTACTGTATACTAAAATATGTATTTATTAAATCAGAAAATTAATTAAAAATTAAATTAAATTGACGCTGATATGGATGAAAGAATAATTAATGAACTTGATAACGGAAAAAAAAACTTAATAGCGAAAAACAAAGATATTAGAAGATATCACAACTATGTACTTAAAAGAAATTTGAAAAAAAAATCTATATACTTATTATTTAAAAATTAAAATGATCCGAGATTTTATTACTTTAATTCAAGCAAACGATTGGGGTCAAGATGTAAATAAAATATAGTTCAAGGATCCAAAGATTGAAGTGAAAAATTGCATTTCTTCCTTGTACAATAGAACTTTGCTGATCTGTCCGGGCCCACGGAAAGCAAGGAAGGTTTCATAAACGTGACGCTTGCTTCTGTATCTAAACTCACATTAAAAACTTTTAATTCCTTCATATACTTGAAAATTTTCCATTTGCAAGCAACAACTTAGTTAATTATCAATTAATTAATCGACATTGACAGTAAGAAAATGAACTTTATTATGTTTCTATAACATTTTCTTCACAGTTTCTTTCTCTTTGAAGTCATTTACTTATATAAATATAAACCTCTACACCATTCCTCTTCGTCTTGTCTACCTACTAAGCTTTAAGAATCTCTACCCACATTTTCTCGGTGAGTTTTCTACTGTTTTTTTTTACTTCTTCGCTATTTTTTAGATTTTTAATCTTTCCTAAAAAAATTCCCAAGAACTATATATATATATATATATATATATATATATCGAATCATTCATTTCCTGTTTGTGAAAAGTAGAGTTCCAATTTCTGTTTGTTGTTGTCTTTTATTGGTCAGATGCTAATGTTTTCGAATTTCTATTTTTTTTTCCTCTGTCCTCACTTAAACCTCTTAAGGAATTTCTATAGTTCTTCCTTATTTTGTAAATCTTGAATCTTGGATCTTTTGTTAACAAAATAAGATTGGTAGATGGTTGTCTGAACAAGACTTCTAATGGTTGATACTTTGATTTATGTGAAGTACTGAAGTAGGACATATCTATATATAAAAGTCTTATTATACTTTGTTTAGTCTCCATATTAGACTTAAAATATCTCAATGTTGCATATGTATCCTCTTACATAACTAGAACAGTTATATATGTGGATACGCTTTATATTGATATGAAATTTTTATTTGATGACAGGTAAAAAATGGGAACTAGGTTCCAATCCTTCTTGGTAGTGTTCTTGATTTCATGTTTAATCCTTATATCTACGGCCTCGTGTGAGCGAAAGCATGATGGAACTGTTAGAATTGGATTGAAGAAGAGGAAACTAGACCGAGCCAACAGGCTAGCTTCTCAGCTGTTTTTGAAAAACCGAGGATCTTTGGCTATAACCAAAGAATACTTTCGCTTTAACGATGCAAGTGGCGATATTGTTCCGCTTAAAAACTATTTGGATGCTCAATACTATGGTGAAATTGCCATTGGTACTCCACCTCAGAAGTTCACTGTGATCTTTGATACCGGAAGCTCTAATCTCTGGATACCATCAACTAAATGTTACTTATCGGTACGCATTTAGTTGTAAATTTTGTTCTTACGAATGCATAATAATCCCAAAAAATCAAAACAATTTATAACTGTTTAATGTTTTTTATTAGGTTTCTTGTTACTTTCACACCAAGTACAAGGCCGGCGAGTCATCGACATACAAAAAGAACGGTTTGTTCTCTCAATCCAATCTTGTTATTGAGATTTGGTACTTTGATGAATGTTTCTTGATAACTCTTCAAGAAAGGTGATCTATCTTCTCATAGGTTTCTAGATAGTTTTTGACGCTTAAAATCATTGACATTTTCAGGGAAACCCGCGTCAATCCGCTATGGGACAGGTGCTATTTCTGGTTACTTTAGCGATGATGATGTTAAAATTGGTGAAATTGTTGTCAAGGAACAGGTAAAATCCGATTCATTTGCTTTCATATGTCTCAGATTCTTGAAACTCTTACATTTTGTCTGCTATGTCTATCATCACAGGAGTTCATAGAGGCTACTACTGAGCCTGGTATTACATTCTTGGTGGCCAAGTTTGATGGTATCCTCGGTTTGGGTTTCAAAGAGATTTCTGTAGGAAATACAACTCCGGTTTGGTATGAAATAAAAAAACACTTTCATTCATCTCATTAAAGACTTTGTTGTACCATGTGAATATGAATGAGGAAATTATGTGATTTTTATAGGTACAATATGGTTGAGAAAGGTCTGGTTAAGGAACCGATTTTTTCGTTCTGGCTTAACCGTAACCCGAACGATGCAGAAGGTGGTGAAATTGTTTTTGGTGGAGTTGATCCAAAGCATTTTAAAGGAGAGCATACTTATGTTCCTGTGACACATAAAGGTTACTGGCAATTTGATATGGGTGATCTTCAAATTGCTGGCAAACCAACCGGTTAGTTATAAGCTTTTGAGATGTTTTCAGTTTCAACATGAATTGAGTTTTTTTTTATTATATAATTTTGACATGTAAATTTCTTTGTAATTCAGGATATTGTGCTAAAGGTTGTTCTGCCATTGCTGATTCTGGAACTTCTCTGCTCACCGGTCCATCGGTGAGAATTTCAACGAAGTTTGTGTTAGATTATTCACTAGAAACATGCTAAATAGTTCTATTTGCTTTATGCATTATGTCTTGTTTAGACTGTCATCACCATGATCAATCATGCAATTGGAGCAGAAGGAGTCGTGAGCCACGAATGCAAGGCTGTGATTGGTCAATATGGAAAAACCATGTTGAATTCTCTTCTAGCTCAGGTTGAAATCATTGCTCACACCAACACATTCACCACTTACTTTATCTATAAACCAATACAGTCTTGAATTTTGTATCATTTGACCTACAGGAGGATCCCAAGAGGGTATGCTCTCAGATAGGAATCTGCGCTTTTGATGGCACAGAAAGTGTGAGGTCAGTACTTACAGAATTCAGGCAAAAAACATATATATATGCCAGACATCAGAACTTAAAGACTGTTTCATGTTTGTCTCCAGTATGAATATTAAGTCAGTTGTAGACGATGGAGCATCAGGTATTCTAAACGAAGCGATGTGCAGCGCTTGCGAAATGGCAGCCGTGTGGATGCAAAGTGAATTGTCTCAGAATGAAACACAAGAACGCATACTCACTTATGCTGCTGAGGTGAGTTTTGAGAGAGTCTTGATTCTGTATTTTGGATATAAACAAACATGTTAAAAGTCTCTAATCTCTATAAAATCTTTAGCTTTGTGACCATATACCAACCCAAAACCAACAATCAGCAGTGGACTGTGAGAAAGTTTCCTCTATGCCTATAGTCACTTTCTCCATTGGTGGCAAAAACTTTGATCTCTCTCCTCAAGAGGTAACTACTACTCTCACAGCTTTTCCTTAAATCTCAGCTTACCAATACCATCAGAAGGAGATTTATTAAACTCTTTTCTCGTTGTTCTATCGATCAGTATATATTCAAGATTGGCGATGGAGTTGAGACTCAGTGCACCAGCGGTTTCACAGCCATGGATATTCCTCCACCACGTGGACCTCTCTGGTAACTCTCAACTGTAAAATCCAATCTACTAACCAAAAAAAATCAAATGTGTTTACTAAAATATTTCGTAAAATCGTTCGAAAATGCAGGATCTTGGGTGATATCTTCATGGGACAATACCACACAGTCTTCGATTATGGGAAAGCAAGAGTTGGATTTGCCAAAGCTGCTTAAATAAGATCTCTTTTTAATACCCTTTTTCTTATATGATGTGTTTTTAGACAAACTCTGAAATGGTTGTAATAACTTAAGACATATTGCTATCCTAGAATGATATCATCATCTTAATACAGATTTTATTTGGCTTCAGCTGTTTGATTTTCTTTACCTTACAGAGTACTAAGATAACAATGAATCCAAAGATTGAGTACTCTCATGATCTTTGTTTTCCCTTAATAACTTAGCCTTTGCCAAAGCCGGTGTCGTTGACCTTGCTCGCAGGGTCAGGAAAATTCCCCTGAAAAGAACAAAAGCAGAAGAATGTTGAGACTACGAAGAAGTTTAAAATTGAGTAACCACAAGAAGAATGAAAAAATTGTGATAGAAGCAGCAGCAAATGATTCATTGTCTTACCAAAAGAATGCAACGAGGCTGTGTAAGATGACTCGGAAGTGCAGTGGCACATACTTGTAGTTTACCCATCCCACCACCGGGAAAATGTGATTGATAATATCATAGAATCAATCATCCAGCTATTGTGTTTATGGAAAATGGACATGAACTAAATTGATATCTATCACTTACCGTCCATGCTGTAAACTGGACTGTCGGGAAAGTCTTCTTGATCCTCTCTCTAACAAGATTCCAGGAAGTTCCTGTGTTACCAACTCTTAACACCATCCACAAATTTTCAACTTTTACAAGTGGATTGAAAAAGAAGGAACTTACTTTCGATGACTACTCCACAATAGATCATGAAAAGCAAATGGTTCAATGGTGACAATGTAAGTTGTTCCAGGATTACCTACCAAATTTCCAAACAGACTTTTTAGCATAAACCTCGATCGATCTTTAACATACAAATGATCATAATGTATTGAGCATTTTACCTTCTTTGCCACAGTTGTTGTGTCTTTCTTCCCTAGGAAAAACTTATCTAGATATGTATGAAAGAAATGCCCCGCTGGCCCGAGAAAACCACCCGCAAATATCTATTGAAGAAGGCCATAGAGAACTCAATGACAAACAATTACAAAAGATTCATCTCAAAACTATTGAATAAAGCTATGATTGGCTTCAAACTGGTGGTTCTACAAGAGAAAAGATTCAAGCTTTACCACTTTGAGAAGAACCCTTCTCAGCTGAATCTTCTGTATACCAGAGAGTTTCTGAGAAACAACATCGCTAACACCAGACAATACTCTAGCGGTAATTGCCTACAAATACACACAAATTGACTCCAAATTCGTAGAAAATCTAAAATCATTCCCAGATATTTCAGATATTCATAAAGAAAGGTCAACGATCACAAGGGTACTCTGAGATTATCGGATTATTAAATTGGGTTTGATTAAAAAAGACACAAACTTTCAATCAAAACAACATTAAACCTAATCTCAAAGAAACAAATCCATCCCCAAAATTACATCATTGGCTTCCCCAAGGAGAAAATTAATCAAATTCAAATCACAAAGAAGAAGAAGAAGAAGAAGAAGAAGAAGAAGAAGAAGAAGAAGAAGAAGCTCGAACCTTTGTTCTTAAAGGATGTTGTTGAAGCTGTGATAAGTACCGTTGCAGAGTCGTCTTCTTCGGTGATGATCCCTTTGTTTTGGATTTTTCTCTTCGATACTCTCCAATGTTTGGTCAAAGATACTTTCTACTGTAGTTAGTGTTTAGCTTATCAAATTCCTTAAAAACAAAACCGAACCGGTTTGATCTCAATAATTAACAATCCAACAAAACCGATCCGGTTATAGAATAATTAAGACTCGTTCTACGAGGATGGCGGGTAAAATTGGGAGGCTTTACGGTTAGACCAAAAACCGTCACAGAAGAAACTATCAAACCTAACAATTAATTTGGTCTTTGGTCAAAATTCTCTCTTTGGTCAATTCAATTTTCTTGAGTTTTCTTTGTTTTGTTTTTTTTTTTGTCATTTTGGCCTATCATCTAAAACCTATATATACACATCACATCTCTTCTTCCATTCATCAAACAAAATCACAAAACTCCACAAGAGAAATATTAATAAAAAAACCAACGTAACAAAACCAATCAATTAATCGACTGATTGACGAATCATATATGCTATAATGGCTTCATTGCAGGTTTCAAGATTAGTTCTTTCGTCTTCTTCTTCATGCTCGAGACCTAAAGCCGCAGTTTCCATCCCGAAGTTACCAAAATTTCACGTCTCGAATCCGAAAATACCGGTCAAGAACCAGACTTTGTCGGTTAAGGAACCGAGCTTTGAGATCAAAGAAAGTGTTCCTCTTTCGTTGAAACAGAAGAGAGACTTTGATCCTATCCAAAGAGCGCGTCTCAATGCGGTTCTTGAAGAAGTTATGGATAGGATTGAGATGCACAAGAACATCGGAGATCAACGCAACAATTGGAACTCTCTTTTGCTCAATTCTGTTAATATGATCACTCTCACCGCCGCTTTGATGGCCGGAATAGCCGTGGTTAACGCTAACGGTGGAGATTCTGTAACCGCCGTGAAGATAGCTTCAACGGTTTTGTTAACTTCTGCAACAGGTTTTGTTGCCTTGATGAGCAAGATTCAACCTTCGCAGCTCGCTGAAGAACAGAGAAACGCAACGAGGCTGTTTAAGAAGCTGAGAAACGAACTCGAGATGTTTCTGAGAGAAAACGAAGAAATCGATGAAGAAGATGTGAAGGAAGCGATACAGAGAGTGTTGTGTCTAGACAAAGCTTACCCTCTTCCACTCATCGGAACAATGCTCGAGAAGTATCCAGAAGAGTTTAAACCGGCGACTTGGTGGCCTGAAAACAAACGGAGAAACCCTAAAACCGCGACTGCAAAAGGGTGGAGTCAAGAGCTGGAGATGGAGATGAAAGAAGTTGCTCATGTGGTGAAGAACAGAGACGCAGAAGAATATGAGAAATTAGGTAACGTGGCGTTGAAGCTAAACAGGTTCTTGGCTATTTCTGGACCAGTTTTAACCGGAGTTTCTGCAGTAAGTTCTGTTTTTATCGGTCAAGATTCCGGTTTAGCTGGAATCGTGGCTATGACATGTGCTTCTTTGGCTGCCTTTGTAAACACTTTAGAGCATGGTGGTCAAGTGGGAATGGTGTTTGAGATGTATAGAAACTCAGCTGGATTCTTCTCTTTGTTAGAAGAAACGATGAAATCGACAGAGAAGAGAGAAAATGGACAAGTGTTTGAGACAAAAGTTGCGTTGAAGTTAGGGAGAAGCTTGTCGGATCTGAGAGTTCTTGCTAAGAGATCGAATCTTTCTCAGGTTAAGGCTAATAAATTCGCAAGCAAGCTCTTCTAGTTTTCTTTTTTTTTTTTTGGTATAGAGAGAACATTTCTTCATTCTTTTATGTATAGTGTATACATTCATTCTTTGATTTATTTGTTACAAACAAATTTATTTTACTTTTACAATTAGTCGAAACTTCAACGATGATTTGAATGAAACATTGAATTTTTTAACTGATCTTTTGAGCATATGGTGGAGTGGGCAGTTTAACGAACAGAAATTATCAAACTCAATTCAAATAGAAATGATCGAGTCAAAACCAAAACGAATGATGATTCAATCAATTTGACCCAATCCAATTTTAAACCGATTTTGGTCAAAAAGTTTACACTGGAGAAAACGAAACCAAACCGACTTTAATCCAATTAATTAAACATAAATTCTTTAATACATACAACATCACATTGAAATTTATACTAAAAATATTAATTTTATTTAATGAATGAAAGATAATTATTTACATGAACTATAAAACCGAACCAAACCAAACTGAACTAGAATCGGTTATTATTAGGTGACGAAATTGCCATATCTACAAAGAACCAAACTAAACCGATATATCCGAAATGCTCACCACTGACCACCCCAAACAAGTTCAAAAGAATAATGTTTCTTGTATCTTACGCTATCCACTACTGCAGTTTTTGTCGCAAAAAAATTGTCGCCAAATGCAGATGAGGTCAGAAAAAATTGGAAGATTCACCGAGGATACAACACAGTAATCGAAACCTCGTCAGAATTTATCTCTTTAAGCTTATTGATGGATCTACTAGCTGGTTTCATCGAGAAAGGGAGAGTAACGAAAGCAGCTTCTGTAGGTTTAGGTATTGTAAGAGTATTGTCTCGTGCAAGCCAAGTTATTACAGCGCTCATGGTTGGTCTCTTTGCTGCATTCTCTTGAACACACAACAAACCAATCTGAATCAACTTTATGATCTCGTTGATTGTATTCTCTTTTAAGCAAGGATCGATTATACTTTCGGGATCTCCTTCAATCCATCTCTTCCATGCCTGATTCAAATAAAAATGTTCTTGTACGTTTCTTTATCGAAATTTAGAACATAAACAAAAACAGAATATTTGATCAAGATGCTTACAAAAGCTGGAAGTCCTTCTGATTCGAAGTTCTTGTTTCTTTCACCACATATCATCTCCAGAAGCATAACACCGAAGCTGTAAACATCAGATTTAGCTGAGAATTGTCCATGTCTCACGTACTCTGGAGCCATGTATCCACTACAAGAACCAAAATTACATTATTGGCAATTCTGATTTCAAGAATTTTTGTCCAAAAAAAACAGAGGATCAATGTTTTATCTGAAAGATTCTGTTGAAAAACAGAGCACTTAAAGCATTTATGTCTAAAACAGAGCATTTATGTCTGAAACAGAGCATACTTACTAGGTTCCAACTACTCTGCTTGTCTCTCCTCGAGTCTCATCCATGTTAAACAACCTCGCCATTCCAAAATCTGCAACTTTAGGGTTCATCTCAGCGTCTAAAAGGATATTGCTCGCCTTCAAATCTCTGTGAATAATCCTAAGTTGAGAATCTTCATGGAGATAAAGAAGCCCTCTTGCCACTCCTTCTATGATTCTGCACCTCACATCCCATGTAAGAAGCAAACGCTTGTCTTCGTCTACAGATTTTTAAAGAAAATGTTTTTTCCTTAGTTCTGAATCTTCTGATAAAAGTATTGTAACGAAAAATAGATTAGGACTCTAATTAGGAAGGCTTACCGAAGATAAAGTGATCAAGACTTAAATTAGGGACATGCTCGTAGACAAGAATCTCTTCACCTCCTTCATTACAGAACCCAAGAAGCTTAACTAGATTCCTATGTTGGAGTCTTGTCAAGAGTAAGACTTCATTCTTAAACTCTAAATCTCCTTGTCCTGAACCTCCAGCTAATCTCTTTACCGCTATTTCTTGCCCGTTTGGTAATATCCCCTGAAACCAGTATAAGACCATATAAACTTTGATAAGATGTTTACAAGTTTTATTAGAAAGTTCTTACCTTATAGACGGATCCAAATCCACCTTGTCCAAGCTTATTTTCCGGTGAGAACTCATCGGTTGCAATTAAGATCATGCCAAGATCAAATCTTAACGTAGATTGACCATCAGAATCATAATTTTCTGCACATATATACACGTTTTTTTCCTTCAAAACAACACTCCAAAACTTTTCAAATATTTACTCAAAAGTCCTGAAACTTCACTCACTATTAACTTCAGCATAAATCCTCTTCCGCATCCGGCGATAAGCAAGCACGAAAGCGAAAAACACGGCAATATTAATGACCGTAGGAACAACGATAACCACAAGGCTCCACGGTTGAAACATTCTTCCTGAAGGACCCCAAAAACAGTTAAGTTTTTTATATATTCAATTGAAGTAAATTCATGACTTCTTCAGCAAAAAGTTACTTATATTATAGTATACCTTTCTTGACCCGAGAATCTTCAGGTGGTCGAGGAGGTCGCGGAGGTGCAGAAAAACTGGCTAGATTATCGAAAGCTCCTGCAAAATGGTACAAATCCCATCGGAAATAACAACTAGGACGCGCAACAGTTCCCCCTACTCTTCCCTGGTTGTTTTCTTGATTGTACCGAACATTCTCTCTAAGACAAGTATTACAGTCAATGAAAGATAAATCAGGCGTACATTGCATCATCATATACACCTGAGGAAAATCTGTAAACTCTGCTCTTGACACTCCATAGTATTTCAATACCGAAGACTCATCAGCTTTGGATGCAACCTCGATTGTTCGATTAGCCATTGAGCTAAACTCTTGTGTGAAACGGGTCACATTCGAACCAGAAGGAAGATCTGAGTGAGGAACATCCTTAAGTGGCTCAAGCCTCATTTTGCCAAATGTAGAGACATTTGAGTAACGTACTAGACAAGAAACGTTTGGATTATCTTCAGAATCCCAGTGATATGCTTCTGTTTTGCCTTGGCATTGTATTAACAGATTAGTACTTGCTCTATCAACGCAGCGACGACAAGCTTGAACTTCATAGTTTTTTCGACAAAGAGCAAGAGCGTAAACTCCGTCTAGTGAAGCGTTGTAGAAACCGCCTTCTCTGGTAACGTTTGAAACAAGAGATGGCAAGAGAGATTCGAGGTTTTCTCCGTAGGCTGTGTTTCGAGGGAAGTTCTCATCGCCGCAGAGGAAGGTAGTGTGAACGCCGTTGATTGTTAAGAGAAGGAAGAAGAGAAGAAAACAAGAGAGGTGAAGGAGAATGGTTATTTCCATCTATATTGACGTCTGGTGATTAAAACCTTTTAGTTGATTTGGCTTTAAATAAAGAGAGTTTGATTTGTAAACATTCTTTGATGATCAAACAAGAATAGAGAGAAAAAATAAGAGACTTTGCTACTATCCTATCGTTTTCATCAGTGAAAAAACCTTTTTAGAAACCCTGACTTTTTATGGTGACGTATAGAACAAGGAAAAGACTTTTCTTCCCTCAATTTAGCGTAATATAAAAGGACACGTCGACCACTTCGTTGTCCTTATTCCTTGAGTAACAACATTCAATGTCTTCGACACTGGAAAAATCGATGTCGTTTCGACTTCCAGACAAAAAAAAAAGAAAAAAAAAAGAAAACGACGTCCTTTCCGGTTCCAATTTAAAGAACACGACACCAGGTTATGTGAATGGAATCAAGGCCAACGGGTTTCATATATTTGACAAAGGTTAACAACTTCACATTACCTTGAAAGTCAAATAGAATGATTTCATAATTTAGAAATTTACCAAAATCCTTGTATAATTATTTTTACCCGCATAGCTTTGGCCCAGTGGTTGGCGAGACTTGGGAATGTGCTATCACACTCCCCCTGGGGTTCGAACCTCCCTGGAAACAAAAATTAAAGTTATGTGGGAAGTCTGGGTCCAATCTACAAGCAAAGTTGGCAAATCTCAATTTCTTATTTCTTTCCCAATTTTGTGATGAAATTAGATAAAATAAAATGATATTTAAAGAAAAAGGGGTCTCAGTAATCACACCCACATGTTAAGTCCTGTTCAAAATGTAAGTAAAAATGAATTAAAAGTCAAAAATCAAATTAGAATTGTGTTCATCTTGTCATTATTATCTATTATGTCCACACTGTCTTTATCACAATATTATTATACGATCATCATTCATCAAGTAGTTTGTCAAACCAGACACGTAAACTAGAAAAACATTATTCGTTGGTTATTATATTTTTTGTATATTATATATATATATAAATCTACAAAACTTATCAATTTTTGAAACTAAAAAAAGTATAGAAGATTTAGTAAAAAAAAAAAATTGTACACATGGTATCCACATCAGCATAAATCTAACATGTCGTCATCCATGTTGTGTCACAGGTGGCACGTCATCAACATTTAACGACACAGTATCGATATGCATAATTTTGTTTAAAACTATAATTAAAGAGTCGATATTCAAATTATTAATTAATGAGAGTATATTTTAACTTACATTTTAGTGAGGGTATGAATTGAACATAGTTATATTTTGTAGAAAAAACCAACTTTCCGTCAATGTGATCAACTGTGATGGGCATAATATTTTATTAGTTATTAATGTTACTACAATTACAAGACTGTTTTTTTTATAAATAAAATACAATTACAAAACTGTTACACTTACACCACACATTAATTGTAAGAAATGCCACTACCACTAAAAACAGTAAAAAGAAAAAATGTTACCCTAAAAACCCTTAACTAAACTAACAGTTGATTTTGAAAAAATAAATAAATAAATAAACCGTCCAGGTCAAGATCCTGTATCTTCTAAGTCAACGGGTGCCTATTTCTAGTTCCATTTCTCACGTCATAGGTTGCAACTTGTAGTGAAGCAGTCTATATTACCATTGTCTCGTAAATGAAATAAGATCAGAAAAAAAAAACCCCATCTTCTTGCAAAATTATCAATTCGAGTAAATGGGAAAGAGTTGTGTTGTCACTACTTCCCTCTGGCTTCTCCCTGTCTTCCTTCAAACCCTAAAATATGTTCACGCCAGCAACATCTGCTACGGCGATTTTCTCACCGTTAACTACGGCGTCAATGGAGACTATCTCTTCTCTTCTCTTCCTTCTAAGGTATACAACAAGGTTTAGTGAGATTCTACTTGTCTTATTTGATCATACTCTCAGCTCAACACTAAGGTTTGTGATGAGATATGTTTTTCAAACTTCAATCCACACTATATGGAGAGAAAGAAATAGAAGAAGACATGGGAAAATCTCGGTTTTTACAAGCACTATACTGAAAAGTAGATAACGCATTGTTCATAACCGTCTCTCCTTGCTCCAACTTTGACTAAGTGAAGGTATACAAATTTGGTTTGCTACTAAAAGTTGATGTCATATTTGGTTCACTTTTAAATTTTTATGATGTTCAAGTTAATTTTCGGTTTCAATATACTGTAAACTAAAGATGCATTCTATCTAACATAGATTTTTTGATGAATATAATTTCACATCCATACAAAAAAAATAAAAAAATAATGGTGGTTTCTACAACGCATCGTTTGGCAGAGATTCCAACAGAGTCCACGTTGTTGCCTTACGTAGACGAGGCTACGAGGATCAAGCTTGTCAGACATGTCTTGAACACGTGACTGAAGACACAAAAACCAAGTGTCCTCGTCAAAAGGAGTCACACTCGTGGGTCACTGAAGAATCCGACGATGTTTCTTGCTTCCTACGTTACACAAATCACTCGACTTTTGGGAAACTCGAGCTCTTACCACTTGTTATTAATGCTAACCCAAATAGCATAGATTTATCCAAATCCAAGAACATGACCATTTTCAGCCAAGAATGGAATGAAATGGTTAACCGGATGCTCGAGGTTGCTTCTACCCCTGAGACTTCCTCAGTCCTCAAGTACTATAATGCCACAAGAACTCAGTTCACAGATATATCAGATGTCTACGCAATAATGCAATGCCCGCCTGATCTATCGCGAAGCGACTGCAAGATGTGTCTTAGAGAGTGTGCGACTGATTTTCAAAGATAATATTGGGAAAGACGAGGAGGTGGGATTAGTCGGCCAAGCTGTTATTTCCGGTGGGATATTTATCCTTTCTATAAAGCTTTTGATAATGTTGCAAGAGTTCTTGTTCCTCCTCCTCAACCTTCTTCGACTAAACACGATTGCGGGAGAGACAATAAAAGTCTTGAAGGAAGCAACATTGCAATCATTGTGGTCCCTTCAGTCATCAATCTTTTGATATTTGCTGGTCTAATATTTTATTGGAAGAGAAAGTCTTCACACACCGGAATCAAAGGTAAAGTCTTTTAAAGAAAGCTACATGTTAAATATTATGATCTAGCAACTAAAAAGTAATCGGTAATGAATGGATTAGCCTATATCTTTCTATATGTATACTAGTGTTAGGTCCATTCTCACTTCCATTATGAGATTTCTAATACGTTTCCTAGATATGATGACTCATTTTATTAATTTATTTTCGACCGAATCCCACATTTTTATTGGTTATATCTTTTTGGATTTATTGGGTTCTCAAATACTAGATGAGAAAATGAAGACAAGAAAAATAGAGAATTTTCCTTTTTGTCTTGCTTTCAGAGTAAAAAAAGAAGAAGATGTTTTAGATTTTTGACATGTTTTGTGATGGATGATGTGCAGAGTCTTGTGATTCAGATGATGGTCAATCTATTTTACGGTTTGATCTTCAAATGATTGTAACTGCAACCAATGACTTCTCTCCTGAAAATAAACTTGGCCAAGGTGGATTTGGATCTGTCTACAAGGTAAAGAAAATTCTAAGTCTTGAATGAGTCAGCAATCTTAATTACAGCATAAGAATCTGTTTTTAGGGAATATTACCGAGCGAGCAAGAGATAGCGGTAAAGAGATTAATAAAAGGTTCAGGGCAAGGAGATAAGGAGTTCAAGAATGAGGTCTTACTCCTGACTAGACTCCAACATAGGAACCTAGTTAAGCTTCTAGGGTTTTGTAATGAAAAAGATGAAGAGATTCTTGTCTACGAGCTCGTCCCCAATTCAAGCCTTGACCACTTCATATTTGGTGAGCCTTCGCTAGACCGCTGCATCTTTGTTACAATACTTTTAGCAAACAAACAAAAACAAACTGTTTCTTTACAGATGAAGACAAACGCCAGCTTCTTACATGGGATGTGAGGTACAAAATCATAGAAGGAGTTGCAAAAGGGCTTCTTTTATCTCCATGAAGATTCTCAGTTGAGGATTATTCATAGAAATTTGAAAGCAAGTAATATCCTCTTAGACGCAGATATGAACCCTAAAGTTGCAGACTTTGGAATGGCGAGGTTTTTTAACAGGGATGAGACTCGAGGACAGACAAGCAGAGTAGTTGGAACGTAGTAAGTATGCTCTGTTTCAGTTAGATGCTCTGTTTTTCTTGTTTTAAGATTATTCGATCAGCATCGCCATGAATGTAAATTGGTTAATGCAGTGGATATATGGCTCCAGAGTACGCGACATACGGACTATTCTCAGCTAAATCTGATGTTTATAGCTTTGGGGCCATGCTTCTAGAGATGATAAGTGGTAAAAGAAACAAAAACTTTGAAAAAGAAGGAGAGGAAGAAGAAGAAGAAGAGCTTCCAGCTTTTGTAAGCTTTTCACAAATATTGATTCATCTTTCTTTTTCGTCTTCTTCTTTTTATCGAACATTTCTAAATTATTTGCAGGTGTGGAAGAGGTGGACTGAAGGAAGATCTGCAGAGATCATTGATCCTTTGGCTGCTCCAAGTAACAACATATCAATAAACCAAGTTATGAAGCTTATCGACATAGGTTTGTTGTGTGTTCAAGAGAATGTTTCCACAAGACCTAGCATTAATTCAATCCTCTTTTGGCTTGGATGTCACGCTAGTACCACCATGCCTGTCCCTACACCTGTTGCTTTTCTTACACGACCATCACCATCACCATCATCATCACTGTGCCCCTAATGAAGCATTAAGTTATATGTATTGTAACCTCTCTATCTCTTTCTGTATAATCAGTGACAGATGCTGTGTAAGGACTCAGGAGATACCGTATAGCGCAAGCTAACTTATGTTTTTTTTATATATAAATACTTTTATGTTTTAACATGGGATGAAAATTCTAGATGGTGGGAAATTAGTATCCCTAGAGGACGACTAAAAATCACTGAGATTGTACAAACATTTTTTAACCTTCATTCAAGGTTAAGTAATAAGAATCACTTTTCTGTATTCTTATATCTATTTTACTATGTCATAATTAGTTTTACAATTACAAATACAGATAATTTTTATGAATGACTACAAAACTATGGTGGACGACGTCCATAAAACTACAGTTGACGATGGTGGCTGTCCAGAAAATTGATCATTTTTTCCAAAATTTTGATATTCTTGATTCCATACCACTCAAGACCTAGCAAGGGAAGACTTTTTGATCACGGTACCAAAAACGAATAGTATTATTTAACGAAAAAGAGGTGCATGTGGTGGGGTTACATGGAGACAAGAAGAACAATTTACACAGCCAGCGTATTGAAAGGGTAACAATTATTCAATACTTCCAGAGAAAAAAAACTTAGTTCATACGAAGTTATTAAATCTTTAAATGTTTACCCTTTCTATACGGCTATTTCAGTCTAATGCCTATACATGTGACCTATGTGAGACCGTGGAAGATGACCAAACCGCTTCCGAGGTCTTAAAACTTCTTTGGTCATTTTCAATTTGCAAATTCACAATCGAAGAATAGTTTTTTCAAATTTTTGCATTTTTTGCCTGAAAAAGAAGTAAGAGAAAAGACAAGGTCATCTTTGAAGTCAACCACTGCCAAAATTTCTCACTTTTGTAGTTAACCAAACCCCATGTCCTCACAATTTCACCTTACAAATATAACAATTATCCCGCCATTAACAAAAAAAAGTAGATATTATAATCAAATCCCTAAAACTTCATTTCTTAACAATAATAATGAAGAACTCTACTGCGATCTTCCTCACTTCTTCCCTTATTCTTCTCCTTCAATCCCTCCACAACGTTAAAGCAAGCTTCGCCTGCGTCGGAAGCTCCTTCCTCATCAATAGTAGCTACCACAAAAACCGTGACTCTCTCTTCTCAACTCTTTCTTATAACGTCACCGCAAACAGTGGATTCTACAACGCTTCACTCGATAACGTTCATGTTCTTGGCCTCTGTAGAAGAGACTACGAGCGGCAAGGTTGTACAAACTGCGTCGAAAAAGGGATCCGAGAGAATAAAGAAGTTGTTCTAATCGTGTTGAATCGTTTAATTGGGACAGTGACGATGGAAACCGTGTTTCTTGTCTTGTACGTACCACAAATCACTCAACTTATCAAAGGCTCGAGCTTGGACCAGCTACGAATGACCCGGACCCCGTTAGTATCGATACATCCCAAAAGAACATGACCCTTTTCCGTCAAGAATGGGAAGCAATGGTTAACCAGACACTCGAGGCTGCAACCAATGACACTTTGGCCACAACGGTTCTCAAGAATTATGGTGCTGTAAAAGCAGAGTTTATTGAGTTTCCAAATGTTTATATGATGATGCAATGCACACCGGACATAACTTCAGGTGAGTGCAAGAGATGTTTGGAAGAATGTGTTACTTATTTTAAAGAACAGTCTTGGGGAAAACAAGGAGGCCAGGTTTCTCGACCGAGCTGTATTTTCCGGTGGGATCTTTACGATTTTTACGGTGCTTTTGCTAATGTAACAAGAGTTCCTGCTCCTCCTCGACCTTGGGCTTTGATTCCTCGATCACAGGCAATCTGTGTCACTCGCTTGAAAGGTGTGAAAACAAATGAGTTAATAAACATTGTGAAATGATTTGAGATTCTCATACTAATAGAAGAAGCTAATCTTGCAGGAGGAATTATCGCGATATTTGTGGTTCCTATCGTCATTAATCTTCTCGTGTTTATCGGTCTGATCAAAGCCTATAGTCGGATGAAAAAAATTGAATAACGGAATCAATGGTATATATGTTCTCATGCTTTTCAATCAAATTTTGTGATGTTATCATTGCTCATAGGTTGATTTGTTTTGGTATGTGCAGAGCAACACTCTGATTCTGGTGGTCAATCTATGCTACGGTTTGATTTTGGCATGATCCTAATCGCAACTAATGACTTCTCCTCTGAAAATAAAATTGGCCAAGGTGGATTTGGATCTGTCTACAAGGTAAATAAACTTGTAAACGAACTATCAAAAGGAATCTTTAGAAAGGTCAGTGATCTTATAGCATGAGAATCTTTTTGCAGGGAATATTACCAAGCGGGCAAAGGTAGCGGTAAAGAGATTAACAAGAGGTTCAAGGCAAGGAGATATAGAGTTCAGGAACGAGGTTGTACTCTTGACAAGACTCCAACATAGGAATCTAGTTAAGCTTCTTGGGTTTTGTAATGAAGGAGATGAACAGATTCTTGTCTACGAGTTTGTCGACAACTTCATATTTGGTGAGCCTTTTCACTTGGATGCTGTGTAAGTTTTGAATGTTTTTAGTATTGATGCTTATTTGGGAAATCTGCAGATGATGAGAAGCGTTTGCTACTAACTTGGAACATGAGGCCAAAAATTATAGATGGAGTTGCACGAGGTCTTCTTTATCTACATGAAGATTCTCAGCTTAGGATCATTTACAGAGACTTGAAGGCAAGCAATATCCTTTTAGATGCAGATATGAACCCTAAAGTTTCAGAATTTGGGATGGCGAGGTTGTTCAACATGGACCAGACTCGAGGAGTGACAGAAAGAGTAGTTGGAACCTTGTAAGTATGCTCTCTTTCAGACCTAGATGCTCTGTTTTAGGCATAGATGCTCTGTTTTAGACATAGATGCTCTGTTTCAAACATAGATGCTTTTTTTTTAACAGAATCTTTCAGACAAGAGATAAATGCTCTGTTTCACATATAATCTTTTAGACAAAACATAGATATTTTCTTTAACATAATCTTTCAGACAAGACATAAGTACTCTGCTTTACACAGAATCTTTTAGATAATTAATTTGATTTTGGTTGAGATTGTTGGATTAGGATAACTTTTAATGTTATTGGTGCATGTGTTTAGAGGGTATATGGCTCCTGAGTACATTAAAAACAAAATATTTTCAGTCAAGACAGACGTTTACAGTTTCGGAGTCGTGCTTCTCGAGATGATAACTGGTCAAAGTAACAAGAACTACTTCGAAGCCTTGGGGCTCCCTGCATATGTAAGCATATAATTATCAGTCTTGTTTCTTACTTTGGACACAAATGAATCTCAAATCTTATTGATGATAATATGTAGGCATGGAAGTGTTGGGTTGAGGATCAAGCTGCAAGTATCATTGATCCTATCTTGAGTAGGAGCTCGACAAATGAAATCATGAGATTCATCCATATCGGTTTATTGTGCGTTCAAGAGAATGTTGCAAAAAGACCAACCATGAGTTTGGTTATTCAATGGCTTGGAAGTGACACTATCGCGATTCCTTTACCTACAACTGCTGCTTTTACCACACATATTCCTCGTGAAACCAATGCATCGGATCAAGCCAAAGGTGAAGCTGGTGCATTGTCATTAAATAAGCTCTCAATGACCGAGTTAAGTCCTCGTTGAGGCCAAGATCTCTCTGTAAACTCATACATCTAAGTGTTAGGAGAAAAGAGAGGTTAAGCAAGTGTTTATTTCTAGGTCAATGAGTGAATCAAATCATCTGTAATACACAATAAAAGTACAATTTAACCATATAAACATTTACTTCTTATCCACCTTAATATTTTGTGAATTTCTTATTAAGGTCAGACAAAATCACTTATACAGAAAACAATTTAAGCGCATGCTAGCACATATACGCATAATACATGTGTATTTATATATATGCGCTTAAATTTGTTGTAAGAAAATTCAAAGGATTCAGCCGTAAATTTTTATTAATATTAGGTGAAGATTTAGAAAATTTTAAATATATTAAGCTTTGTAGATATGCATTTGGGTCATAGTTAATAATAAAAAAATTTGTTGACAACTAATATTTTAAATCAGTTTAATCACAATCAGCCTTTTGAGATATCAAAAAAAAAAAAAAAAACTGAGGGCTAAATTATATGAATTAGTTTTGATTTTAATAGCTGGTTAGCTTCGGTGCCGATCTATATGTTTTTGCTTGGAACCCATACCATTACATATTTCATTGGGAACAGTTATTTATGTAGATTCAATATATCAGTCCGTTTAAGTAAGCTTTTTAATGTTAAAAAAAGTTATTAAAAGAAGGGAATTTAGTAAAAAAAAAACTCTTCAATTTGGACTTAATCTATTTTTAAATTCTCAACTATTTTCTTAATAAAAAATTTCTTCAACTATTATCGGTTAATAGATTTGATTTTTAATTAAATGTGTAAGATTGTTTTGAACAACATAATGTCGAGACATTTGTATTTATAATAAAACAAAATTTTTTTTAATGAATTAACAACATAAAATGCATATAAAAGTTTCGAATTAGAAACTTACGATTTCGGTTTTGATAATTCTATTTTAGATTTTGAATGTTTAGTTTGGTGATTAGAATTTGTTGTAAAAATTAATTGACACAATAACATGAACAAATATCCAACAATTCTAGAAAAAGAAATCCCTAAAAAGAAAAAAAATCTTGTGTGAAAATCTTTCTAAACGTTTCAAACGGTTGGCTTTCGTTAGCTTTGATTGTCTCATTTGATTCTGCATTTAATATTTCTTTGATCGCTCTGTACCGTTCCGAATTTAGGTTTTTTTTCTTTTGTTTTTTTCTTTCTTAAATGTGGATATTCCCGTACCACTCTAGACCCAGCAAGGGGAAAAGACTTTTTGGTCAAGCGACCAAAAGCAAAAACTTCTATTTAATGAAAAAGATGTTACATGAAGAGAAAAATAAATATTTACGCAGCCGTATTCAAATTAAGAGTAACAATTTTAAATACCTTCTAGAAAGAAAGAAAAAAATCGAAGATGACCACACCCTTTCTAAGAGATCAGATTTAGTAGTTTAATGATCCTTAATAAATCTGCATCGTAGTCGTTTTCATGATTATACCTCACATAAACGTTATACACCTAACTGAACCAGGTATATATAGAATCCCAGCTAACTATTGTATACATTCAAAGTACCCATTAAGAATCCTCCTAATTATAGTATATTTTTTTTTAGATAAAAGGTTTCCTAATTATAGTATTCATTCAAAGTCATGTCTTACATGAACGTTTGTTTACGGTTGATACGAAAAGTTTGGGGAAGGCTATCAAACAAAATCCAGCTGCTTCGCATAAACCTACTTGACCGAAACTAATGTGTTATTTAAATTTCAACATATCTTAACGAAACACAAACTTTCAGAATTTAATGATGCTAAATAGTGAATAAGATACAAAACACAACTATTTTCATATTTTCATATATAAGTAAACAACTGCATTTTGCTAACTTAGACAAACAAAAAATAGCTTTGTTTTAAACCAAATAATATCATATTGTATTTGGCATCACCTTAAAGTTTAAATTTTCGATATTGCCATATTCAAGCCAACATCCATGGAACACTCCAAGTTGTGGTGTCCATGTAAGATGTTCCCTTTTCATTAACCGGACGGACTCGTTTTACAGAAATTAATTCAAATCGTTTAAATTAAATGCAAACATGGGAAGAAGGATTCGTTTGACAAGATGGTACTTGTAACTATTGTAGTGTTGATGATGAGTTTAAGTAGAGATTCCGTTTCTAAACTTTTTTTTTTTTTATATAAGCAACATGTTACATATATGTAAGTTTCAATTCAAGTGATGACACATCAACAATACTATTACAAAAAATTAAATTACATGTTCGAATCAAAACACACATCCATTAATTAGATAATCTTGTCACAGTTTAGGGTTTCCAAAAGTGAAGTTTGACGGTAATGCCGCATAATCTCTTATATGTAAGTTTGACGAAGCACTACTTTATATTTTTAAGTATATGATAAAAGAAAAAAAAGTTAGTTAATTAAGACTTAAGACCGTCGATATAAACCACTAAATTACATATCACACTCTATTTTTTAAACAAGTATTTAATTAACTGGTAAACCTTGGTTTCTTTTTTTCCTTTGAAAGTCAGTCAAAGCAATTGTGTTTTATTGATATTTTAATTTTCTGTTTTTTTTTTAATATAAATTGAAGTCTTCTAAGTACTTCAATTGGACCAAAAAAAGAAAAGAAAATTCTTTATATTCAAAGGTGCTAGGGTTTAAATTTTCGTTTTACAGTCTTCTCGAAATTTGCGGGCATTTTTCCATCGTTGAAAATCAACCATAAAACATTTTGTTACTTTGGAAGTCAAGCAACTCGTTTTCTCATCTCACCTATATAATACATAGTATAACAAAGTTATAAAATCGATCACTTCTTAACAATAACAAAGAAGTACACAAACATATATATAAAGTTGGTATTATTTATAAAATTAAATAATGGGAAAATGCCTTTTTTTGATAATATTCCTCTTTTCTTCTCTTCTTCTTGTCCTTCAAACACTCCACGTTGTTAACGCCGTCAAGTGTTACGGAAGCTCCTTTAACGGTAACAGCAGCTATGCTCAGAATCGCCAAAAACTCTTTTCTAGTCTGCCTAATAAAGTCGTCACTAACGGTGGATTCTACAACGCTTCACTCGGCCAAAGTCCCAACAGAGTTTATGCTCTTGTCCTCTGCGCAAGAGGCTACGACCCACAAGCTTGTTCTAGTTGTGTCGAAAAATTTACTCAGGACACACAAACGAATTGTTCAACCAGCATGGATTCTTACATATGGGGCGGTGACGATGATGAGCAAGTTTCTTGTCTTGTACGTTCCTCAAACCAGTCAGTTTTTGGGAGCCTCGAGCTTACACCTCGAGTTCAATGGCCAAGTCCAGAAAGTATCGAGCCATCTAAAAACTTTACCCTTTTCATACAACAATGGGACGCAACGGTTAATCGGACCCTCGAGGCTGCCACGAAAGCTGAAACTTCCTCGGTACTTAAGTACTATAGTGCCGTAGAGGCCGAGTTCACGGAGTTTCCAAATGTTTACATGTTGATGCAATGCACACCTGACTTAACTTCCCAAGATTGCAAGCAATGTTTGGGAGATTGCGTGACGTATTATAGAAAGGAAAATCCGGGAAGACGTGGAGGCATGGTTAGCTTTCCGAGCTGTTTTTTCAGGTGGGATCTATATACTTTCCATGGTGCTTTTGATAATGTAACAAGAGTTCCTGCGCCTCCTCGACCTCAGGTTCAAGAAAAGGAGAGCTCTATAACAAACAAGAAAGGTAAACAAAATGAGTTAGACCATTATTGCCACAATTTGTAATATGATAAAGAGGTTCTCATACTAAAAGGGGTTAATAATTTGCAGGAAGAAGCATTGGATATGGAGAAGTTATTGCGATAATTGTTGTTCTTACTTTCATTTATCTTTTGGTGTATATTGGTGTCACCAAAGTCTATCCTCGAAGGGGAAAATTAATAAATGGTAAGTGTACCTTGTTCCTTACTTCAATCAACCTTATGAGGTAGTGAGTAAGTCTTATTTTTTATATTTTTTTTTAGTTGGTAGTGCAGAGTTCTCTGATTCTGAAGGTCAATTCATGTTGCGGTTCGATCTTGGGATGATCTTAATGGCAACCAATAACTTCTCTTCTGAAAATACGCTTGGCCAAAGTGGATTTGGAACGGTCTATAAGGTTGTAATAATATTTTTTATTTTTCCTAATAATGAGTTATATTGATTGATCTTGGTCTTGGATGAGTAACAGATCTTTGTGAACTGGTTTCAGGGTACATTACTAAGCGGGAAAGAGATAGCGGTGAAGAGATTAATAAGAGGTTCAGGACAAGGAGATACAGAGTTTAAGAATGAGGTTTCACTCTTGACAAGACTCCAACATAGGAATCTTGTTAAGCTTCTTGGCTTCTGTATTGAAGAAGATGAAGAGATTCTTGTCTACGAGTTTGTCCCTAACTCAAGTCTTGATCACTTTATCTTTGGTGAGCCTTAGAAAGAGCACAGTTGCATTTTGGATAGTTGTTGAAACATTTATCAGAAAATATTTTTTGAAATCTGCAGATGAAGCGTCAGCTTCTTACTTGGGAGGTAAGGTGCAGAATTATAGAAGGCATTGCTCGAGGTCTAGTTTATCTCCATGAAGATTCTCAGCTGAAGATTATTCACAGAGACTTGAAGGCAAGCAACATACTTTTAGATGCTGAGATGAACCCTAAAGTCGCAGATTTTGGGACAGCGAGATTGTTCAATACTGACGAGACTCAAGCTGAAACTAGAAGAATAGCTGGAACACGGTAAGACAATATTAATCAACCTTAAAGACACATAAGTATGCTCACCATCAATTTATAATGTTCTTTTGGTTGCATATGCAGTGGTTATATGGCTCCTGAATATCTAAATCAAGGGCAAATCTCAGATAAATCTGACGTTTATAGCTTCGGTGTTATGCTTCTAGAGATGATAAGTGGTGAAAGAAACAATAGCTTTGAAGGAGAAGGACTTGCAGTTTTTGTAAGCTTCTTCACATATCAGTCTTTTGTATTTTCAAACCTTTGTAGAAAGTAGAAACATATGTTTTTCTTTTTCTTTCGGTTAAGGCATGGAAGAGATGGATTGAAGGAAGGCCTGAGATTGTAATTGATCATTTCCTGGTAGAGACTCCGAGTAACGAGATCATTAAGTTGATCCAGATTGGTTTGTTGTGTGTTCAAGAGAATGCAACAAAGAGACCAACCATGAGCTCTGTAATAGTCTGGCTTGGCAGTGAGACTACCCCCATTCCTACACCTAAAGCTCCTGCATTCACAATCAATCAATACCAATCTGAAGATGGTACAATGTCAATGAGAGAGGTCTTCACGGAGTTGAGTTGTCGTTGAGTTATGAATGTGTGAATCAATATGTTGTTTTTAAGGTAGTATAAAGTATTATAATTGTATTGAGTTGAGAAAAAACAGTAGTAAGAAGTATAAATATCAAAATTCTAGTGATATGCTTATGTTCGTCGAAGTATTTGACGAGTAATCCGGGGTGAGCACAAGGCCATGCCTAGGATTCTTGGAGCCTAAGGCAAAGGAAGGAAAAAAACTTATATTGCTTTAGTTTATTTCAAATTTTTAAAACAGTACAGAATATTGAAAAAAACAACGAAATTTCTAACCAAAATTTACTTAAATATTATAGTTAAACACTTAGTGTTTGGCCTTTTTCTATTTCAAACTATTTTATTTGATTTGTACTAGAAAAAATGTTTCTAAAATTTTTTTAAAGTAAACGAGTAACATTTAAAATAAGAGTAAGAAGGAAAAACAATAAAAAAAGAGATGTTAATCTAAAGAACCAAAATAAAAAGTGAGATAAAATAATAGTGTTGGGCATTCATATAAGATAAACATACAATATATATATATATATATATATAAAGAGAGTTGGACAATATATAACATGACATATGGATAATATATTGTTTAATTTGTGATGGAGATGGAACTCACATATATTAACTACTACACTTAAAAGATCTTAGAATTTGAGACCTCTAAATTATAAATAAATTGTGAGCATGAGACAAATGTTAGATTTTTTACCCAATTGAGGTTTTCGCCATAGGTTGTGTTTGGAGAGAAGTTTTCATCGCAGCAGGCGTATGTAAAACTGTGAACGCCATTTGATTGTTAAGAGAAAAACAAGTGAGGTGATCGGACAGCGGATTTGTCTATCTATATAAATAATTGACATTTGATTATTAAAATCTTTAAATTTGGCTTTAAAGTTTAAACAAAACTTTTTTGGATTAAAAAAAACTTCATTTTATGCTATTTAATTATTTTTTTCCAAAAATAATTAATAGAGACAAGAATAATATTTTTATTATTATCATTATCGTTTTCGTAAGTGTAAAACCCTCTTAGAAATTTTTTTATCTATCATACCGTAAGAGACACGTCAAAACTCCATATAGTTCGTTATATGTCTGCTCAAAACTTTGACATTAGAAACATCGACATCGTTTCCGATATTAATTTATCATGTGACGCGTTGGATCAGATCAAAGAACATTGAAAGTCAAGTACGATATCAAGGACCACACGACACGGTCAAATCAAAAGACTACTAGTGGCTGCAAAACTGTTCAAAAAAGATTCTTATATAGCAAGTGCGTGGAAGCCTACAGAAGAAAGAAATAAAAAATGAGAAAGGTAATGATTTTCTTTTTTTTAATCTCTTTACACCACCATGTAATATTAGTTTCGTCTCAAACATTATTCAAATCGACGATTTCTAAACTTCACATCAAATCTTTACCAGTAGAACTACCAGTACTTGGTATGAAAAAAGGTAATGATTAACCAACCATAAAGCGATATTAAAGAAAATACCTATAAGATTAATCATATGAATTAAGATTTATGGTTAATAAATCACACTTTTATGAAGTTTTGGTGTAATTATGAACCACAGGGCACATAATTGAACACGAAAGCAGACGTTAATTAAGAAGATGAGTAATATAGAACCGTACTTTTTTTAGTATTGTTCTAAAAATTTTCTTCAATCTATTGACGAAAGGTTTTTCTGCAATTAATGTAACTGGAATTTTCATTTATTCAAAAGATGCATGAGTTGATGTGTCCCTCTCAAAACATATAAAAACCCTATACTTTATAACGCGTGCTTTAGAGCTAGAAGAGTTGGTAATGATTCCGGATCACATGTTATCAAGTCAAGTATACAAAATTGACCAATGCACAATTTATCAAGTCAAGTATACAAAATTGACCAATATATGTAAACTCATTTTTCTCATCATAGATCTAAACATATATAATAAGGCAAATTGGTTACTTCTTAACAATAATAACTAAGTAGTACATACATCTTTTTTCTTCTTTTCAAGAACTTGTTATCATCAATAAAAAAAAATATGGAGAAATACCATACTTTGATGATCTTTATCGCTTTTTCTCTTCTTCTAGTCTATCAAAATCTCGAAGTTGTTAACGCCGTCGGGTGTGCCGGAAGCTTCTTCGACGGTAACAGTAGCTACGGTCAGAATCGTCAAAATCTCTTCTCTACTCTTGCTGATAAAGTCATCGCCAATGGTGGATTCTACAACGCTTCACTCGGCCAAAGTCCTAATAGAGTTCATGCTCTTGCCCTCTGCGCAAGAGGCTACGAGCAACAAGCTTGTATCAGTTGTGTCGAAAAAGCAGCTCAGGGCATACAATCGATTCGTTCACATGGGACCAAGATGATGAAGACAATGTTTCTTGTCTTGTAAGTTCCTCAAACCACTCAACTTTTGGGAACCTCGAGCTTCGACCCGCTGTTAGATACCAAAGTCCACTTAGTGTCGATTCATCTACAAATATGACCCTTTTCGAAAAAGAGTGGAATGCAATGGTTAATCGAACCACCGAGGCTGCCTCGGAAGCTGAAGCTTCCTCAGTACTTAAGTACTATAGTGCCGAAAAAGCCGAGTTTACGGAGTTTCCAAATGTTTACATGTTGATGCAATGCACACCTGACTTAACTTCCCAAGATTGCAAGACTTGTTTGGGAGAATGCACGAGGCTTTTTAAAGAATTGTTTTGGGGAAGACAAGGAGGCGAGGTTTATCGTCCGAGCTGTTTTTTCAGGTGGGATCTATATGAGTTCCATGGTGCTTTTGATAATGTAACAAGAGTTCCTGCACCACCTCGATCTCCGGCTCAGGAAAAGGAGAGCTCTATAACAAACAAGAAAGGTAAAACAAATGAGTTAGACCATTGCCACAATTTGTAAGTATGATAAAGAGGTTCTTAGACTAAAAGAGTAAAAGGGGTTAATAATTTACAGGAAGAAGCATTGGGAATGGCGTAATTATCGCAGTAATTGTGGTTTTTACTTTCATTAATCTTTTGGTGTTTATTGGCTTCATCAAAGTCTATGCAAATAGGAAAAAATCAAACAACGGAATAAATGGTAAGTGTAGCTTGTTTCTTGATTCAATCAACCTTATTTTGATGAAGAAATTAAGGCTTTTTTTTTGTTTTTTTCTTTTTAAGTTGGTAGTGCAGAGTACTCTGATTCTGATGGTCAGTTCATGTTACGGTTTGATCTTGGGATGATCTTAGTGGCAACCAATGACTTCTCGTCTGAAAATACACTAGGCAAAGGTGGATTTGGTACGGTCTATAAGGTAGTAATAACATTTTTGATTTTTCCTAATAATGAGTTATTTATTAACCTTGGTCTTGGATAAGTAACAGATCTTGAGAACTGGTTTCAGGGGACATTATTAAGCGGGAAAGAGATAGCAGTGAAGAGATTAATAAGAGGTTCAGGACAAGGAGATACAGAGTTTAAGAACGAGGTTTCACTCTTGACAAGACTCCAACATAGGAATCTTGTTAAGCTTCTTGGGTTTTGTAGTGAAGGAGATGAAGAGATTCTTGTCTACGAGTTTGTCCCCAACTCAAGTCTTGATCACTTCATATTTGGTGAGCCTTTTTGCTTAGATGCTGCATTTGTGAACTTTGAATGGTTAAGTATTGAAGCTTCTTTGGAAATATGTAGATGAAGAGAAGCGTTCACTTCTTACATGGGAGATCAGGTTCAAGATTATAGAAGGCATCGCTCGAGCTCTTCTTTATCTCCATGAAGATTCTCAACTGAAGATTATTCACAGAGACTTGAAGGCGAGTAACATCCTTTTAGATGCTGAGATGAACCCTAAAGTTGCAGATTTTGGGACAGCGAGGTTGTTTGACAGTGACGAGACTCGAGCTGAAACAATACGAATAGCTGGAACCCGGTAAGAATATATCACTCAACTTTGAAGACACATTATTTAGAAGAATCAAGAATCGCTCAAGACATTTAAAATGTATACAATCATGCATTAATATTATTTTTGTTGCATATGCATGCAGTGGATATATGGCTCCTGAATATCTAAATCACGGACAAATATCAGCTAAAGCTGATGTTTATAGCTTTGGTGTTATGCTTCTAGAGATGATAAGTGGTGAAAGAAACAATAGCTTCGAAGGAGAAGGACTTGCAGCTTTTGTAAGCTTTTTCATATATTAGTCTTTGCTCCATTTGTTTCTTTTAATCTTCAAACCTCTAAGAACATATATTATCTTGGTGCAGGCATGGAAGAGATGGGTTGAAGGAAAGGCAGATATGATAATTGATCATTTCTTGATAGAGAATCCAAGAAATGAGATCATCAAGTTGATTCAAATTGGTTTGTTGTGTGTTCAAGAGAATGCAGCAAAGAGACCAACCATGAGCTCTGTAATAATTTGGCTTGGCAGTGAGACTATCATCATACCTTTACCTAAAGCTCCTGCTTTTACTCGAACTCAATCCGAATCTGAAAGTGGTTCATCGCTAATGAGCGATGTCTTCACGGAGTTGAGTTGTCGTTGACTTATAAATCAGTTAATCAAGCAAACTATCTTCTGGTCTTGCAATATTTTTTCCTAAAGTTTAGCTCAAAGTACAATACTGTCATCAATTTTTTGTTGTGTTGGGTGGGCCAATTTAGGTTTTGGGTATGTCTGTTTATTTAAGTTTTTGTTTGGATTTGGGTTTTACGGTTTAGAAAATATGTATTGTACCAAAATCAATCTATATAAATTTTGAATCATGTTTAAAGTTGTTTGGAAGTTGGAACATAAATAATATGACCAAAAATTACTCGAATCTAATTTAATTAAAAAATATATTTTTGAAAATATTGAAGTTATATAAATTTTTTAATTATTGAGATTTTATTTCAGAAAAATGACAATAAAACTGAAAATAAATTCTTAATCAAATTTAACAAATATAAAATAAATTAGTAAAGTCAAACTTAAAAAAACAAAGAAAATACGTGTTATCTTTAAAAAAAAATTTACCGATCCTCAAAAATGTCAAATAAGTTAGAGGCAATAATCGATCCTCTAGAACAGCGTGCACCTAAATCAAAATGTTTGATTTTCTTACACAAACAGAGATTTCTGTAATAGTTCGATATGATATTAATAATAATACCCACTTGAAAATCTTTAAAGATAGCCACGTGTAATCCACGTCACTAACGATAGAAAACAAATTGTGTTGATACTAAAACTCGAACCCATGATCTTTTAACATGAAAAGTTCTGCTCAATACCATTACATCATGACACTTATTTTTGTTATCGTTTATACACACAGATATATATAGCTTACCCTATGATCAATGGTTGATGATAATAAAAATGTATTATGAGATAGATGAAGATATTTAAAGGAGATTGAAAGTTGGATAGATATGAAAATGAAAGTCAGATTTGTTTTAGACTCTTGATTCAATTTGATATTTAGCCTTTTAAACTATATATTCTTTTATGATCCACGGACAGATCCATTTGGATGATGCTGTTATTGAACACGGTCATTATTTGTCAGGAAAAATAAAGTCTGCTTGGACATGTCTGTTTGGACACAGAAAACCCAAACGAGAGTCTTAATTATTCATCTACTTTTATCTTGAATCAGGTTGGAAAATAACAGTCCTAAGAATCAAGTAAGCGATTTTATAAATAGATTTTGGAGAAGTAGAAGAAGAAATGAAATCGCGATTTGAAATTTCTCCAATTCGAAACCCTAGCTTTGATTTATAAAATCGAAAACATAAATATTTTTAGGTTTATAAGTATCAATGTTTAAGTTATAACTCAATGATAGTTGTGCATCAATTGGTAATTGGCATGCAAAAAATGTCAAAGGTTAAGTGTTCAAGGAATAGGTTCACCAATTTTTTTGTTTTTAATAATTTTTTAGAAGTTTGTATAAAGGTTAAGAGTTCGAGCAATGGGTTCACTCATTTTTTAAAATTTTGTATTATACATGTATAATGGTTGTAGTCAACTGGTAAAAGTCAAGCGTCATCGTTAGACATGAAATTATTAGTTTGGGTCTGAAATACCTTTGCAGCTTAAACGGGTCAAAAAACAAAGGGCTAAATCATCTTATAAAAAATTAATAGGAAAAGGATAAGAAATCTTTTCTGACCAATCAGACTCCTATTTTCGATTACTTGATTCTTTTATCACCCCAAAGAAGAGTAGAAGTAATTTTTTTGAGTATATTCACATTTCCTCTAAAAGGGAATATATGACGCAATATATTTCCTCTAAAAATGTACCAATAAAAATTCTAATGCAAATATTTAAAATTTGAGTTAAAGTACTGCAAACTGAATGAAACGAATACAACTACTAACCACAATATTTTCAGTTCGTTTAGGAACTGAAAATCACAATTTTAATGTTAAAGAAAACATATCTACATGATGTAGACTACATCTAAATACATCTTGAGGTGATTAATGTTCTGCTTCAAAAAAAAATTTTGTTTAATTTAAGGTTGTGTCATTTGTGGCTGATATTTTCTATAGTGTTTTTCATACGTAAGTTTGCACGAAGCAAACAGGTTCTTTATAGTTACCATTCAAAAGCTTAAAATATAGATTTTACAGTTTGTTTTTTTCTCAAAGAAAACCTGGTTGAGACTATATATACAATGGATTTTCAAATCTATTTTTAACAATGAAATGGAAATATTTTATTTGACCAAAAAAAAAGGAAATGTTTTATAAAATGACCTTTCACCCAAACATTGGATGAAAATCACCTTATGTAAATGGGATAATAAATTAGGAACTACATAAAAAATACAATACCATAATATATTTTTCGATTTCTTATTTTCTTATCACATTATGTATATGGGATAAGAACTACATAAAATAGAAAACAGGCTTAAAAATAATTGGAACCAAAGTCCTCCTAGTACTTAAGACTAAGAGTGAGGTCAAGGGATAATTTTTCATCACACTTCGAAACTTTTGTTGAGTTCAAGGGATCATTTGCACCATCACCAGCAGCAACGATATCATCGTTTCCAAATTCATTTCGTCCGACCTGCAATATAAAATTATATAAAATATAAAAAAATAAACAATCATATAGCTTAATATAGCCAAACAAAATCAGTTTCATATTTCTACTTTATATTTAATTTTAAGCTAATAAAAGTACAACTATCTTTTTGGAAGGGTAATGTTAATATAGGACTTCCTAAAATTTGAAGTATTTTACAAACTTTTCAGTACAGTTAAACCTCTATAAATTTCGATTCATTACTACATCGCTAAATTAATAATTTTTTCCGATTCTAAATTGCTATTTTAACCTAAATATCATCTCTATAAATTAATAACTTCGATAAATTAATAAAATATCATAAAAATATATTGGTCCTAATATTATTAATTTATAGAGGTTTACTGTAGTAAAAGTTGGGTTTAAAGGTTGTATTGTAATATAAGAAATGCATAGGGAAAAGGAAAATTTTACTCTTGAAGATTGAAAGAGAGTGTTGCAAGATACTTCCACAGTTCTACTTGATTCAAAAAATTTGGTTATCTTTTCATTCAGATCGGGTTGTGGCCTACAAGAAAGAAAAAAAAAAAGATAATTACTTCACAGAAAATGATTAAATGAATTCAAGTGAAATATTAGTTCATTATCACACGAATTGATGAACCTTTGTTGATTTTTGATAAAGTTGGTACTCTCTCGAAGGCGTTCATAGATCTGAAGATGTTGTTGAGATTGCCTCATGTTCATTTCATGTATCATTCTCCTTTCTGTCATAGGATTGGACATGTGTTTATGCATACACACATATTAAAACTACACAAAATATCTTTTAACATATATTTTGTCTATTTTTATTTCGATTTATCTAAAAAAGGCGTATTATTGTAATTCTATAAAAACTCAAATTCAAAAATCCAATATTTAATTAGAAAAAAATTGTAATTTAAAAAATAATTTTTTCTTTTTAGTTTAAAATGTTTTAGAACCTTTTTAAAACATTTAACAAAATCGAATACTCATTTCAAAATCCAAATTTAAACAAAAATCTGGCTACCTACAGAACGCATAATAATATAAAATGTATCGATCTGGACGGAATAGAGGAGATTGTGGATAGAAAAAGGGATAAATGCTCTAAATCATCTTTTATATATATGTTTTGTTGAAAAACAGTATATTGTCCGATACAAAATTACAATACAAACATATTTATACTTTTTAAAATGAAAATGTTTTAGGATATTTATTTACCTTCTGTAGATTCTTCTCGGTCCATGTTCCTATACATCTGTTGAAGATAAACAAATTTATTTGACTGAATACCATTTACGACATACACCTATGCAAATATAGTGATATATATGGACACATTTTGTATAACTAGTTGATCATGTGCGTGTATATTAAAAAACCTGAAGATGGCTTTTCACTTGTGATATGGTGACACGTCTCTCATCCGTTAACCTCAAACTCTTTCTAAGAATGATTACATCATCCATTATTTTCAAAATCTTTTTAGGAGTTGCGCCTGCAATTTTAAGGAAAATAATAGCATTAACCTTTTATTTACGGTGAATCTGAAAAAACTGATATAAAGATTAATTTTACTATATATAAGATATAATCAGAAAATAGAAAAAGAAAAGATATCTTAATGAGATAAAAAAAAAAAAAAAAGAGATTGTTGATTTTTATGACAATAAAAAAAAATTGACTGAATTATTCAGAGGAAATGTTGTTGTTGTGCAATATGAAAAATAAAATCACTTACTTTTATAGCGACCGAGCTGTTCAACAGCTTGATCAAAAATACAATGAAGATGGGAAGTCCATCGCATAGGCAACATTTTTGATCTTGTGTAAGGTCTCACTATAGAATTTCTCATTGTTTTCCCAAAGGAATGTTGTAACTTAATAACTTTTTAGAAAATGAAGCAACTATTTATAGAACAAATTATAGAAAATTATTATAACAAAAAATATTATAGAAATAATTATGGAGTAAAAAAAGTTAGATTCATTTCCCTAAAAAGTAATACATATATGGAAATCAAATTCTTTTTTCTATATTTAAAGAATAAAAATATGAAATTTTTTCCAAAGATAGTTATTCTTTATAAAACATGAAATACTATATAAAACAAAATTATAGTGTAAATAAGGTAGAATATCTAAGAAATATATATTATTACTACTTATACTGACATATGTCAAAAACTAATAATGTAGGTCCACATATTATTCTATATTCTTTGTATGAAAGATAATTTTCCTAAATAAATATTAAATAGGAAAATTTTACAAAACTTTATTACTATATTATTTAATATGATAAAGTATTACCAGAAAGAAAACAAATTATAGAAAACTATTATGTAGAAAACAATTAAGATAAATTTCTTTTAAAATTAAGAAATAACTGGAAATCAAATATATATTTTTACTATATTTAAAGGAGATATAATATAATTTTCTAAATATAATCATTTTCTTAAAAAATTAAAAATACTATATAAAGTATAATGTATATAAGGTAGAATATCTAAGAAAGATATATAAATCATTGATTAATGATTTTTATATCTTTCTTAGATATTAATGATTTATATATCTTTCTTAGATATTCTACCTTATATACATTATATATAATTTTCTATAGTATTTTCAATTTTTTAAAAGAACAGCAACTTTTAGATATTTTCATATTATTTTTCCTTCAAATATGTACATATATAAATAAATATATATATATATATATAAAGTTGACTTCCATATAAGTCTTAATTTTAATGGAAATATATCTTAAATTTTTCCCAGAATTGTTCTCTATAAATTTTGTTTCCTGCTAATACTTTATTATATTAAATACTATATAGTACCCACATTTTGTAAAATTTTCCTTAGTTAAAATTTATTTAGAAAATGTTTCTTTCATACATATAATATCAAATAATATGCATACCTACATTATTAGTTTTTGACATATGTCAGTATAAGTTATTCATGATTTCTATGTATCTCTTAGATATTTTACCTTATTTACATTATAGTTTTTGTTTTATATAGTCATTCAAGTTTTTAAAAAGAATAACTATATTTGAAATTTTCATATTTTTATCCTTTGAATATAGAAAAAGTTGATTTATATACGTGTCTTAGTTTTAACTTTTAAAGGAAATATGTCTTAATTTTTTAATCCATATTTATCTTTTATAATTTGAAAAAAAAAATCTAAATTTTTTATATAAATAATTGCTTCATTTTCTAAAATTAATATTAAATAACAAAATTCCTCTGAAAAAACAATGAGAAATTCGACTATGATACCTTGCACCAGATCAATTTTTAGACTTCATTTTGACATATATCAGTATTTTATATTTGCTTTCATCTTTTTCCAAAACATCATTTAAAAAAACAATTTTGTCAAAGAAAATTATTCTAAACGCAAGCTAATTGTGCATATGTTCAAACCTACATTTTTCCTCTATCTTTTTAGTTTAATTAAATCAAATTTTTTTACTAGATTTATTACACTTACCAAAAACTCATATTTGAATTAGTTTTCTTATCTCATTACTCTTATTCCATTGACCAAAAAATCAATTTGATCAATAATTAAAAAAATATATCTTAATTAATTGAAACCGAAAAAAATATATTATAAATAAATTAATCGTTTACATGTAGCTCAATAAACTAAACTATTTCTTAAAAAATAAATATAATTGTTTATCAATTTGAAAATCGCTTCTGAAATTAAATAACAAATTTTAATTTAATTTGGATTACTTTAATAAGATTACTATATATATATAATATAATATATAATCAAACACATCAAATTTATATTACACTGCTAATTATCCATTCAAAATATATATTGAAATAATGTGTAAATCTAATTACAATTAAATTTTAAATTAAACTAAAGTAGATGATACATCACGTGCACAGATCTGTTACCTAATTATATATAAAATGCATATCAATTTAAATTATGATTTTAAAATATATACTTTTAGTCTAAATTTGTAAATAGCATCTGGTAAAATTATAAAAGCATATGTTGTAACGAATGTTATAGATAAATAGAAAACAAAAAGAGAACGTAAAGAGCAGGGCACAAACTTAGCTTTGTTAGCGGCACAAACTTAGCTTTGTTCACCAATGTGCTTGTTGGCTACGTCCTTGGTCATCAATTCTCTTGTTGGTTATCCATGTGGGAAGGGGCAGACTTTATATCTGGAGGATAAAAAATTTAGAATACATATAGGGTTAATAAAGGTATTTATAGGGATGAACCCCTAATTAACCCTAAATTAATTGGGCTTATTGTCTTGGACTTCAAGTCTTTGGTCCAAAGTCATTTAAATCACAATAATACTCCTTCTGTTTTTAAATGAGTGTCATTTTTTTCTTTTTTCATACAAATTAAGAAGATCAACAATTATATAACTATGCCCTTATTTAATATGCCACTTATTAGGTGATATTGAATTTAAATTAAAAAAAAATTAGTTTTAATTAAAGGGTAGCTTAGGATTTTGGTCTAAAAGTTTGCATTAAATATGTAAAACGACAATTGTTTTGAAACAAAAATTCAACTCTAAAATGACATTCTTTAAGGAAACGGAGGGACTCATAAAAAAAATCCCAATCATGATTTGAATCCCCCAACAGATGTATCAGACACACCATCACAGTGGCGACTGTACAAGACTTCTCCACTAGAAAAATGTACTTATGTGCTTTCACAGTTACGAATACATGTACATGATGCACTCTTAGAGTATCAAATGTATCATACGTCTCTACCAGATGATGTAAGCATAGTGCCAAATGTACTAGACATATGTATCCTATTTCTTTTTCTCCTCATATGCTCCTTCAGGGCCAGATGCTCCGTCGTGCCAAATCATCATGTTGGTCCATATGCATCATCATGCCATATGTTATGTTGAGCCATATAGCCTATCAGAGGCTTGTTTTCCCTTGTGATGTGAGATGTTGTGTCATTCAGGTAGTTCGTCAAACATAAAAATGTTTGTTGAATTTCTTGAAAGAACATAGATAAGCAAAGTGTTCTCAGCCAACGAGAATTGATGTTAACCCACTTCGTGAACATATTAAACTTGTATTGAATGATTGCATGATTTTCTGTTTCTAAAATCAAATGAGTTTAGTGTTCTAATATTCATGCATAGATAATTAAATATGCAAGAGTAGTTTAATTTGATATCAGTGTCAAGTTCAAGAACAGTGATTTTTGCAATCATTGTTTAATTATCTTATTGATGCTACCATGATTCCCTTAAAATTCTTTGTGACTAATGGTTTTAATTTATTGACTTTTCTTTGAATGCATTTATTACTTGTTTAATTTAGAAAAATCAATCACGACCAGAATTTTTTTTCTTGGTTCTTTTCTATTCCCAAACATTCATAGTATAATTTTAGTCTCTATGAATTTGATCCTGATTATTTTACTGCAATTTGTACAGGACACTTACAGTGATTTATTTTTGTTAAAATCAGAGAGATTATTATCCCATAAACATATTGATAATTAACACATACTGCATGTAAAAAATATATGTATATACAATTGCATTTGCATACATCAAACTTCATATAGTGCTAGCATGAGAAACCTGAGACATACTCTTTCTCTTTTCAAACTAAGGGCAAGCATGATTAGATGAAGATGAGCATCTCCCTATGCAATAGGCTTTGCAGACATCCTAAACCTAGAGAAAACCTTCATATCAAACTCAGTACACACAAATCTTTCAATTTATGAGCATCACACATATGGTTCGCAGCCGTTAGCATGTCATCCACATAAAGCACCAAATAAATGTACGATTCATCTCTCAGCTTACTATAGTAGACAGAATCATACTTATTTCTGATGTAGCCCAACTTTATCATATATCTATCAAAACTCTTGAATCACTGTTAGGGAGAATGCTTGAGTCCATACAAAGAAATTTTCAACATGCACATATGATCTTCCTTGTCAAGAACTTAGTAACCATATGGTTGAGTCATTTATAGTTCCTCTAGCTCGTCATGAAGAATAGCAGTATTCACATCAAGTTGTTCAAACTCCGGATCATGACGCGTTAATATGGCCAATATTACTATGATGGAAGTGTGTCTGACGACGAGTGAGAATATATCATTGTAGTCCACCCTTTCTCTCTGACAGAAACCTTTAACGACTACTCGAGTCTTGTACTTATCTCTTTCTGTCAGTGATATCCCTTCTTTCTTCCTGAAGATCCACTTGAGAGAAACATTTCTTCTCCCTGGTGGTTGTGTGACCATATCCTATCTCTGATTCTTATTGTGAGATTTCATCTAGTCTCCCACTGCATCAATCAATTTCTCAGCTTCAGTCCTGGAAACTTCTCCATTAGTAGATGGCTCATCAATATTCATTTCTTCTGGTCTTGCTATGCATAACCCACAATATCCTCATAATTGTATCTATTAGGTGGTCAAACTCCAATCTTCCTTGTTTCAGTCTTGAGTGATATTCTAGTGTGTAGTTTCAGATAGTGTAATTTCTGGTTGTATAGGTTATAGCAAATCAGCTTCTACTGTGATGCAGCGTGATATTTGGATTTTCTTGATAATTATTAATATAGGATTTTAGCGGTTTTTAGGGTTTTTAGGTTTTATTATAAATAGCCTTCTAGGCTTATTGTATTATCTAGTTATTGATTCATCAAAAATTTTTAAAGAGGTTTTGTTAAACCACTTTGAAGAATATTCATAAACTCGAGAGTTTTTGTGAAAGTCTTGAGATGAAGACTCTCAAACTCTATCCCTATAAGCTTTTACTTCATCATACCGCTCTTGATTTTATTCATGCTTGTTTCAATAAATAGTTTTTTTATAGTCATCTTGTATCTACACTTGTTTTTCAAAACTACTATTCTTTGTTGTAGCTGAAAACTCTCGGATTCATAAATAAACCAAACTGATATAAAGTATTAGATGAGCAAAATGTGTATTTTGCGGATAAAGAATTGTGAACATTAAAGTACATTTATGAAATGAACACTTGAAGTCGAGCCGAAAATATAGAATCCTATTGTAGTAAGGATCAAGTTATTTAGATATGTATAAGTCATATTTCTAGTTGATATAGATACAACTTTGTGTATGTATATAATTTTAAGTCGTTCATTAATCAATAACATTAACACTAACTATTGTTTTAACTTATCATAAACCTTTCGAATTTAAAACTTTAAAACAGTAACATATGATGGAAAAATGATACTATGCTAATTATTGGTTAAAGTTACTCATCAATATGAGATAACCTATGTTTGCTGTGATCGATGAATGCGTAATCAAAAATTACACGATGAATTGATGTGATCAATGAATACATTATCAAAAAAATATGAGATAACATATGTGGATTAGATTTCCTACGTTTATGTTGTTAGAATTTTGATGTCGACGGTGTTATGTACGTACAAGGACACAAATTGCATATACGGTGAGAATAGTTAGTATTTAGTAAGTTTGAGAGAAACTTAAAAGATCAGAAGTCGGTAGATATGTTGACAAAGGTCATGCCATATAATAAGCTGAAATTGCAGATATGTTGAAGGTCATGCCATATAATAAGCTGAAATTGTTTGCAATTTCAGCTTTTGTGAAATCTAATAAGCTGAAATTGTCTGCAATTTTGGCTTTTATGAAAGCTCTGAGATGAATATTCTCAAACTCTATCTCTACAACCAGCGCTGCTGGTTCAACATTTTCATGAGTTTAGGCAAAAAAAGGTTTTTGGACTCTTAAAATTTATTTTTAGGTGTTTTTACTAATACTAACTTTTTAAATATTTTATAGATTTTATACTGAAAAATAAATTTTTGACCCTCTTCAATCTAAAATTTTTAAATATTTTAATTTGTGATTAAAAAATAAAATTAGATTTTCTTAATTATTATGACACGAAAGACATGTAGTTGAACTCCGGGTCGCTCCTCTTGCCCCCGCAAATATCGTAATTAGTCTCCAAGCGGAAGATTATTAAGTTGTGGAGAGTAATATTTATTTTTATTTAAAGAAATTGTAAGGGTTTTCCACTTTTCCTTAAAGTTTTAGGTAGAATTTCATTTCTTTTAATTATGCACAAAAGATGTTATTTAATTTTTGCTCTACGACTTTCTCTTGTAAATAGGATGGTATTCTTTTATCTCAGACAAGCTTAAAAAAAAAAAAAAAGCTAGAGATCTAGACAGCTAGAGGATTTGAGAGAGAAAGAGAAAAAAATTGTAATTCTCGAGTTTTTAATTTTATTGAAGTCTGCAGCAGCAGAAAATGGATGTAACTCTGATGTTGAAGGTAATTAAACTACTATATATCAAGTGTACATAATTATTTCTTGCCTTAATACGTTTTCTGAATGTCGGATTTGGTATCAAAATCCTAACTCTCAAAACACAGCAATTTGCAACTATTTTCATTAATATACAAGAACAATTTTAATTTATATTTATTCATATTTTTGATTTACAACATACTTCTAGCGGTTTGTAAAATAAATCAAAATCTTGTTATCCTTTGAGACTAAGAGTGAGCTCAAGGGACAATTCTTCTTCACCTTTTGAAGCTTTTATCGAGTTTAGGGACAAAGTAACATCATTTTCATCAACATCAGCATCGTCGTCAACAATATTACCATCATCATCAATAGCAACAAAAGCATCATCATCTCTAGCTTTATTTAGTCGGGCCTGTCATAAACGATATTACAAAATTATTAAGCATGCGTATTATCCTAAATCAGATGGACACATGGATGATAGTATAAAATCATAATCCTTCTCATGTTTATTGTTATATGTAATATCTTTGTTAAATTTCATATGCATGTTTGAACTTTTAGCTGTGAATAAGACTTGAACAAGTTACACAAAACAAAATTATACTAAACCTTGATTTAAAAATCAAATTTAGGCTTCCTATCTATATCAAAAAATTTAGAAAAAAATCTATAAGAAACAAATTATATATAAGATTTATGCTCAATGTACCACTTACATATGTTAACATAGTGAAAGAAATTGTCATTACCTTTGAAGATTCATAGAGAGACTTGCAGGTAAAGTAGGCATTTGGTACTTCCTTGGTTTCACCACTTGATTCTCCAAATGTTATAATATTTTCACAGATTTCTTTTTCTTGCCTACAATAAATTTATATTAAAAAGTATTTAGTTCTCTTCTTCACATACCCCCCCCCCCCCCCCCCCAAAATATATATATTAAGAACTAACGAACCTTTGTTGATTTTGGAAAAAGTTGGCATTGCCTCGAAGACGTTGATAGTTATGAAGGTACTGTTGAAACTGCCACCAAGTTACTTGTCCTGTCACTCTAACACTTTTCTTTGCTAATGTCTCTTCTGTCATAGATTGCATATATATGCACGATGTTGAATTTCAATTTAATGGTCCTATCAAAGTTAATGTACAATACATACATATATATGCTTACATTGTTTAAATTTAAAATGTAAATGATATTTATTTACCTTGCATAGATTCTTCCAGCTTCATGCTCCTATACATCTGTTGGAAGGTGAAATTAAGTATATATGGTTCAATATCAATTTCAAAAAAATTGTAAAATTTGATACAATTCATAAATTAATATATAGTCATATAATGATATATAGAGACATGTTGTGTATAAGTAGTTGAATGCATATAAATCTTATGACCTGGAGATGACTCTTTACATGTGATATTGTAAGTCCTTTCACATCCATTAACTCCAAAACCATCTTAGGAGTTGCTCCTGTAATTTTAAGGATAACAAAATATCAATCAAATTTATTTATCTTGAACTTGAATGAAAGAAATAAAGAACAGTTTTACTATAATAAGTAAAATTTATATAATTAAAAAACGTTTTCTAAAGGCAGAAATCGTGAATTTTTTGAAAATTATGTTAAAAACAAACAAATCATAATTACAATTTTAAGTAAAAAGAAAAAAGAAATTGCTTACTATTCTCTCCACCGAGTTGTTCAACGGCAAGAACAAAAGAGTTGTGAAGATCAGAATCCCATCGCAACCGCGGCACTTTTGATCTCACGTAAGATCTAACGATTGGATTCTTCATTTTATTCTTTACTGAAACTCGAGATTTGATGTTATTGGGGAAGGATTCACCAACTTGTCCCGGCTGATTCAAAATGGTTGCAGCAAAACAAAGGGATCATGAAGCCAACTCATAGAGAGAGTTCTCTTCTTTTCTTTTCTTTTTTCAAGTAGGCAAGTTTTCATTGACTTAGTTGTCCTCGTATGTCTTCTTATTCTAATTTTTTTTTCTTAGAAAAAAATAGATACCCTAAAGAAAAAGATTAAATGCCATTAAATAATTTTGTTGTGGTTTGTCATTTTATGCTGTTTTTCTGCTCTTTAAAACTGCTCTTTTCATTTGTATATACATATATATATATATATATATACTCGACGCTTCAGTTGTGTTTCTTTGTGACAACTTCTAAGAATATCAATTACTACTACCAACTTCGTTTTTTTGTTGTGGTTTGTCATATTATGCTGCTTTTCTGCTCTTTGACCAAAAAAAAATTTCCTTAAATACTTGCAGAAACTAAAGAAACAAACTAGATACTGAAGTAAGCCCAACAAGTAAGACAGAGTAAGCATGTGTTCGAAAGCTTCATATAGTATATTGATCATTTACTTTGATCTAGTTGAATGATTTATTCTGTAGTTAAAGATGGACAATGTATTGGAGATATACGAACTCATGTGATTCGGTCTCGGGCCGTTGCGTATTTTAGGGTAACAAAAGTGTTGGGTTTGTATGTTACTTCATTTGTTTCGATAAATAAAATCTTTTATACTTAATACTTGTTACTGCATCGTCTTACTATAATAGTAATTAGCTGACTAGCTGTATTATAAGTCGGCTAACTTTTAAATTACCAATCAAATTTTCAATTAGGTTAATGGAAGTTTAAACCTTTTTCTTTTGGGATAAAATGTTGTAATCAACTTGAACAGATAGAATAATATAAACATTTTGTATCCATGCACGAGCGTTACGTTTTCAAGAGAAGCGTTAGCGAACAGACTCCAACTATTTCCATTATTTTATTATAGTCAACCAAAATTCTCATTCCATGTCCCTTGTCAGTGATACTTAATTTCTTTGGTACCAACGTTATCATTTAAATATTGTACTATACTCATCAATTTCTAGAGAATTTGACTCACATGTCGACGGTGGTACTCCAAATTACAATCCAACTTGTAGACAGTATATTCGTATGTAAAGAAAATTTTAATAGATTCGGTACTAAAATTAAAGGGAAAATTTAGATATAAGAATAAAATATGCTATAGGTCATAAATAGAAAAACCTATTCTTTTAATAGTTATTTACCGATTTCATGATGCAAATTTTCTTCAATAAATACTTTTACATATGCGACATCTCTATAAAAAAAACTTTCTTTACAATAAACGAAACTACGATGGATGTTTTATCTACAATACTCTAAAACCTTTACAAATTTTGCATCAATTAATTTGCAAAAAACTATATTTTTAAGAATTAAACCCTAGTCATGGTGTAAAAGTTTTTAAACCACTAATCGATAGGTCAAGAGTACTCCTACTTCCATAGAAGAAATCTATTTAAAATCAAAATTATTTTTGTTTAAAATTATATCATAAACTTTAGGTTACGTGTTAAGTTAAGTTCCTTAACTGAAAAAATGTCAAGTTCCTTTGTTATATAGTCTTTACACTTCATGTTAGGTGTCTAATCTTTGTGATGGTGGATGTCCTTAGAATCTGAAATATTGAAAATTTAACATAATGGAGCCATCCAACAAAAAGAAACAACAAAAGAAGATGACGCGCGAGCATATTTGCATGTATGTAAATCCTCAAGCGATGACACGTAACAGGTTCAAGACAAATAAAAGTCTCCGTTCCGTTTCGGACTATATAATATTCAAATTTCAAAGAAACGACGATATTAATTGAACTTATATATTGATATCTTATATACATAACCTTCCGTTATCGTAGATTTTCATTGTATATATCGACTTTTATCATATATTTAAGTGTGATTAATTCTATTTTTTTATTATTATGGCAGCTTTTTCTGTTTCAATTCATATAAGTACTATTTGACTTACCATGCACTGCCAATAGAAATTAGTGTCTAACGTAAGGAGAGGACAAAAAAGAATCTGGAACTCTTTAGTGAGGCGTCGCCACTTGGGTGGAATATAATATTTTTTAATTACACATTTAGAGCATCATTATTGAAATTTCTTAAAATTTTTTTAACCAAAAAAAAAATAAATAAATAAAATAATTATAAACAGTGTAAGAACCGATTTTTAAAAAAGAACTTTAAGAATCGGTTCTTAAATGGGTTCTTACACTGTTTTTATCCACGTATCAACTCCTAATTCGCTAAACTTTTTTTGTGGATTTTTTTTTGCCAGATTTTTTTTACCTGCTTTTTTTTTTACTTTTTCTTAACTCTAATTTAAAAAAAAAAGTTAAAGTTTTTTTTTAAAAAAAATTTCTTAACTTCAACTTTAAAATTCTAAACATTTTTTACATATTAATAAATTGGAATCATTCAGTGGGTGAACAGAAAGTGATTCTTAGATAAGATCAAAAAGAAATCCAAATTAAGTATTTTTTTTATTTTTTTTTTTAAATCTATGTTTAAAATGTTATGTTTTTATGTCAATTATGTTTAATTAAAAAAATAAACTTTGTTTAAATTAAAAAAAAATTATTAAAAAAAAAATTTTAAGAACCTTTAGTGAGTTTTTACCAATAAAATACCAAAAATAGTTAAATTTCTTAACATAATTTTTTAACTTCAAAATTATAATTAAATATTATTTAAGAAACTCAAATGGATTTATACCAATAATATGCTCTTACATCATTACGTTTTTTCCCCTACATCGTCGCATTTTTTTAATTCTTTGTAACGCATGTATTTTTTTCCCTTGTCAGTTTATCGGATAATAAGGAATGACTTTAATGACTATTTCTCCATTCATATTCAATTATGTATGATAATACTGTATGCTGTTATATTCTTTTGTCTTAGCTAATATCCGTGTTTAGTTTTTTTCCCTGACTAAGTACTCTTTGTTATCAGTTTTGTTTTATAAGTATGGGCTTGATTGATAATAGGAAGGTTGATCAATATTAGAGCTGCATCCCTCAAATCATAATTAAAATGAAATTTTACATCATCATTCAAAATTAAAATTGACGAGAATATTTTTTTTGGGGGTAAAGCAATGAATTACATCTAACAACAAAATTTAAAACAATGAAAAAATGGCTGTTTTTTTTCAATTGTAGAAGTAAACACGTAATCTTCTACTGTTTACTTCTGACTGCTCAAATAATGTGGTTTAATGTAATACTAGAAAATATGGATAGACTAAATGATAATAAATTGTATATGGACCTATCTCAACAACTATATTTTGATAACTTCATCATTTTTTAAATAGTCCTGCGATCCATTAAAGCCCAATTCATAATACGATTCCAATGATCTCCGAATAGAAAAAAATAACTAATGGAAACACTCAAAATACATAAGAGTTATCGTAATGATCCTATAAAAAGGATTTAGAAAATATTAAGATCTTATCTACTTCTAGATGATAATGCCGGGACAAATGGGTTTACGATTCGTATTAGATTATGCTTTAGTTTAATATTTCTCTAATTTAAGCATTACTATAGATTCTATCACCGTTAAACCAATCCATAATCTCTCTTAAAGCTTCTAGAAAATAGGCTCACGTATTAGAAATGTCATATAAGCTATTTTTTTTATTTTATTACAAGAGAACAAAGAAAAAACAAACATGAGTTAAGTCTCATTTTGTCACATGCATTATAACGTTTAGGTAGGTGATGCACCTAATTTTACAACTTGGTAAGCTTATGTTTAACTCTACCTATATATATAATTAGTTATTGTTGATAAGTATATTTTTTTAATATAAAAGATGGGACCAGGAAAATAATAAAAGAATATAACTTTTTTAAAAAGATACTTGTATAAAGAACATATAGTAATGACAAACATAAAAGAAGAATATTTATATGCATCGTATACAAATGTTTTAACAAAAACAAGAGTCGATGCTGTGGATGTTCTAGTGGTAATACAATATGAAATTTATACCAAATTACAAGTGTTATAGACTTATAGTGTCAGTTCACGTATTTTCTTTGAGTAAAAAAAAAACAAACTGTTACTAGAAATTTCTATTTTATTCCAACACGTGAAAAAATGAAACAACTAAATAGAGTTTTAGATTGGTTATCCCAAAATTGACTACCGATTTCTCTGGACCTCGCAAGCCTAAGTTCAAAATTAAAATCATCCACTTAAAAACTGCCACGTCATCAAAATTGACCAGAATATTCGCGGTTGCCAAAAAACAAAAATTGCGTCTAGGTTCAATGAATCTGAATTCACCTGGTTCTTCGCTATTGTTATTTAATGCTTCGCTTCTTTCTCACAAAGCAATCGTAAAACAAAACAAAAAATCCCAGATAGCAAATCGTAATCTTGCTCTGAAAATGGCAATGACTGTTTCTTCTTCTCCTGCTGGGATCAGGAACTCTGGTTTCTCTCGTTCCGCCGTTTCATCGGAGCCAAAAGGTATATTAAAGTTTCAATTTTTATGATCAAATCAGAAAAAAAAAAGTTTCCATTTCTCTATGATTATCAAATTATTAAGAAATTGTTTGATGGGTCAAACTGGGTTTTACATTTTACATATGAAATTTAATTGTTTTGGTAAAAAAATCGAATCTAATTCGTGTTTTTATCCTTGCAGTGTCGCAAATTGGTTCGTTGAGGTTGCTGGATCGTGTTAATGTTACTCCGGTATATCTGAATGTATCTGGGAAGCGATCATCATCTGTTAAACCCTTAAACGCAGAGTCAAAGAATAAAGATTCAATGATTCCTCTTGCAGCAACAATGGTAGCAGCAGAAGTTGCAGAGGAAGTTGTAGAAGAAGTAGAGATTGAAGATTTTGAGCAACTTGCAAAGAATTTAGAGAATGCTTCACCTCTTGAGATTATGGATAAAGCTCTTGAGAAATACGGAAACGATATCGCCATTGCATTTAGGTATATTATAGATCAATCAATCATGAGATATGATATGATAAGTTTTGAAAAAGATTGCTGATTTGCTTTGTTTCTTGTGTGTGTTTTTTGCAGTGGTGCTGAAGATGTTGCTTTGATTGAGTATGCTCATTTAACTGGGAGACCATTTAGAGTATTTAGTTTGGATACAGGGAGGTTAAATCCCGAGACTTATCGGTTCTTCGATGCGGTTGAGAAACATTATGGGATTAGAATTGAGTATATGTTTCCTGATTCTGTTGAGGTTCAAGGTTTGGTTAGGAACAAAGGATTGTTCTCTTTCTATGAGGATGGTCATCAAGAGTGTTGCCGTGTGAGAAAGGTGAGACCTTTGAGACGTGCTCTCAAGGGTTTAAAAGCTTGGATTACTGGTCAGAGGAAAGATCAATCTCCTGGAACGAGGTCTGAGATTCCGGTTGTTCAAGTTGATCCGGTTTTTGAAGGTTTGGATGGTGGAGTTGGTAGTTTGGTGAAGTGGAATCCGGTTGCGAATGTTGCAGGGAATGATGTTTGGAATTTCTTGAGGACTATGGATGTTCCGGTTAACACATTGCATGCTGCAGGGTATATTTCGATTGGATGTGAGCCATGTACGAGAGCGGTTTTACCGGGACAGCACGAGAGAGAAGGAAGATGGTGGTGGGAAGATGCTAAGGCCAAGGAGTGTGGACTTCACAAAGGGAATGTCAAGGAAAACGCAGCTGATGCTAAAGTAAACGGTGAATCGAAAGCCGCTGTTGCAGATATCTTCAAGAGTGAGAATCTTGTGACTTTGAGCAGGCAAGGGATTGAGAATTTGATGAAGTTGGAGAACCGTAAAGAGCCTTGGATCGTCGTCCTCTATGCTCCATGGTGCCCATTTTGTCAAGCTATGGAAGCATCGTATGATGAATTGGCGGATAAATTGGCTGGAACCGGGATCAAGGTTGCGAAATTCAGAGCAGATGGTGACCAGAAGGAGTTTGCTAAGCAGGAATTGCAGCTCGGTAGCTTCCCAACCATACTGGTCTTCCCCAAGAACTCTCCAAGACCGATCAAGTATCCGTCTGAGAAGAGAGATGTCAATTCTTTGACATCGTTCTTGAATCTTGTCCGGTAAAGAAACCACAAAACCAGTCGACATTTCTATCAGAGAAATAAGTACTAGTACTTCATCTCGTTCCAGATTGCTAGAACAGATAGAAGTTGGTGTTTGAAGAATCGATTCACAGCTTTCAGATCACAGAGTCAGAGATAAGCTCTGCTACAAAGCTTGTGTAATTGCAGTTTTGTAAGATTACAAATTTGCAATAGTGTTAATTTTTCATGTAAATGTGTTGTTATTAATGAAATCAATCTCCTGTTTCTTCTTTGCACTCATATCAAACTTCAAACATATGTTGAAACTGTGTTTATAGGAATCAAAACCAAAGAAAATTAAGTCCAATAGTCAAATCAAGAACCTGTTTCTTCACCATCATCAAAGACTAAAGATTTGCCTCAAAACTGAGATTTTCAGGAATAAGAACCATAGTAAACAATGCTACACAAATGATGATTCTCCATATAAACTTGTAGCTAATAGTGAAATCAAGCTCTTGTTTCTTCGCATTCATATCATAAAGTACAAAGATTTACCTCAAAGTTGAGATTTTTAAGAATCAAAACCAGAGTAAACACCATTCTCTCTCAACTGTCTCTTCTCTTCTTCAACATAGTTCTTGCCTCTACTTGCTTGTCCCAAATCTCTCTTCTTCTTCTCCTTCTGTGAAAAAGAAAGATTCTTCCTATCACTCCGCAACTGCGCATTCTCAATCGTCTCACCACCTGCAACCGCAGCTCTTGTAGCTTCTCGTTCTCTATAACTCTCCTTTACTTCTTCTACTCTTTGCTTATCTTTTCCCGTAGCCCATGACCAATCCTGTTTCTCCTCAGGAGGAGGAATATCAGGAAGACCAACAGCTTTATAACCATGCTGTTGCAGAGATTCATAATCAAAAGCTTTCTTATCTTTCTTCGCAAACCTCGCTGCAACCATAAAAGAACAAAGTTACATGAGAGATCTGACAAAATGTTAAAACAAGAACAACAATGTTTTTTTTCCCCTACCTATTGGCTTCTTGCTCTTTCTTTTCTTCTTCTTCCCAGTCTCAGTATTATCTACGTTTGAGTCAGAAGCAGAGGACGATGATGATTCATCAGATGAGTCTTCATCATCATCATCATCATCACCCCATCGCATCATACCTTTCTTCATGTTAAGTACTCTGAGAAAAAATCGAATCTTGATTAGTTCAATTTACAAATCCCCAAAAAGCTCAGAAAGTAATGAACTTTATTAAATTTACAGCATCAACAAGAGGGAGGATTCACAAATAGGCAAAAAAAAACTGTGGATTTAGATTGTATATAAACATATAAGATTCTCAAGAACAAATCTTAGTAATCTAATTGAGAAACCCAGTAAAAACCCTAAATTCAATTGGAGGTTCACGAAGATCATAACATCTGAATCCTGCAACGATTATAATCTACTCCGTACCTTCACCGTGTGGTCGACGACGGCGGCGGAGACTGCGACTGTCGCAAAAGATCAGAAGCGATACTTGGTCCAAGAGATATGTATTCAAAAGTACTTAATAGAATGTGATTATCTCTTTGGTTTACTTTCGGTTAGGAGAAATTTTTTATTTTTTCTCGGTTAGGACAAGTTGGATTTAAATTTGGCAAATTGATTTAACGGTTAATCAATTTTGATACAAACAAATTACAAATTCAGGATATCAAGCTAAACCATATAGTACAATTTTTGTAACTATTATTCATGACAATTCCTAGAAGATGGAGAGGAAACAAAACAGTGTAAATGGAGAGTCAAATCAACTCAAACTAAAGATAGAAACTTGTTTCAAATCCATGTTCAATAACAAAAGAAAGAAAGAGGAAGCTCAGAAGATAAAGCCCAAAAGGTAAAAGACATTATTAAGGTCGACAAATCCGAGTAAAAGCTAGTGGAATGTACACAATCATCAATATGATCATCAATGGTTGAAGCAGAGCTAATTAGCAGATGGAACCAAATGTGTTCTCTCCACTGTATGTCATGTAGAGAAACCCATCTTCGTCTTTGTGTTCTTCATAGATTGCAGACATCAATGCAGCTATTTGTAAGAACCACAAAAAGGAAGAGGTCAGAAACCAAAGCATACAAGTCGAAGATTAAAAGGTTTATAAAAACGTTTTAAATCCTTTACCTGTTGGAGGTAATGTGTTCTTGACAAAGACAAAGATTGCTTTTTCAGCTCCAAGCTTGATTCTTTTCCTCACAACGTAGACAAACTGGCCAACAGTTAGATCAGCTGGTACAAGATACCTAATAGAAGAAGAAATATGATCAGAAACAATGCTAATGCGAAGCAATCTGCATTTAAAAACTGCTCGACTGTACAAAGTTAAAGACCAAGGGACGAACTTTGAAGAATGAGAATCATATAATGATAGCTCAAACCAACTAAAGTAAGAGACTTTCAAGTTTAGAGTATAAACAAGACTCAAACAAATACTCCATAATGTATTGTTTACTTACTTCTTCTTGTCAATGTCAGGAACATCACTCTGTCCAGCTTTCTCCACAATCACCTGTATTCAGTTTCTAATTAGAGAACTAAAAATTATAAATTTGGTTTTGGTTTAAAGGGAAAGTTGAGAAAACATACGGGAACTCTGTCTGGGTATTTGGCTCTGATACGAGTAGATTCAGCCATTCTCATCTCTGAAATCAAAACAAAACCATCAAGAATAAACAAGCACATGATGAACACATCCTCGTAGCTTAATGAGATATGATTCAAGTAACTTCCATTATAGGCACAACTACTAAATTATCATTGAAAGAAAGATAGAGAAACTATCAAATAACAGATCAGAACAATATGTAAAAGTTAAATCACAACTAACAAACTCTTAATCAGGCTTAATCAATATCGAATACCATTAACAAGATTAGAATCGAAAGCACCCCAAAATTAAAGAAGCAAGCAAGATGAGTATTGAATGATCACATCGATCACGCAAAAACCTAAAGAAAAAAGAAACAACGAAACTGACCGAGAGGATTAGAAAGCTTAAAGGAGTTCTTAGCCATGACGATTCAATCTGTATCTGCGAAGATTAAAAGATAAAAATTAAAACTTTAGCAGTTAGGATTGAGAAACCCAGAATCGAAATTGACAAGAGAAGAGGCGAAATCAAACATACGCGGAAGAAGAAGATTAGGTTCGATGATCAGACGGAAAAAAATTGGATCTTTGATTGAAAAAAGAAGAAAGAGGATCAATGAAGGAGAGAATATTTAAAGGAATCGAGGATTGATCTAGGGTTTAGTGATTGTTACCTGCACGGCACCCAAACTTTATATACATTAGTGTTTTACTTGTTTTTTAATATTTTAATTAACTTGCAAGGAAAATTATGAGTAAATTGCAATTTTGGGCTTTTATATGGGCTTGGGTCCTTGTTGGGCATTTTTAGTCTCTATATAATCACGATTAGAATTATAATATAAAAAAATCTTTAGTGCTTTCACCATTTTCTTTTCTTTATGATAAAAGCGTTATTTAAAAGTCCCATGTATAGTTTGATATTTTCTTGTTACATTATTTCATTCTACAAATCATTCACTGCTTTTCAATCTACGAATCATTCACCGCTATAACATTCTTTTAACTAGTAATCAAACGAAAAAGTATCCAAAACTATACATTAAAGAGTTCAAAAGATAATCATGGATTCAATCCTTAACTTAAAGGTATACTTTTGATGAAGTAATAGGAGCACAACATTCATATACTAACATTAAAGTATTAGATCGACTGATGTGGTTTGAAAACGTCTTCAGAAATCATATATACTCAGTATTTTTAGGGCTTAGTTATTTTTTGCATGAAATCAACTCTCTATTTAAACGGTTTAATTCTGAAATTTGATTTAACTCATGAGTTTCTGATATTAGACTTGTCATAGGAATAGCTCGAATAACCTCAATATAAATATATAATGTTAACTAAAACGATATTATATATAACATTGATAGCAAAAGACAAAAACTTTCACCAAAAATGGTGAAGAACTCAAAGAGGCTCCATCCAATTAAAGGTTCTAAAGGATTCTCTTCTCTAGGCTCTAATTTATAAGATCATAAAAACCTTCAAAGATAAACCACAAACAACAGAAGAAAATTAAATGGGCCCCATGCATGGGGCTGACAAGTCATCATCATCACTATAATACTTATCTACTCTAAAACACACATTGAAAAATAATAATAAAAACTTAACAAAAGACTCTTGGTATAGTGATCCCCACATGATGATGACGACAATGACATTGATAATGATGATGATGTGGATACCATAAAGTTGAGTTTTTCATGATGATAAAATGTTAAAACAAAGAGTTATGGGGTTCATGCTCCATGCACATGGATGATGATGATGATGATGATGACGATGGTGAGATATTACATTCTACTTACTCCAAGAATCCAGTTTTTGTCAAGACAGCATTTCTCACTTTGCTTAGATCTCTTCCTTTAAGTGTTCTTCCAATTCCTTCACACATGGAGAATGAAGAGATCTGTGTTCTTGCTAGCTTTCTTGCAATCCATTCATGTGGAGGAACCATGCAACCATAATCGTCATCATCTTCATCATCATGAGAATACAAATGATTACTACTCCTTATGTTACTCTTTGTATGACCATAAACCTTAGACCAATCAGGGACATTCATAGGCGCAGATGACTGTTTTACCCCTGAGACTTCCTTGTTTCTATGAATGTTCCATGGTGAAGATGAAGAAGATGAGGAAGAGAAATGACTTTTGGGTATTTTCACTTCAGTTCCTGAAGTTTCTCCATCTCTCAGAACTGACCACACATCTTCTTCTTGAAACTCTTCTTCTCCTTCTATTCCCATTGAAAGAACCCTTCTGCTACTATGTGTCATTCTTGCTCCTGAATCCATTAAGAGAGATCAATTCACGAGATAGTAATTAGAGAGCTAAGACAGATATCTTCTACTACTAAAGCAAATTCTCTTGCTTTTTAAAGTGTTTAGGTGTTGTTTTTGAGTTAAATGTGAGAATATATATAAAATGTGAAAGAAGAGAGATAATCACAAACAACATTAAACCATATCTCTTGCTGGCAAATGAATGAGAAAGACAAGTCACATATACATATAGACAATTAGAAACCATAAAAGATTACAAGAGCCTCTCATAGAGCCAGAGGTTTCAGAAAACTCCAAAAGGTATAATAATTATGTACTCTTTTTTTTCTGCAATAATTTGTGCTAAAGACTTAATGCTTCTTAAAAACTTAAATAAATCAACAGTTGCATTACAACTTACAAGAGTAATAGCCTTTGGTACTATTATCTCAGACCTGCCAAATCATTGACAGAGTCTGATTCATACAATAAGACAAAGGAAAATGTACTATATGAAAAGACTTGCTTTTATGTCAAATTATATACTTTTTAAATTTCTTTTTCAGGTAAATTTAAAAGATTATGATAAAAAATTAAATGTTATCTATCCCACAAATAAGAGGACGAAATTAAATTTATCAGAAAAGTGCCTTTAATGATGTTACCTGATTAGAGTTTTACTTACTATCTTATCCACAAGGAAAAGAGAGAGAGAGCAAGAGCTCACTTCCTGCATTCAATTTACGTACTACTTAATAATTAGATCCTTCGTTTTGTTTACTGTGTCAAAACTATTGGAAGAGAGTAATACACAAAAAACAATTGTTTGGCTGCACAATAATAATTAAGAATTAAGAATTTTACAAGAGTCCAAACACTAAAAATCTAGAAAATTAATGTTCATAAGTTTTCCTGTGGTTATTAATTTATTATTCTCCCCTTATTTCATAATAAATAGTGTCATTTTAATATGTTTATTAAATGATAGATGAATTAAAACAAATTCACGCATAAATAATTCAAATTTTCAAAAAGAGTTAAGAATTTAGGGGAAATAAAATACAATTGATATATACATGTTATCATAGCTTCTGTGATCATTGACATAAAATTATGATAGAGCATCATTGCGACTAGATAAGTTATGTCTTGTCCTAACCCCTTAGAACAAAATAGTGAAAAATATACACATAGATACATTAAACTAGCACAAAAATGTCAAGACAACGTCTCTGTTGTTTTTTGTTAACCAAGACAAAGTCATGTGAGAAAAAATAGAGCAAATACGGAAAACAAATTAACAACAAAATATTTATTAAATAACGACAAAATAGAGTTTATATATCAAACATATTACCAATTATATACATGTATGATGAGTTATTGAGTTTTATTTAAATTTGACGAAGTTTAGAAACGAAGATGAAAAATAATTAAATGATAAGAAAACTATCTACTGTCGACTGTTTGGAAATTAAAACATTTTCATTACTTTTATTAAACACATTTATACATAAATTTCCAAAAAGTAGCCTTAAAACTTTTTTTTTTTTTTTGAATATATCGTGACCAAGTTTTTGGTAAATAACCGTGACCATGTCGTGGTCGCTGCAAATACAATCGTAGGCATTTCACTGCAATAACCACATCAACTATTCAAATCTTTAATGCAATAAAAAGTGTGTGTGTGTGTTTATATATGCTTTGAATTTATTAAATTTGTAATCGAGATTAAATTAGAAGGTGAAGAGTGGAGAATGATGTGGACACATCACCCTACACAGTACACACACACACTTAAGTTCACAAAACCCTTATGCCTTTTTTAAAAACTCCTCTCACTAACACAACTAGCTTCACTTTTAGTTACTCCGGTAAACGAAAACGAGATTAGGCACACATACTCATGTATCTATTTTTATAATTATTACGAAACAAGACCTTATCTAGACCTTCTGATTCTAATTTTTAGATTTCAAATATTGAAATAAACTATTAAAATGGTATCGTTACGCTACAAGACTACAAGTTATCAATTAAAGTCATGTTTTTAATCTTTCGATTGCAAAATTTATAGAATACTTGTTTTACGCATCGTTCATACCAACAGGACAAGTGTCATTGCTGCATTAGCTGAAAATCCTTGGTTGTATACTTGTATTATACCGACTCGGTTTACAAAAAAAAAAAAATCAATAACAAGACATTGACTAGTCCGGTTGTCTAATCCGACAATTTGTTTAATTTAAACTTTGTTGATTGAAGAGTTTCCTTACACCAATAGTATTTGAGTTGTATCAGTATCTACCGACTTGTAGAGCTTTGATGTAGCTAAATACTATTAGCTGTAAGGATTTTTGGGGTAAAATCAATTAATTTGGACAAGCTATTTGTAAGCTATCTCAATGCTTCGTGGGTCTCCCAAAAATTTAGATATTTTTTGCTGCCATTTTAGATTTTTTGTTTGTAGCATGCACATCCCTCATAAGTTTATACTAGCCTGCCCCCAAAATTGGTACACTGTTGGAGCAGTGAGTGGAAATTTACGTGGTTATGGACTGGTGCTTTAGGACTGTAATAGTCATGATTACTCTTTTATGTAGCGTTTTATCCTCCCAAATACATCACTTTGGATTATTGATTTAGTTAAAGAGAACATTAGGTTGATGGATGTTCTGCTCGAAGAAGAAGCGAAGATGTCAAACATTTCTCGTTCAACTATGGAAGATGTTGACTATATATCCTCAATGACCTCGAAGGCTTTGTTTCCTCCTATTCATGGCTTTAACCAAGACTACCACGTGAAAAAAAGTTATCTTTTTCGGCTGGCTTTATTGGATTGCTACTATGGTTGAACATGTGTTCTCACCTCTATCTCCAAGACTCTCTTTGAGCTTTGTGATTGCTTATATCCTTGCCATTACTCAATCTACTTTAGTTGATGTAATTGGCGTGTTCGGCTTTTATGTCATGTTGTTGATTTCGGCTATTTATGCCATCTCGTATTCTTCTTTAATGGGAGTTAACTCTTAATTAGTTTATGGAATGTCCGGTCCTGGATTAAAACCCAACAATCAGATGAGCAGATGCTTTAGGCATCCAAAATATATTAACATTTTTGGGGAATCATTTTCATGTAAAGTAGTTGTATTGAAGTGGTTTGGTCCGATCATTTGACTTGTGAGGTGCAGAGTTTGAATCCAATATATGTAGTTTTTGTCAAATTTTAGTGTAATTGGTTTTGAATGGATTTTTTTTTGCTTTATACAGCAAATATAGTTGGATCGGGCTGATGGAATGAATGAAGTAGGTTTGACCCCCAAAAAAAGGTGCCTTATGGTTGAAAAAAACCCTCAAAACGTGCGAGAAAAAAAACTTAGCTAAGATTGTATCCACCATTAGTGAGATAATTGGATAGGAATTAATGTTAATAACCCCTGATAGTAGTGTAGGTCGTTTCTCTCTCGACAACATTTATTGTGATTTGTAGAGACAATGGTTTTAGGGTTTAGGATTCTATATTTTGTTAGGTTTACGTATTTGTTGTAGAGACTAAGAAAGTTCAACTAAAAAGGGTCACAATTTTGGGCCATCGGCAACATTAGAGTTCACTATTTGCCTATTCCACCCTTCCGATTAGTCTACAACATTCCATAGACTTCATTCATAATTTTGATTCACCAACTTTTGTTTTTTTTTTCTACTTTTTAGTCAAACCGATTCTTTCATTAAATTAAAGACAAAGAAGAAGAAAACTCCAAGATACAAAGGGTCCGCTATAGATATGACCACATAAAAAACATAGACTAAAGATAAAGAGACGAAACGGATCTTAAGCCATTTGATATCATCGCAACACACAAAGGAGCTCTCTGAACTGAGTCATTTAAACTTTATACCGTAACCATCGATTGAAATTCATCTCGAGGTTGAGAATCTACTCATGACGTTCATGCAGTTAATTCTATCATATGAATTCTATATTCCTTTTGAATTTAATTAAGTCTATATCATATGTAGTTCAAGATGATGATTCATTTTGTTGTTGTTGTTCTGCCTCACTAAGACACTTCATAACAACAATCAAATAGGACCCAACTAATTAACAAAAAACAAATCTTAATCCTTCAAAAGGATCCTGCAAAAGCTTCTCCATCCACAAAATATTCAACAAAGATTTCATCATTTATCCAATGAAAGGCCAAAATATGATATACAACCGCATTTTGTTTGTAAATTGCAAGATTATAAAGAGTTCTAGAAATTAAAAATTATGCATTATACAAACGATAACGAAAATAAAAAAGAGTTGACTCAAAGGATCAGAGTAATCAAACCTGTGCATTAGCTCCAGCAACAATCTCAAGAATCTCTCCAGTAATCTTAGCTTGACGCTTTCTATTATACACCATCGAAAGCGATTTCTTAAGATCCGATGCATTATCAGAAGCACTACTCATTGCACTCATTCTTGCTGCAAGCTCACTCGCCAATGACTCCTGTAAAGCCCTAAGAATCTGACTATTAAGATAAAGAGGCAACAAAGCGTCAAGAATCTGAACAGGATCTTGCTCGAACTGAAGTATCGGTGAGAAATCAGCTGTTGGTGTCCTAAAAGTCTCTCTTTCAACTGTCAATTTCCCTTCTTTAGTCGTTAACCTGAACAGTTCATCTTCAGCTGCATCCACACAGTTTCCATTTAGGTCACAGATCTCTCCTTTTGGTGATAAAGGCAGTAACGTGTGGATCACGGGTTCTGATTTGACTAAAGACACAAACTTTGTGTACAGAAGCTCGACTTTATCGACTTCTTCGCTTATAAACAGAGAGAAGACATCATCAGCTACAGCTTGAGCTTCTTTAGCCGTCGGTAAGTTTCCGGCTTCGAGGAATTTGTCGACGGGGATGTACGGACGACGGAGGAAATATGAATTTCCCTTCTTGCCCACGCTAATGACTGTGTACTCAACACCAATTTCTTTAAGCTCTTTGATTCTTGACTCTGCTTTCTTGATGATGAAGTTGTTGAATCCACCACATAATCCACGATCTCCGGTTACAACAACGAGTGCAACTTTCTTAACCGGTCTGATTTTGGTTAAGGGAACATCGATATCATCGGTTTGAAGCTGTTCGTTGATGTTGTAAAGAACTTCAACTAGGGTTTCTGAGAATGGTCTGCCGTTGACGACAGCTTCTTGAGCTCTCCTGACTTTTGCTGCTGCCACAAGCTTCATAGCTTCGGTGATCTTTTGAGTGTTTTTGACTGAATCGATACGGTCTCTGAGCTCACGAAGAGAGGCTTGGAGTGGTGAAACAGAGGAAGATCTTGAAGGAGGAGATGAGTTGTGAAGTGGTCTGAGAACAGTTCGGAATGATAAGGAAGATGAATCAGAAAGAGATGGTTTTGATGAAACCCACATTGATGTTAGATTAGAGCAAGCCATAGTTCTTGATTCTGAGAGAATTTTTTTCTTCTTCTTTTGTTTTTTTGTTTTTGTTTTTGTGTGTTTTGATTGTGAGAACGAAGAAGAAAGGAAAGAGAAGAAGATCGAGTGGAAGGGAAGAGAAGGTAATCAGATTAGGTTTGGAGATAAGGTTTTTCACGTTTAGACCTTTGGTCTTTAGAGTTTGCAAGGGTGGGACCCTATTTTGTCCACGTGGCGTTATATAAGTAGATGATGCAAGATCTTCAAACGTTTTGTGGCATATCTTCTTCTTTTTTTACCAGCCAACCAATGCTTATGAGTTTTTTTAGTCCTCTCCCAATGAAAAATATCTGATTCCAAAGGATAGAAAGTAGTGTATTTCGGTTTGGTTTGATTTGGTTTAACTACATAGATTTGAACTTTTGTGCAATCGAATATACCAAGAAAAGTATCCCACATGGCTCTTTCAAAATATTGTTATATTTGGTTCAATTTGTTTTGAAAAATGTTCATATGAACATAATTCTATAAAGCAGAAAAAATGTTAATAAATTAATTTTTGTTACGAGTGAAAAATCAGAAATATTAAACTTTGAAGAAGCATCATATATGTACACATACAATTATTATGTATGGATATATGATTTATAAAACTGCATTCATCAGACTAATCATATAATTTTTGAAGCGTAAACCTTGAGGAAATTTTTTTTAATTTGTAGTTTCTATCAGCCAATCAATGCTTATGAGTTTTTTAGTCATCTCCCAATGAGAACTATCTGATTACAAAGGATAAAAATGAGTGTATTTTGGTTTGGTTTAGTTTAACCATTTAGGTTCGAACTTTCGTGCAATTGAATATACCAATAAAACTATCCCATAGGTTATATAGACTATGCATTAATTCAATATATAGTTATATTATATTAGATTTAATTTGTTTTTAAAAACTGTAATTTCAAAATTTTCCTAGTACATTAATCTTATTGATCATAAATTATACATCCATAATTAATTACTTATAGGGTTTGATTTATCTCCTTAAGCTCTTATGAATTTTCAATTATATATCTGATTTCACCATTGATCCTCACATTGGTCTTAAACTAGAGCTTATATTGACAAATCTATTTCAAATTGTGTACTCTGTGCACAAATGTCTCGACAAGTTCATTGTCCTAACATGATTGATATTTACTTTTACTAATTTACGTAATAAATATCTCTTAAAAAATATCAAAAATATTACTTATTATGTAAGATGTCACATAGACTTGTTTTGTTTCCCCTTCAATTTTGACATTCTGCTGTCGTATAGACTTGTCTTGTTTAAGCTCAAAACTATGAAAAATGAGAGATTTAGATAACCTTATTTGATGTATAGTTGGTATTGAATATCATGCATTGTATCAATAAGTTGAGTTAATATGAAAATCTTAAACGAAACCAAAAATACAACAATTTAAACTACTCCAGAATCATAAAGTTTCATACGCTAAAATCTTACAATCCATTCCGATTTAACCAATCTAATACCATATTAAAAATTTGGAAAAACTTTTCAGAAAACCAACCTGTAGAAAAACTTGAAAGAAAACCAATTAAAACCAAAATTTCAAAAGAAGTTAAAGAATTTTTACAAAGGTGATTCTGATCTGAAACCAAAACCGTATTAAACCGGAATGTCTGAACCGAAAACCGGATTCGACACCTTCCCAAAATCTTACAGTTTAAAACGCTGTCGTACCAAAGACATCTAAACGGCACCGGCTATTGCCGTTTCGTACGACTCATCTTCGTCACCGGATCTAAAAGAAGGGTTTATGAACCTTGAAAGTTTAGGGTTTTTCCAGAAAACTTAAAACAAATGGATTTCGAAAAGAGAAAAGCTGCGACATTAGCTTCAATTCGTTCATCAGTAACTGATAAATCTCCAAAAGGTTATCTCGATGAACCCATCGTCCCTCTCCTCGAAACAATCAATCATCACCCATCTTACTTCACCACTAGTTCCTGCTCAGGTCGAATCTCAATCCTTTCTCAACCCAAACCAAAATTGAATGATTCAACTAAGAAGAAAGCTCGCGGCGGCTCATGGCTCTATATCACACACGATCCAGCCGATTCAGATTTGGTAATTTCTCTCCTTTTTCCTTCAAAGTCAAATCGAGTTGACCCAATTGACCAGCCTAGCGAATTAGTCTTCCGATTCGAGCCGTTGATCATTGCTGTAGAATGTAAGGATTTGGGTTCGGCTCAGTTTCTTGTGGCGATAGCTATCTCTGCTGGGTTTAGAGAATCGGGAATCACTTCTTGTGGCGATGGCAAAAGGGTAATTATAGCTATACGGTGTTCGATTCGAATGGAGGTGCCTTTGGGTGATACAGAGAAGCTGATGGTTTCATCGGAGTATGTGAAGTTCCTTGTTGATATTGCTAACGAGAAGATGGATGCTAATAGGAAACGAACCGATGGGTTTAGTCTTGCTTTGACGAGTAATGGTTTCAAGAATCCAGATGCAACTGATGTGGATGAAGATGATAATTACGAGAATCTAGCTGGAAAAAATCTTGATTCTAGTATCAACAATGGAGACTTGCATTCTGGTAATCTTGTATATCCCTAAGTGATTTTTGTATTTGTAGATAGCTTGAATAAAGTAGTAGGGTTGAACTATAGTCTGGTTTTGTTTATACTAGTGGTAGTGTATCCCTTGGTCGAGAGTTTTGAGTTATGTCTACTTGGTTTGCAGGATAAGTTTCAAATTTTAAACGTGACAGCCAGTTTCCGTATCTAAATCATTGGCAGGGCCTCAGCAGCTTTCGACGATATCCATTTTTGGGGAACCTGTTGAGAAGATACACCTTTGGGGACATTCAGCTTGTACGATAGATAAAACTGACCAAAAAGAAGTTATTGTGTTCGGTGGTTTTGGCGGTTTAGGTAGACATTCTCGAAGAAACGAGTCTATGTTGCTTGATCCTTCATGTGGAACCTTGAAGTTGATTACAGTCAATGAATCTCCATCACCACGGCTTGGCCATACAGCTTCAATGGTTGGCGATTACATGTTTGTAATTGGAGGAAGAGCGGATCCGTCGAATATTTTGAATGATGTGTGGATGCTTGATATATCCAAGTTTGAATGGAACTTACAGAGTTGCAATGGAAGTGAATTGCCTCCGAGGTAAATGTCATTTTATTTTCCCATGTGTTATTCCATTTTTTGAACAAGTCTTTGACCTAGTGCCAATGAGGAGCTTCATTGTAAAAATATATTCTTCTGAATTTTGTTTTAAATGTGGTTCTAAAACTGTTTGCATTTAGTATCATACCTTAGATGTTTGGAGATAGCGTCAATGGAGAATTTATTTATAAGCTATAGTTTCTTTTTCTTGCACTGATCTTGATGCATTTGTTGTTTCATTTCTTTCGTTTCCTCTATGATTGTGTTGCTTGTCACATTGACATCCCTTCAGATAATTGTTTATCTTGAATTTCCTTCTAATTCCAAACTCTTTGAATTGAGCAGACATCGTCATGCGGCAGCTAGTGTTGGCTCAAAAGTATACATATTCGGTGGGCTTTACAATGATAAGGTATTTTCGTCTGTGCACGTGTTGGATACAAAGGACCTCCAGTGGAAAGAAATTGAACAGCAAGGTCAATGGCCCTGTGCCCGCCACTCTCATGCTATGGTTGCATATGGGTCTCAGTTATTCATGTTTGGAGGGTACAGTGGGGAAAAGGTACTCGATGATTTATACAGCTTTGATGTCCCAAGCTGCTCTTGGAAACTTGAAGTGGTTTCTGGAAAATGGCCTCATGCCAGATTTTCCCACTCAATGTTTGTTTATAAGCATATTATTGGCATAATTGGAGGTTGTCCTGTTTCACAAAATTGTCAAGATTTGACTATGCTAGATCTGAAGCACCGACTGTGGAGGAGTGTTAGACTGGAATTTATGAACAAAGAGTTGTTTGTTCGAAGTTCAGCCAGTGTTCTTGGTGATGATCTTATCGTAATTGGGGGTGGGGCTGCTTGCTACGCTTTTGGGACAAAGTTTAGTGAACCAGTGAAAATCAACTTGCTTCAATCAGTGACTATGAGTGAAAATTATGTTCCTCCCCAACCCCAAGATGCTTCTATAGAAATGAATGAAAACGATGCAGATTTAAAGACTGAAACTTCTCTGTCTCAACCATGGGTGATACAGTTAGAAAGAAAGTATGCAAAGTTTGGCAAGGACATACTTAAAAGTTTCGGATGGTTAGACCTTGAGAGGAAGGTTTATTCAAATGAAAAAGGTCTTTATATCTGCTTTCCTGTGACTGAAAAGTTTTCTGAACTTTTCCATGAGAAGCAGCTTTTAGGCAAGGACTTGAAAGAATCAGAGGATGAGAATCTAACAAAGGGTTTATTGTTAAAGGATATATCCAGCTCTGCGGCTTTGAATCTATTGAAGGAACATGGTGCTAAAAAGCTCATTAATGTAGCTGTTGAAGCCAAAAAAGTTGCAAAATCACCCTTACAAAGAATGAAAGAAGATATCATGGCTATACTTAAACAGAAAGGCCTACCGGAGGAGCTTTTGGATGAGCTTCCACAGAAGTAAGTGTTCCAGAATGCTGATTTATAATGCCCGGGTACTAAAATGCTGAGGATCCGATTATGTGCATGTTATTTTCACTTCCATTTGATAAGTATTGTGTGTTTTCTCTGCTGGTAGATGGGAGCGGCTTGGAGATATTGTTGTGCTTCCTGTGACATCCTTTAAAGATCCAGTGTGGAGCACTGTCGGTGATGAAGTTTGGGCTGCTGTTGCTAAATTGCTTAGTGCCAACCGTCTTGCACGCCAAGTATGTCACTTTTAGAACATTACACCAATTCGTTTAAACCTTTAGTGTTACCAATTCATTGGTTTGTGTAAATTGAAAGTTTTCTTATGTATTCACCTTGATGCACCTAAAAAAATTCATATTTGATAGATAGTAAAAGCCAATTTGTCTCACCCCAATACTAAAATAATCAATTTTGTGTCTTTGCCAGGGAAGAGTGGAAGCCAACGGTACAAGGGATAGTACATTGGAGATTCTTGTGGGAGACAATGGATGGGTGGATCACCGTGAAAATGGGATTTTGTACTCTTTCAATGCTACCAAGTGCATGTTCTCATGGGGAAATCTCTCAGAAAAACTTCGTATGGGTAACATGGATTGCGAAAATGAAGTTGTGGTGGACCTGTTTGCCGGAATTGGATATTTTGTTCTCCCATTCCTTGTGAGGTAAGCGACTAAAAAAATAAAGTAGAGAAAAAAACCACAAAACCAATACTTTCTAGATCCTTTGCTGCTTCAATTCATTCTTATTATACATTTGCAGGGCAAAGGCAAGGCTAGTTTATGCTTGTGAATGGAATCCCCATGCTATTGAGGCACTTCGACATAATGTTGAAGCAAATTCTGTTTCTGACCGTTGTATCAGTTTTGAAGGAGATAACCGAATAACTGCACCAAAAGTACAGTTTATGATATTTCAAAACTGCTCACCATCTATTCATTCATTTTATGCAAATTGTTCATGTAATAGCAGTTGGATCCAGAGTAAAAGATTTTGGGTTTCAAATCTTATGTTTCTCAGGGAGTAGCTGACAGAGTCTGTCTTGGTCTTATCCCGACTAGCGAAGGAAGCTGGGTCACAGCTATTCAGGCTTTAAGGTGGTTTTGCTTTCCTTGAACTTGTTCTTTTACATAATTAACTAGAACCAGAATCATAAATCTTGAACATACACGTTATTCGTCAGTCTCTGCAAAAGATTAAATCTTTTAAGACCACTTGAGCTCGGGAATATCTCTTTCTCATGCTCCTCTTTTCTTAGAATCTCTGAATATAATCCAGGACTAGAGATAAATTGATCGATTGAATGTGACTTGACTCATGTCTCTGTTCTTGATATTGGAATTTGCAGACCCGAGGGTGGGATACTCCATGTGCATGGAAACGTCAAGGACTCTGATGAGAGCAGCTGGGCCGAGCATGTCACCAAATCACTCAGTGACATCGCCAGAGCTGAAGGTAAAAGTGATTAAGGCATTTCTCTGCTTGTTGGAACAAAAAATGTTTTTTGACCTCAAAGAAAGAGCATTGGTTTTAGAACTTCGATTTTTGTACTCGTAAACCATCTTTAACTAAGAAGAAGAATAACTGAAATGGTGAAATAGTAAGAACTTCTAAAACTCAGCTTTTGGTACTCATTTTTCGGATTTTCATGGCTTAGGTCGGAGCTGGGTAGTTACAGTGGAACATATAGAGAAAGTGAAATGGTATGCTCCTCGGATTCGCCATCTTGTTGCAGATGTGAGATGCAGATGATGCAGCCTCCCATTGTATTTGTTTAACTTGTAAGATCTCAATTTCGATAACCGGTTTAAGTCGATGTTCAATTCACAAAACTATATTCTATGAATACAAATACTTTCCTAGACGATTGTTTTTTATAGCAATCACTTCATAATTTTTCAACTTTCAATACCAAAACTACAAGATAAACTTACAAAGAAGCAGACCAAGGGAAGTGAGAGTTTCAACTTTCAACTACTATCATCTTTGGTTATACACAAGTTTTGGGTTACACACAAGAACCTGAGCATGTGGGTCCTCCGTGTGGCTACTGCCACTTGTCATCATTGATCGAAAGAAGTCCTCCGTGTGGCTGTGTGCTACTGTCACTTGTCATCATTGTGTGGAATTCCTCAAAATTTATTTTTCCATCCTGTAATAAAGTTCATTACAAGGTTTCAAAACATGGTCTAAATGTTTAATCAATAATGTTTGATGTACTTGACCAACTTACATTATCGGTATCGACTTCGTTAATGATTTGTTTGATGCTACCTTCATCTTCCACTCCATGCTCCTTCATGGCTATCTCCAACTCGTCCTTCGTTATATGCCTATTAATATAAAAACAAACATTTTCACATTTTATATTAAATTATATGTTATTGTTCCTCTCAAGAACACTTTTATATGTAAGTTATTCTAATCTTGATTATACTAATAATTGATTCAACTATATTTACCCGTTGTTGTCTTTATCAAAATGTTGGAATAATTTGAAAACATGTTCAACTCGATCCAGTTTGTATCTATGCATTGTCGCAGAGATAAATTCATCTACGTCGATTGTTCCACTACCATCCACATCAACCTGAAAAGTTATCATTTAGTGTTACAAAAGTTTTGTCATTTTCAAGAAGTTTCAGTAATCAATGGATGATGATAACTCACGGCTTCCATGAGTTTCTCCACTTCGGTTTTAGAGAGTTTAGAGCCAAGTTTAGTGAGGCCGGTTTTGAGTTCTTCAAGAGTAATTGTGCCACTTTTGTCGGTATCTATGTTGGTGAACATTGTTTTAAGACCTTTGATTTCCTCTTCTGATAAACTCTCTGCGATAATCTGCACAAGTCGCAACCAATTGTTCATACACAAAGATAAGAAGATAGACCATCATATTCTAAGATATGAAATGTTTCCACTTAGTAAAAAGGGTCATTGTCTAACTATATGGGGTCGTGTTTGAAAATAAATTTATGAAAAAGTCGATTTTTCGGTATTTTCTCTAGTAAAAAACACTTCAAGAGGTATCAAGAATTGGGAATGGATAGTCTTTACCTTTAAAGCAACCTTCTTAAGCTTGTTCATAGCTCGAAATTGCTTCAAACGCGATAAAACAACGCCATCAATAGGCTTATCGGAAGCTTCTCCGTTTTTGATCCAATAATGTTCTATAAAAAACAGAGGATAAGTAGTAGTAATGCATTACAAAACAAAAGAACAAAAAAACAAGACTTCAAGATTAACATAATGTGTCATTTTAACGCCTAAACAATGAAATTTCTGTTGAGGAAAACAAGAATCCAAAACCATGGCTCTTAAACAATATAAAAAAACAGAAAGAAAAGGGACTTACCAAGAACCTCTGCAGCAGAGATTCGTCTATTCGGGTTTCTAGTAAGCATTTTCTTGACAAGATCTTTTGCCTCCAAAGGTATCGAAGGCCATGGTTTGCTTTCAAAATCAATATGGGCGTTCTGAATCTCATCAAGCATTTGTTCCTCAGGTTCTACAATATAACATACAACAGAAAGATATAAATTACAGATCAAACCGCGAAAAGAAACAAATCCAACTATCTTTTTACCAGTCACAAAGGGAGGTTTGCCACAGAGTAGGATGTACAAAATAATGCCAGCACTCCAAATGTCAGCTTCTTTCCCATAGTTTCCTTGTAATACTTCAGGAGCAATGTAGTAAGCGCTGCCAACCCTATCCTTGTATACTTCTCCTGTTTTTGTTGGTTTCAGAAACAATGCATCAAATCAAAACTAACTAATATTGGCATTCTTGAAAACAATCTGTACCAAAAGACCATTTAAATCCGGTTCTTGATACTAAAGATTGTTATGCAAGTCTCAGTTTTGAGTCCCATCTCTATGCATTGGAACAAAAGTCACAAATTTTTCTCATGATTAAAGCAAATATTTTCAATAATAAAGAGGCTTGTGCAAGACATTCTTATAGATAGGAAACATTGACATTACCAAATCCAAAAACTATCAAACTCCTAAGATGATTCTGTTAACGATCAACCTCTAACATAAACCCAATAATAGAGAGCCTTGTTTGAATTCCATCCCTATGCATATAACATAAGTCCTAAAACAAATTATACGCAATCAAAGAAGGATATGATACAATCTCTCGAGAGCTTACCTTCTTCGATGAAAACAGAACACCCAAAATCAATAGCTTTGAGCATAGCATCCTCATCGTTACTAGAGAGCAAGAAATTCTCAGGCTTGAGATCACGATGCATCACACCCATGAAATGACAAATCTGCAAAACATTCACAATAGGCCTAATGATTCCAACAGCATCTTTCTCCGAGTAATGACCTTGATCATTGAGCTTAGCTAAGATCTTGTCAAATAGCTCTCCACCACCACAAAACTCCATCACAAGATGTATAGATGTTTGACTCTCGTAAACATTCTTGAACTCCACAATATTTGGTTGTCCTGATAAATGTTTCATAATCCGAATCTCTCTTTTCACAGCTTTTTCATCTTCTTCACTCTTTAGTTTCGTCTTGCTTATGGTTTTGCAAGCATAAGTCTTACCTGTTGACATCTCTATACATTTTCTTGTTATACCAAATTGACCTTGACCTAATTCCTCCTCGAACTTGTAAAGCTTTTTGATGTTCTCAAATGGTTTCTCAAGAATGGTCTTTTTCGAATGTTTTAGGATTTTACTGTAGAAACAACCCATTAAGAAGACGATCTTTGAGAAAAGAGAACTCAGATCGTCAAACTTGGTTTTGAAGTTTTGTTGGAGATCTCTTCTTTTCGCTGGAGCATTTAAATTGTATATTGGTCTTTAAATATTCAAATTTTTATTGGTCTTTTAAAATATTCAAATTAATTTTTATTTCTTCCTGCCTAGTGGCAACATTGACATTGGTCTTTAAATATTCCAACTTGGTCAATTTTTGATTTTTCTAAGACTTTTAGAGTTTAGTCCTCGAAGACTTTTAATACACTTTTGTCGTGTATTGATTAAATTTTGGCTGTCCAAAAAATTATTAATTAATTAATTAACATATCAGATGTGGATTAAAGGAAACTTGTTATTGAAGTTTCAGATTTTCTTGTAAAATAGAGCAAAGGTTAATAAATTAATAATGGGACTAATGACCTTTGACATTGTTTAGTTTTTTTGTTCTCAAACTATTTTCCTATGGAATTTTTCTTCTTCTTTAGCTCTTCTTGAAGACGAAAAGCTCGAGATTTCACCATCAGACTTAGAAGAGTTCATTTTCTTTTAGGTTTGTTTTTGATCATCAAACTATTTAGAAGAGAAACTGGAGATAATAATAAACGCAAGAAAAATAATAACTCACCTTCCTTGAAAACGCTCGGAGGTGCACGAACATACCATACACTCAGTCACAGGTGATTATAACAAAATACTCTGTAGCAGCAGTGCCTGGAATGGTCGGAGGGATGTTACTTCGCTGCAAATCTCTCCGTCGTTTTGAACAAAGTGGAGGTTGGATCAATGCATCTAATGACATTCATGGAAGTTGCGAAACCTAAATGGTACGAGAGAGCTCTTGTGATCACACTTTTCAAGGAGTCTTCTTCAACGCCTATTTTTGGTTACCTTGAAGAAGAAGTTATCCATTCTTACACTGAGTTTCTCAAAGAAGTTGATAAAAGGTAACATTGAGAATGTTCCTGCTCCAGCTATTGCTATTGATTACTGGAGGCTTCCTATGCATTTTCCTCATTCCCTAAAACCCTTTTCCTATCCAGTAAATGAAATTGATTCAGAATAAGGTGTAGAAAAATCTGAGACAAAAAAATCCAAAATAATCTTTTCAACACCTAACAAACATATCAAAGTCTTAATCCTTTGTATAAACATACACACATGACAATGTTAAGAGACTCAGTAAAACCAATTTAAGGGTTACCTCAGATTCTGCAATAAAGATCAGAACTTTACCGGAATTGGGAACAAAATCCATTGGAAAACGAACATTAGAGCTTCAATTACCAAAAAATATTGCAAAAAAAATTTGGACGATCTCTCTATTTGTGCGTGACATCCTTGCGCAGGGGAGTTTTCACATTGTTAACAGCGTAAATGGGCCTTTTTATGATTCTTCTTCTTGAGCCCATTAACATTATTTACTATATATATACCAATATGCCCATTAACATTATTTTCTGATCCTTTAATTGGAGAGACCGGCTTATTTGTCTTAAGCGTCACAGCGGTCTGAAGATATTACACATCATCAAATGTTACAAAGTTTTGACAAAACTAATCTTTATTTTTATTTTTTTTCACTTATTTATCATTTTTTTTTGCTGGAAAAAAATGTACTTGAAATCCGTTTAATATATTTTCGAATTTACAGAATTTAGAGGGGAAACAAAAAAGACCAAAATAAATACTTAATGATAAATAAGGATTAACCATCTCTTCAAGAAATATTACAAGGTATTATTATTAATGAGCTGTTTACAAGAAAATGGCTTGGTTACAAGAAGACACATAAACAAAATTCAAGATCAACAATTTTCACCTTGGTTTAGCTCTCGTTCACCGGTTTAACAAAACCGTTTTCAAGTAAAACAAAAACAAGAGCTTATGATCAATGAATACCAAGAAGTTTCCCTTGTGGCTGCAAGTTGCCACTTCTCATCATCGTACAGAACTCCTCGTAGTCTATTTTTCCATCCTGCACAGAGTTCATTATCAAGATTCAGAACCGGTTAAATCTTAAATCGGGAAGTTATAGAAAGCGATTTTACGTTATCTTTATCAACTTCTGATATTATTTCTTTGATCATAGCTTCATCTCCCATTCCATGCTCCTTTATAGCTACCTCCCATTCATCCCTCGTTATATACCTATCATATAAACAAGTCATTTTTTCACATTGATGTTTTTAACATTTTCAAATCTTTGTTTGATTTTTTAACTTACTTACCCGCTATTGTCTCTATCAAAGTATTGGAATGCTTTGTACAAATGTTCATCTCTTTCAAATCTATGTCTATGCATCGTCGCTGCGATAAACTCTATGTAATCTATTATTCCATTACCATCATAAGCCTACAAAAAAAAAAGTTATCATAATGTGTGTTTCAGATTCTTTTCTTCTTAGATCAACAAATGCAAGTAAAGAGAGATTGTTTATGATATATACTCACAGCTTCTATGAGTAGCTTAACTTCAGTTTCAGTGAGTTTTGAACCATGTTTATTCAGTCCAATTTTGAGTTCTTCATAAGTGATTGACCCGCTTTTATCGGTATCCATATTCTCAAACATGGTCTTAAGCCCTTTGATTTCTTGTTCCGATAGACCCTCTGCGATAACCTTCACCAAACCACAGTCTAAGTTCAGGTTTAAAGAACATAACAAGATGGCAAAAGAAAATATATGAGATCGATGCATATATAGTAATAAAGAACAATAAGTTTCATAGCTATTTTTTTTTTTTGTTACCTTCAGAGCTAGCTTCTTAAGCTTGTTCATAGCTCGGAATTGCTTCATACGTGATAAGACAACATTATCAATAGGCTTATCAGGAGCTTCGTTATTGATCCAAGGATGTTCTATAAAGCAACAAGGATTCCTAGTTAGAGACAACAACCATAAACTTACACTAACATTTCAGACATGAGAAGATCAAGAAATCAAGATTCACTTGGTGCCATTTTAAAGCCTAAATAATGGACTAAAAAATCTTCTTTTGGAACTAACTAACAAGCATGGCTTCATCTAATAATGGAAATTTCAATTTTGGTTGCCTTACCAAGAACCTTAGCAGCAGTGATTCGATGGTTCGGGTTTACGGTGAGCGTCTTCTCAATAAGATCTTTCGCACTTAGAGATATACAAGGCCATGGTTGGCTACCAAAATCAAGTTTGCCTTCCTTAATCTCATCATCTACAACACAGCAAAACATACAATAACAGATCCAAACTCCCAAAGAAGAACAAATCAAGGTATATATTTAGGTTAAGCCATTACAAGTATCAAATGGTGGTGCGCCGCTAAGTAGGATGTATAAAATAACACCTGCACTCCATATATCAATCTCTTTCCCATAGCTTCCTCCTAATACTTCAGGAGCAATGTAGTATTTACTACCAACAAAACTCTCAAGAGTTTCTCCTGTAAATTGTTGAAAACATGAATCAAACTTACTAAAAATAGCATACTTTACATATGATCAAAACCTTGAGTTCCAAGAATGATAAACGTATGACATCTAAAGCAGATTCATTGGAACTTATATGATTCACTCAAAGATCAAATCTTTTAACTCACCTTATTTGATGTAAAGAGAACATCCGAAATCGATAGCTTTGAGGGTAGCATTATCATCTTCACTAGAGAACAAGAAATTCTCAGGCTTGAGATCTCGATGAATCACATCTAACGAATGACAAATCTGAACAGCATTCACAATCGACCTAAAGATTCTAGCAGCATCTTTCGCCAAGTAATAACTATGAGACTTAGCCAAAGCATCAATCTTGTTGAATAACTCACCACCAGAACACAACTCCATAACTATATGTATAAATTTCTTATCTTCGTAAGAACCTTTGAACTATACGATGTTTTGTAGTCCTGAAACGTGTTCCATGATATGAATCTCTGTTTTCACAGCTTCTTTCTCTTCTTGGCTTCTTAGCTTACTCTTGAGTATAGATTTGCAGGCGTAACTGTTGCCTGTAGCAATCTCCTGGCACATGTAAGTTGTTCCAAAATTGCCTTTGCCTAATTCTTCCTTGAGTTTATAAACCTTGTTGATGTCTTTCAATGGCTTCCCAAGAATCGTCCCTGGTTCTTGATCGGAGACAAGATCTGATGGTGGTAGGGTTTTACTGTCGAAGCAACCTATGAATCTGAGTGGGAATTTGTCCAAAGGTTTTAAGAAGATGGATTTTGGGGATTGAGATTGACGTTGACGAAGAGAAGTGAACACAAAAATAATTTGACAAAATGTAAAATTTAATGAGCTTGTGGTTTTGAATTCTTGATCTACTCTTTTGGTCCGAGACTTCGAGTCGTGTGATTAGTCTTTTAAAATATTTGTTACAGTTTACTCATTAGTCCTCGACGACTTGGTTGTTTTGGTCAAACGTCCTCGGCGACTTGTTATTAACGGAAAATAAACCATAAATCCCAAATCTTAAACCTTTTAACTTCTAAAAGCTAAATAATCATTAAACTTTAACAAAACAAAATCGTATATTTTAAAATTTTACCATTAAGCCAATGTTTATGCTGGAGGACAAAATTTTGCTCTTCCAAGGCCAACCTCAAAGACAAAATCCCAAAGATTTTATGGAAGAGAATGCCATTATTTAGATTTTAAAGGGTGAAATGATTTTTTTTAACTATGTTCTTATGGCCCCTGTAAAAAACGCTATTTATCATTTTCATCAAAATAGACAATTGCTATATTTTAGGTACATTTATCCAAATACATAAAAAAACCAGACCTAAGAATCGTATTTTTAGCTCTTCCTAAGACAATCACATCAACCTAATCTGTTTGAAGTTTGAACTAGTGCGTTTTTGGGAATTCGTTTTTTTCAGTGAGATAAAAGACAAACAAGTTCTGAACTTACTACGATATTTTACAGATAATCGATTTTACAGAATCACTCTTTAAAAAGTCTTCATAAGCCTTAAGAAGGTTCTCAAGAGAGTTACAAAAAGAGAAAGAAAAAGAAAAAGTGGATTTGTTATTGTTACAAAGTGCGAAGACATGATAGTATCTCAAACTCAGTTTCAACTTAACTAAGAAGAAGGATTAAACAAATTTGTCCTTGTGAATGACTGACTTTTAAACAAACCCACATAAGAACATTGTTAATCAACTACTCTCACCTCGGTTTTCCCCGGTTTAGCTCTTCTTCTCCGCGTTTACGAATCACCACTTTCAGTTGCTAAACTTGTTTGGGATCTATGTTTCTGGGAGAAACTTTTGATCAATGAAATGGAAGAAGTTTGCCTTGTGGCTGCGTGGAACCGCTTCTCATCATCGCACAAAATTCCTCAAAGTTTATTTTTCCATCCTGTTTACAGAGTTCATTAAAAGGTTTCAAGAACCGGTTTAATGTTTGAGATGTGGGCTTTTGTTAGAGAGTGTTGACTTACATTGTCGGTATCAACTTCGGATATAACTTCTTTGATGCTAGCTTCATCTCCCATTCCATATTCTTTCATGGCACTTTCCAACTCATCCCTAGTTATGTGTCTGTTATATCACCAAGACATTTTGATTAGTGCCTCAAAATAGTTACACATTCGAATCTTGATTCTCTAGATACAAGAAATGATCGATGAAGATTTTGATTCGTAAAGTGTAAATAGGAGAAACTTACCCGCTGTTGTCTTTATCAAAGTGTTGGAATGCTTTGTATACATGCTCATCTCGATCCAATTTGTATCTATGCATTGTTGCAGAGATAAACTCGTAGTAGTCGATTGTTCCATTACCATCCACATCAGCCTGAGAAGGTTAGGGTTTCAAAAAAATTTTATTTTTTAAGATTTTGATTGCGAAAAAGTAAATCAAGATGGTGAAGATAACTCACGGCTTCCATGAGTTGCTTAACTTCAGATTCAGAAAGCCTAGACCCAAGTCTAGTTAGCCCAGTTTTGAGTTCTTCATAAGTGATTGTCCCGCTTTTGTCGGTATCCATATTCGCAAACATGGTTTTAAGACCTTTGATTTCTTCTTCTGATAGACTCTCCGCGATAACCTGCAAACCAAACACACAAATCACAACCCAAAGTTCAGGTACCGGTAGATATGAAATGTTTCAATTGATTAGAGGATACAGAGAGTTAGCAAGATGATAAGCGAGATACAAAATTAATAGTAAAGAAAGATAGTTTCATAATTTTTGGAGCTACTTCCCTACCTTTAGAGCGAGCTTCTTAAGCTTGTTCATTGCTCGGAATTGCTTCATACGGGATAAAACAGCGCTATCAATAGGTTTGTCTGGGGCTTCTCCGTCTTTGATCCAAGGATGTTCTATAAACCATAAGGATAGCTATAAATTAGTAAAGCATTACTAGCTAGACGACCATATACTCAATTATGCTTACAATATGAAATTTCAAATAATGTAAACTAGTAATTCATAGTTTCTTGGTTGTAGAATAATCTATAAAGACAGTAAACAGGCTTACCAAGAACCTGTGCGGCAGAGATTCGTCTCTTCGGATCTTTGGTTAGCATCTTCGTGACAAGATCCTTTGCGCTCTCAGATATATTGGGCCATGGTTGGCTTTCAAAATCAATATCGCCTTTTATAACCTCATCAAATATTCCTTTCTCATTTTCTACAATACAACATATGACTACAGATTAAACCTCAAGAAGAAAACATATCAAGAAATTTTGTTAGCTTAAAGGTAAATTTTACCAGCCCAAAAAGGAGGTACTCCGCTGAGCAGGATGTATAAAATAACACCTGCACTCCAAATGTCGATTTCTTTCCCGTAACTCCGCCTTAATACTTCAGGAGCAACGTAGTAAGCACTCCCAACGATATCCCGGTAAACTTTCCCTGTATTTGTTGATTTCACAAACACCGCATCAATCATATGAATATAGAAACAAACCAACTAAAATAGCATATTTGACAATATCATAAAGCCTATAATGTGAGCTAAAAATACAACCCGGTTCCTGATACTAAAAGGCTAAATATATGAACAAGAGGTTATTTCTATGCATTGGAACATAAGTCACCAATTTTGCACATGACTGACAAAAGAAACCCAGCAGATTTTCAATACCAAAGACACTTATGCAACACAATCATATAGATTCTAAACATTGACATACCAAATCTCCAAAAGATGATTCAATCAAAAGATCAAAACTTCTAAAAACATATTCAAATCTTATAGAATCCAAACATTAATAAATGGCAAACTTGACAATATGATAAAGACCACAATGTAAGCTAAAAAGACAACCCGATTCCTGATACTAAAAGACTAAACTTTACATGAATAAGAGGAAATTTCTATGCATTGGAACATAAGTCACCAATTTTGCTCATGACTGACAAAAAAAAACAGCAAAATTTTCAATGCCAAAGACTTATTATACAACAGAATCTTATAGATTCTAAACATCGACATACCAAATCTCCTAAAAGATGATTCTATAAAAAGATAAAAACTTCTAAAAGAATCTAAAGACTCACCTTCTTCGATGAAGACAGACAAGCCGAAATCAGTAGCTTTAAGCATAGCATTCTCTTCTTTACTCGAAAGCAAGAAATTCTCAGGCTTGAGATCACGATGAATGACACCCATATAATGACAAATCTGAACAACACTGACAATAGACCTAATGATTCCAGCAGCAGCTTTCTCCGAGTAATGACCTTTAGCTATAATCCTATCAAACAACTCTCCACCAGCACACAATTCCATAACCAAATGTATAGATTGTCTATCTTCATAAGCACCTTTGATCTCAACAATGTTTGATTGTCCAGACATATACTGCATTATCTGAATCTCTCTCTTCACATCTTCTTTATCTTGCTTACTTATTAGCTTCCTCTTAAGTATCGATTTGCAAGCATAAGTGTTCCCAGTTGATATCTCTTTGCACATATACGTTATCCCAAACTGACCTCGACCTAATTCTTTCCCCAAGCTGTATAATTTCTTGATGTCTTCGAATGGTTTACCTAGTATAGTCTCTGGATCTCGAACTGAGATCGGATTTGAAGATGGTGTTGAAATCTGTTGATGGATTGGTTGATTTGTTGGTTTTGGTTGATGGGTCGTTGGGATTTGAGGTTTTTGATGCTCAGAGACATGGGTTTGTACTGGATTGATCGGAATTGAGGTTTTTCCGGCGTCGTTTTGAGGATTCTGGTGTTTACTGCTGAAGCAACCCATTATCAAAGGAGGAGAATTTTTTATTGGGTTGAAGAAGATGATGATGATGGGATCGGAGAGTGAATGAATATATGAGTTGTAAATGTTCGACTGGAATTGGAATATAGCTGAGTGTGTAAAATTTGAGTCGTCTTCGTCGTCGTCAATTTTGCTGAAATTACTCGGATAATTAAATTAAAATTTAAAAATAAGTAGACAAGTTTGGGATCTAATTTTTGAAAATGTTCAATGTTTTAGTTCTAGTAAGGAAAATTCCTTTTGTTTATTGGTCAACAGAATATTCATCCACTTCGAAAAAAATTGGAAAAAGTTTTGAATTTCGAATTGTCAACACTCAACAAATAGTATTTTTGGAATTTTCTTTCAAACATCGAATATTTTCAGCTGAAAGTAAATAATCGAGGCCTTAAATTGGGTCCCCTTTTCGACGCCTTAATTGGGCCTTACACACCTAATCTTCAATCTTCCTTGCGATGACTGATGAGTGATGAGAGGAAGATATTGTTTTTCTTTTCTTTTCTTGACAAAAGATATCTATTTAAAATGAAATGAAAAATATTTGAAGAAGATAATTTAAGAATAAGAGTAAGAAAATGGATTGAATGATCCGTTAATTTTCGTTGTATCATATACTTTTAGTAATTTGAATATATTTTAACATTTTTAAATTTAAAAATTTGAAGTAATTATTTTGGTTAAATTAAATCTAATTCCGTTGGATTTCGGGTTATTTGGTGAAAAGAATAAAAATACATACTTGTTTACCGTTTAGGATCTAACGAAATTTGGTTTGATTGAGGTATTTTGTCTAGTTCTAATAAAAAAAATCTGACGTGTCACAAGGCAATATAAGTTTGGTAATAGGTTTACGTGAATTGCAGACTATAAAAAATAATATAGGTAATATTAATCCTCTTTTATAACAATTTAATTACAATCTATGACATGATTAAAAAAGAAAGAAACTAAAGGTCAACATATAAGTCAACGAGAAAGAGCTAATATTGGGTTTGAAAGTTAATCAAAAGAACCGACAAGAACGTGATGGATTAATGAGTTGTGTGGCCATGTTCGGTCTTACAGCTTTTTCCAGTTTCTAACACACACACACACCATTTTCCATTTACTACATTAAATTATATTATATTTATTATTCTATATGTGCTCTGCTTCCGAACGAAAATATATAAATAAGTAAATTCCTAAATAAGTAACACACGTTACACAACTTACAAAATATTTTTCCCTCGTCATTTTTGGGGGTCGAAAATATTATTGGTGTTATGAATAACATATAACGGTAAAAACAATTAGCAGGGGAAAAAATGATACTAGAATAAATCAATAGATGAAACATATATATATGTATATATTAATATGTTTTGATACAGCTAAATTTACACTTTTTGGTAATTAGAAACCACTAAAATGGTATAACTTTGACCTTAGCGGTATGAGTTTTTTTAAAGAAAACAAACTTTATATAAAACATTTTAAAATAGTCATCTTTTAATTTCTTCAACCATTACGTAATTAAGAAGTCGCCAGCATATATATATATAGCAATCTAGAATTTCCAAGTTCCAACATCTGTGAAAATGTTTGACACCTATCTCTTCTATATTTATTCTGTGTATAAAATGTTTAGCATCGTTGTTCACTCACCTCATGGTTAAACCGCTTAAATTTTACAATTGTTAAATTAATGGTGTGGTACGTTATAGTGCAAGTATATGCAAAAATAAAATTAAAAATTAAAGCAAACAAAATATTGGTCTCTTTCGTACTCACCTGTCACTCTAATTAGTGAAATTGAGAGTACATGCCGAAATGTTGGACTAAATTTTGCTTGAATTTTGGGTTTGAATTTTGTAAACCCTCAGTACTGATAAAAACGATATATATTTTGTATAACAGTTTCGTGTTGCTCTTATACTTTCAATAAGTAGAATGGATATTCTATCAAATTCCTAAGTTTGTAATCAAGTTTGGCATGATTTAATTGTTATCTCTTTAGCTGGTTAAGCTAATTAATCACTTAAAATAGTCGTTTTCATATAATTTAACCATCTCACATATTTTTTTTAGGAATACCTATTTTCCTAACTTTCTCATCGGCTTTAACCTAATATCCCAGTCTAAACATGTCATAAGCATGTGTGCGATGTTTTGACTTAATCAATTAGTTTTCATTATACATCTAGAAACATTAAACAAAACAAAAATACTGTCTACTAATCGGAATCCTCATTATAAACCGTATTATCTCTGTTCCCCATTTTAAAAGAAAACGTTATAGTGACAGTAACAAATTAATCAAATCATTTTAAAGATATTTCAGTCATGTTAATTCCTTTTTTAACCGTATATCCCAACCCGATCGAACTGAAGTAGACATATATAATTTATATTTGTGTTACGCGTATTAATGTAAGTATATATATATATATATATATATCGATCGAGATCATAAAATGAAACATTAAAACAAAAATAATTCAAGATCATCAAACTTGAAGAGAGAAGAGAGGAGGAAGATCAGAGATAGTTCGAGAAGAAGAAGAAGAACACAAGAATCGTTTAAACGATTTGAGGAAACGAGAGATAAGATTTTTGCAGACACAACTGTTACTCTTCCTCAGCTTCCTTAGCTTCTTACCAATTCTCATTCTTATCCCAACCACTCTAATCATAATCAAAGGTCCAGATGATCTCCTCCTTTGATGTTGCTGTCTTGTCTTGGTGTCGGCTCGTTCTAAGACTTTCTGGATTAGAAATTGAGCTCTTCTGTGAATTAGCTCCTGTGGATCTTCTTTCTCCATCTTTATGTACTCGTGTGGATTATTCTTCATCATTAGTGCCATTGATAGATTTTTTTTTTTTTTTTTTGAGAGTTCTTGTTCTTTGAAGTATTTAGAAGATTGATGAGTTAGCTATGATATTGATAACATGAAGTACACATACATATATAGTGACAGAGGAAGACACCATGTGGTTATTATTAATTAGGCCTATGAGTAATATTAATGTGTACATACATGTGGATTAGCTATTTATTTATTTTTCCATTTGGTAGGCCTTCACTTCACAGCGTAATTATTTCTCTGACTAATTATTCTTCATTTCTTTCATTACAAAAATGAACATTTTAGAAATTATATGAATCATATGATATAATATATTAGGTTTTTATGACAACAATCATATCGAATTTTCTATAATGGAAGATTCAATTTGCAACACATAACCACGATGAACGATTCAATTTTCAGCATAATTATATTATGAATAAAAAATGTAGAATTTTCTTAGGATATATATATATATATATATATATATTTAATTTTTTTGCAGCATAAGAGAGTCTAAGAGATCAAATACACTACCTGCGTAACTTGCATATACTGTAGATTTAGACCCATTACCTCATATATATATATATAACTTTTTTTTTTTGGGGTAGAAAAACCTCAGATTTTATGAAAGTCATTTTATCTCTAAATCCAGTTGTCAATTAACTACACTATAAAGCTTTAGGGGGAAAAAATCATCCTAATAATTTTCTTATTTTGTTTTAAAACAAATGAAAGGATGTAAACATGACTAGTTAATATTTGAATAAACTTTTGTGGTTGAGTCTCCGTTGGACGTTTAATACGGTTTATCAAGATTGAAACAACTTTAGAAGTGGCCGCCATATGAATTTATAAATTTAGCTTTGACCTCAGATGATTATAAAAATCATCATTATTGACCCTTTAATATTAGTTAATTACAGTTTGCTTTGTTTTCCATTTTGGCAATTGGTAGCATTTGTATGGCAATACCTGCATGCATGTAACTCTTTTGTCTAAGGTATCCGATGATGGAAGCAACATGATAAGAAATATAAAAGTAATAAGTAATTTATTAAAAATGTTATCAAAAAATATTTATTAAATCAAGTATTAATTGTTTAGTTGTGTGCAGTCTTCAATGTTTTGAACCATAATCATTTCAACGCATTTTAGTATTTAATTTACAATGCTAATCTTTACTCTATCTGTTTAGAAGTGAGAAAGTCTATGAAGTACAATAAAAATTAGTAATATTTTAAAGTTAAATATTTTATAAACAAAAGGTAAGTTTCAAAATACTCATTTTAGGGATTACTTCGAATAAATTAAAACAAAACTAAAAACAAAAAAAAAACAAAAAAAACTTGGTTACAAAAAGGATAAACTAAAAAAAAACTTTCACCACTCATTATCATGCGTCAGACGCAATTATGTGAAAAATTAAATAATCAAAATTCAAAAAAAAAAAAAAAAAAATCCTACTAAATAGTAGCTGACGCATTAATTTCATACGCCATGCCGGCAAAAAACGTCAACAGAAATTAAATAAAAACAAAAGACAAAATTTCCACCGGCATTTAAGCTTTGAAAAATATAACGTGTAATTTTATATTGCGAATAATAATAATAAGATTGAAAGAATAATTATGAAAAAAAGAAAACGGTGACATAATGATGGGGACAAGCTAAGTTCAGATCTGTGGAGGTATTAACTGAAAGTCAACTCACCGGCTAAGAAACTCGGCTTTTGCCAGCTCTCTCTAAACCTTCTTAAAATCAATCATGAAACAATGCTCTTGTCTCGTTCATTTTTCTTTTAAGAAATAATTTACAATTATTCTTTGGATTTGAACTTAGTTTATGAAACAAGGTCAAGAAGAAGTTGTAACAAGTTTATGGATTTGTATAAGAATTCATTTTTTTCTTGGATATTTAGACTGCCTTGGTAACAGTACAGATAATTACTACTATTCAAATACATGCACAAACATATTACGAGTACTAAAAACGTAAGAACTAATATATGATATCGACTGATTCGCATAATAGGGATTCAATCACGTCCGGTCCAAATATTTAACATTTTCAGAATACTGGATTCTAACCTATCAAGTTAAAGATGTAATGAACCATTCTAAACAATAGTGTATCAAGTTTTCGCATGACATATATATATATATATATATATTAATAAATGCAAATTAGAAAAGAAATTTTTTTGTTAAGAATATAGAATCGGATATTTGTCGATCATATTCATTTTCTATCGTCTACATTACTTAAAACATACACAAGACTATTGAATTTTAAACCATATTATAATTGCAAGCGTAACATTATTACAAATTACTTCAGCAACCAAAAAAAAAAGGAACAACAACATTAGGACAAATTAATAGGTTAAATCGGTTACAAACTTACAAAGTCACATTTAACAAAGGGAAAAAAACACCCTTACAAAGTCACCATGGGATGGGTCTACCTCTACCATTTCCAAGTCACGATCGGTCAATCATGTTATAAGTTATAAGTAGGAGTGTGCATTCGGGTACCCATTTGGGTACCCGTTCGGATTTGGATCGGATATTTCGAATTTTCGGATATTCGAATTTAGGAGTATAGGACTCGTTCGGGTATTTTATAGTTTCGGATCAGGTTCGGATTGGATTTATTCGAGTTCGGATCGGATTCGGATATCCAAAATATTGAGAAAAATAAAATAAAATGTTAAATTTGAATAAAATTTGGTTAAATTTACACAAATATAACTAGAAACTTTTGGATATTTTGATTATTTTTGTTTTAAAATAATTAATATTTTTAGATTTATAATTGTAATTTTAGATAATTGGGTTATATCAAGTCTAAATATAATTAATAATTCTATATATATAATTATATTTCGGGTATTTTGGGTATCTATTCGGTTATCGGTTCAGATTGGGTTCGGATTCGGGTTTCGGGTTTTTAAGTCTAAGACCCGTTCGGATATTTTAAAACTTTAGATCGGGTTTGATTCGAGTTACTTCGATGTGGATTCGGATTCGGATTTCAGGTGCGGATATTTTGCCACCCCTAAGGACGTGAAAGAATAATTATGAAGAATACATTTTTCTTTAAACGGGCCTGTGTAACAAAAAAGCCCAAATTATTTTAATATACACAGAACTGTTGGATTATTAATATATTGGGCCAGAATGCCTGTAAAACTTATGTTGCCGTGCCTCGGTGAATGAAGATGGGGGTTAGCACGTGACCTTGCGCGGTGGTTGGCACGTGACTCTTCTTGGTGGTTGATGATCTTTGTTGTTTTTGGGCAAACGTGTTACTTTTACATCATAACTCTCCGGTTGAGTACTTATTTTCTTTCAGAAAAGGACAAAAACTATTGGTTGAACAAAAAAACAATCAGGGTTAATATTTATTGTTTGTTTCTTTTTTTTGGTAATTAATGATTTAATTCCAACTTAAAGCATTGTCTAAATAAACTTTAGAATAAACTACTCCCTCCCTTTCTTAAAGATTGATGTTTAAGAAAAAAAATTGTTTCATAAAGATAAATGTTTTATCTTTTCTATGCAAAAGTTATATAACATTTTATGTTTTGTCCATTTTAATTAGAAATAAAGAAAATAAAATAATAATATTTAATTATAAAATAGAGGTATTTTAGGTTTTGTCAAAAATTTATTAATATATTTGCATGACTTTAAAAATTCATCTTTTAGGAACGGATGAAGTATTTAACAAAATAAATGCTTAAAATGATTGGTAGTTGCATATTAATTTTTATCAGTTTGTGTGGCTACCTACAAGCTACACCAAATCCATGAATGCAATCATTTATCTTTTTTTTTTTTTTGATATTTTTATTACTATCAGTGTTTTTGGATTTGTTTCAAATATTAAATTTTAATTTTTAAACAACTAGAATAAATTTACATCTTTGTACACTGTACTATAGTATTAGTAACACTAAACCCAAAAATATCTGATGATAATTCTATCCCCAATCATTTCTCTAGATATATATATTCTTGAGTTTATTATTAGAACCAAAGCGAACTGATTATTAGAAAAAGGGAAAACACACTTCAGCTTCTTCACACTGAGACCAACGATCCTCCAAAACTCAAAAAAAGGTTTGAACATTTTCCAAGATTTATCTCTTCTCTACTCTAATTCTATAAAGTAAAAACCCACATCAATTTCTTGTAAATTACTTGGTATTCAACAAAAAAAAGAAAACAAAGCTTTATTAGTTTATTGTGTTTGTGTCTTCCTTCAAGATAGTAATGTAACTAAAACAATTATAATTTTTATAATCTCAGATTCTGAAAAATGGCGGAAGAAGGTTTATTACAATCTCATACAGAAGATTTATTAGCTTCTCCTAATAAATCTTCTTCTTCTTCACTTCTGTCTGAAATATTAAATGCCTCCACGATGCCTTTTGTTCTTGCTTTCATTGTTGGTTCTTGCGGCGCTTTAGCCTTTGGATGCATTGTGAGTCCGATTTATTATATTTTTAATTTTTGTTTGTCTAATTTTCAGATAGAGAAATCGATAATGTGTTCAAAATAACCATTTTTAAGAAATAATTTTTTTTCACAGGTCGGATATTCGGCTCCTACACAGTCTGGTATCATGAATGACTTGAATATCTCCATAGCTGATGCAAGTTCAATTATTAGTATTTTCGGTTTATTCCGGTTAATCTGTTTCTGGTTCGATCGGATTTGATTTTGGTTTTGCTAATTTTCAATTATTATTTTTGTCGTTTTTGACAGTATTCACTTTTTGGATCGATATTAACGGTGGGGTTAATCATTGGAGCATTAATCTGTGGGAAATTAACAGATTTAGTTGGTCGTGTTTACGTAAGTTTCTACTGAAGTAAAATTAGTTCTGAATTTTCAAATTTAATAAATACAGTTATGGATATAACCTTTTTTTATTATTCTTCTTGAAACAGACAATATGGATCACGAACATCCTCATTGTAATCGGCTGGTTCGCTATTGCATTTGCCAAGGTTTGCGGTTTTCTGATTTTTTTTTTTTTTGTGTTGGTGATTCAATAATGAAATGTCGTTGTTTAATTAAGTCGATAAATGATTTTATATTATGTTTATTTTGTTCTGTAATTTGTTTTGTTACAAAGGATGTTTGGCTGCTCGATGTTGGAAGAATATTGCAAGGGATCTCGGTCGGAGTTAGCGCATACTTGGTATGGATAAAAACTAGAGGTGTTTAATCAAAGGGAAATACTTTAAAATACCCTAAAATACCACAAAATTGTTGTCTTAATTCTAAAATTAATATCAATATCAATACTTTGGAAATGTTCCAAAAAGTACCACAAAATTTTGATCCACACGAATGTTACCAAATGTGTAATAAGGTTAGCTATTAAATCATTTTAAGACCCTTTCCTAAAATTTTAGGAGCTATTCCTCAACCTAAATTTGGTGCTGTGATGGTAATTTTGAAAAATGTGTGTACTTTTGAAAATCAATTTTTGGTTTGATATCGGTTTTCTGGGTGTGTTACGTTCTCTGATATTTTGGCCTGACAACTTCGATTTAGAGGTAATCTACATTGACCGTATTTTGCTTGTACATGTAAGTTTTTGGTTTTATCATCAGCAAACCAAAACAAATTATTTTTTTTTGGTTTTAGATGTGTTAATTTGATAAATTCAAAATGTTTTATCTACCTCTTGAGACTTAAATTTATTGAAAGAGATACATTTGATTCTTATATACTTTGGGTCAAAACGGATAGTCTGTTTTTGTAATAAATCATATAATCTGATAATAACAGGGACCGGTTTACATCACTGAGATATCACCAAGAAATTTGCGAGGAGCTGCTTCTTCCTTGTCGCAGGTTAAATTAAGAGAACCATGCAAACTCTTGAAAACTATTTATAACATCATAATGTTCCTACAACAATACAAGTTTTGAATGTTCTACAGTTATTTGCGGGCGTTGGTATATCAGTCTTTTATGCGCTTGGCACAGTCGTTGCATGGCGCAATTTAGCTATTTTGGGTATGTAAATTAAGGAGAAGATTGATTAATTCTCTCATTGAATGCAAAAATCAAATTTCCCTAAAAGACAAATATTTTACTAATGGTTTTGTGTTTTGTCATGTGACAGGATCTTTACCTTGTCTTATGAGTTTGCCTCTTCTTTTCTTCATACCTGAATCTCCTAGATGGCTAGTAAGCACTTGACAGAAAATTTTCTTTGTGACCTAAACTCAAATAAACTAGTTTGAAATATGTTTGTAGGCTAAAGTAGGGAGGGAAAAGGAGGTCGAGGCAGTTTTATTAAGGCTGCGAGGAGCAAAATCTGATGTATCAGAGGAAGCAGCAGAGATATTAGTAAGGACCATATGAATAATAATCATATGATCTATACTATATATATATATATACTGTTTTTACATTGATTCCCCAACATTTTGATGATCATTAGGACTATACAAAACATGTTAAACAAGACGTTGATGGCCGTGGTTTCTTCAAGCTGTTTCAGCGAAAATACGCATTGTCGCTAACTGTAAGTAATTCTTCAAAATAAGTAAAACAACTTTGAAAGCATTATTTCTTTTGGATTTTCTTTATTTATTTAATCTATATTGGTTTCTACAGATTGGAGTTGTTCTTATAACTTTACCTCAGCTTGGAGGTCTTAATGGTTATACTTTTTACACTGACTCCATTTTCACCTCTACTGGTAAATAAATCATCATTTTTATTCTTCGATTTAGCTTCATATATCGAAAAATCAATAATTATCGGATGATCAGGTGTATCTAGTGACGTTGGATTCATAACGACATCTATTGTTCAGGTTATTCCAATATAAGATCATAGAGCATGACTCTAAAGTCTCTAATTCCTAAGTTTTTCTTTTTAACATAAAACTCGAGTACATTCATTATATTTACCGATTATTTTAAAACACATTCTTGTAGATGTCTGGAGGCATTTTAGGTGTTTTGCTTGTGGATATATCTGGGAGACGTTCACTCCTTCTGGTAAATAACATTTAAAATTCGAAAACCGAATCGATAGGTTATTTTGATCGATTTTTTGAAGAATATTAAGTAGAATTCTTTGAGTGATCATTGTAGGTTTCTCAAGCTGGAATGTTCTTGGGTTGTCTTGCAACAGCCATTTCATTTTTCTTGCAGGCATGCTTAATAATCTATTTACAGTACTAAACCGGTGGTTTGGTTTCAATTTTGAAAAACGGGAATTGTAATATCTCCGGTTTTCTTATTCTGCAGAAGAACAATTACTGGGAAACAGGAACACCTTTCTTGGCTCTCGTTAGTGTTATGGTAATTAAATAGTTAATTTAAAAACAACTATCATCACAGTAAAATAGTTTTGTTCAAAACGACCATTATTTAATCTAAAATTTTATGTTTTGTGTATTTTTTTTAATTAGGTGTATTTTGGAGCATACGGATTAGGAATGGGACCGATACCATGGATCATAGCATCAGAGGTAAATTAATAAAAAAAAATCAAAAATAAACCACATCTTTCTAAAAGTTAATCCATTTTAAATTTATAATTTCATGTGTTTTGTTGTTCATCACTTCTTTAGATCTTTCCCGTAGACGTGAAAGGAGCTGCGGGAACAGTGTGTAACTTGGCCTCCTCTATAAGCTCATGGCTTGTTACTTACTTTTTCAATTTCTTGCTTCAGTGGAGTTCCACAGGTAATTAAATTTTTAATCTTTATTATATATACAGAAAAAAGGTTATATAACTATCTAAAATAAATTATCTTCTTCATTAACTGGGAATATAAAAATTATTGCAGGAACATTTGTGATGTTTGCTACAGTGATTGGCCTTGGAGTTATATTCACAGCCAAGCTTGTGCCAGAGACCAAAGGCAAATCTTTAGAAGAAATTCAATCTTTTCTTATTGATTCTCCTCCTGAAGATTCTACTATTTTCTAGAAAAAATAAAATTAAAATAAGTTTAAGATTCTGCTTTAAACTTTAACCTCAAGCTATATGACACACTAAGAGTTTATTGATATGCTTATTACGATTGTATCATGGACCCATAAATATATATTTAATGCCTTGTTGAAGGAGCTAATGGTCGCACATTTTGGAGTTTTTGGTCTCAAAGATATTCTCACGGATCAATCATTGGGTTTTGGTCTTAAAAAGTACAAGAGCCCGAACAGATGTTACTTCACTGGAACTAAAACTAATCTGGCCCCAAAGTGATCCAGTCGATCTAGCATGAAATTGGCCTGATCCGAAATAATTGTACTCTTATTAAGTCTTAACTACTCTCTCATGGTGTAGGCAACCAAACATTATTTTCTTCTTAAAAATAATTAATAAAAAGTGTACAAAATCAATCAGTCTTAAAGAAATAAATTCAAAACCCTATAAAATCATTAGTTGTTGAAACTGATATTCTTTTTTTCTTTTCTTTTTAATTCCATGCCCCATGAAAAAGAAAACACAATATGTGTTTTTTTAAGTTCCGCATTTCTTGTTTCACGTGACCAACGATCCTCTTGATAAAAGAAAAAACAATTCTATGTTTTAATATTCAATAAAAACTTATTCTACCATAAAGTTCCCAGGAAAAAAACAAACTCCTATATTTTGGAAAAATGGCAGAAGAAGGTTTATTATTACTTTCATCTAATAGATCTTCTTCTTCACTTCTGTCTGAAATATCAAATGCCTCCACGAAATCTTTTGTTCTTGGTTTCACTCTCGGTTCTTGCGGCGCCTTTGCCTTTGGATGCATTGTGAGTTTCTGAATTTTTTAATTTTCCTATATCGAAATAGAAAAATTCCATTTAATTTTATTTTCACAGACTGGATATTCGGCTCCTGCACAGTCCGGTATCGTGCAAGACTTGAATCTCTCCATAGCTGATGTAAGTTCTATTTTTTCTCACTTTCGGTTTATTCCGGTTCGACCGGATTTGTTTTTGGTTCATCAGCCAACTTTGTTTTTGTGTTTTTTTTTTCTTTCTCAGTATTCACTTTTTGGATCGATAGTAACGGTGGGACTAATCCTTGGAGCATTAATCTGTGGGAAATTAACAGATTTAGTTGGTCGTGTCTATGTAAGTTTATATTGAAGAAATACTAGTGCTCAATGAAAACTTTTAATTATTACAATTATGGTATTATATATAATCATCTTTTGTGATTGTATTTGGAACTAGACAATATTGATCACAAACATTCTCTTATAATCGGCTGGTTCGCTATTGCATTTGCCAAGGTTTGTGGTTTTCTGAGTTTTTTTTTGTAATTTAATATTATGTTTCAGTAATGAAAAAATGATTTTAATTTTCTCAAGTGTACTATGTGATAAAGGGTGTTTGGTTGTTCGATCTCGGAAGGCTATTGCAAGGAGTTTCGGTCGGAATTAGCGCATATTTGGTATGTAAAAATAAAACTACTAGTGCTTAGTCAAAAAAAAAAGAAATGGTTTGAAATTTGGATTTAGAGATGGTTATATAGATTGAGCATATTTTACTTATGATTGTAAGTTTTAGGCTTATATTTGTTAATTTGGTAAATATAACGAGACTAGTATTTTCAAAAAAAAAAAAAAAATACCTAGACTAATCTATTGGTATGAGTTTTTGTAATAAATCAGATAATCATTAATCATCACAGGGTCCGGTTTACATAACCGAAATAGCACCAAGAAATTTACGAGGAGCTGCTTCTTCTTTATCGCAAGTAAATTAAAGATAACCAAAATCTTAAAAACTATGTATATATATGTTACCACAATATAAGTTTTGAATGTTCTACAGCTATTCGCTGGTGTTGGTATATCAGTCTTTTATGCTCTCGGAACAGTCCTTGTATGGCGCAGTTTAGCCATTTTGGGTATGTATAAGAGAATCAATCAACGTAATACTGTTGAGTACTTTCTCATTTCCTTCAAGGAAAATAAAATTCTACTAATGGTTTTGTGTGTTTGTGTTTGTACAGCTTCTATACCTTCCCCTAATGGTTCTGCCTCTACTTTTTTTCATCCCCGAATCTCCTAGATGGCAAGTAAGCACTTGGTTATCTTATACTTTTGCCTCTAGGTATATGTTTAGATGTTAGATTATTGCTTTAACTATCAAAACAAACCATAACATTTTAGTGTTTTTGTTGACTATCTTTTTGGAAATTTACTTCACTAGCTACTATGGTTATCTACAACATTATGTTAACAAATAAACTTAGATGAAATTTGTTTTGAAGGCTAAAGTTGGGAGGGGAACAGAGGTTAAGGCGGTTTTGTTAAGCTTGCGAGGACCAAAATCTGATGTATCAGATGAAACAGCAGAGATATTAGTAAGGATCTATATGTATGAATAATGAATAATCCATATGATTTTTTTTTCTTACATTAATTTCCCAACATTTTGATGATCATCAGGAATATACAGAACATGTAAAACAACAACAAAATGTCGACCGCCGTCGTTTCTTCAAGCTATTTCAACGAAAATACGCGTTTTCACTCACTTTAAGTAACTCTTGAGGGTAAAAATCTGTAAGGGCATTATTGTGTTATTCCAATTGATTTTACACAGATTGGAGTTGTTCTTATAGCTTTGCCTCAGCTTGGAGGTCTTAATGGTTATATTTTTTACACTGACTCCATTTTCACCTCTACTGGTAAATATTAATCCTTCTTCTTTAATGGATCTTGTGTTTTAATTTATTTACATTAATTATCCGATATATGATCAGGTGTATCGAGTGACTTTGGATTCATATCTACATCTGTTGTTTAGGTTATACTAATATAAAATCACAAAGCATGATTTACACTATGTAATTCCGTTTTTTTTTGTTTTGTTTACTATTTGGTACATTCTTTTACCAACAATATTTGTGTAGATGTTTGGAGGTGTTTTAGGTACGGTGCTTGTTGATGTATCCGGAAGACGTACGCTCCTACTGGTAAAATAAAATATTAAACACAGTAATCGAAATCGATGGTTTAATTTGTTCGTTTTTGAAGAAAATTTACGAAAACATTGCGAGTGATTGTAGGTTTCTCAAGGTGGAATGTTCTTGGGTTGTCTTGCCACAGCCATTTCCTTCTTCTTGAAGGTATGCTTTCAATTTCATCTACTCTACTAAACCGGTTGTTGGTTTTAATTATTTCTAACCGGACCGTAATACTTCCGGTTTTCTTATTCTACAGAAGAACAATTGTTGGGAAACAGGAACACCTATCTTGGCTCTCATTAGTGTTATGGTAATTAATAACTGAGAAATTAATTTAAAGAAATAGGTCGATTTAAATAAAAATAAAAATGACAACTTTGTTTAGGTGTGAAAAGACAGTTTAGATTTTAAACTATTTTTTCAATTTCTAGATTTGTTTTTGTTAGCATTTACAGAAATTTATATTCAATTTCTGATTTCGATATAAAAAAAAATTAAAGTATTTTTATAACTCTCCCATAGTTAATTTTGTTTTGCGTGTTTATTAATTTAGGTGTATTTTGGATCATATGGATCAGGCATGGGAACAATACCATGGATCATAGCATCAGAGGTTAATTATATATTAAAACAATGGAACACAGACATCGAAATAATGGTAACTTCATTTTATAATTAATGTTTAATTTGTTTTCTCTAGATTTATCCAGTAGACATTAAAGGAGCATCGGGAACAATGTGTAACTTGGTCAGCTCTATCAGCTCATGGCTCGTTGCTTACTCATTCAGTTTCTTGCTTCAATAGAGTTCCACAGGTAAATCTTATTAAAGAAAAAAATGAAAAGATCACCATTCTTCTACGTTTCTTGCACTTATCGTTAAAATTAGTTTCAATCCGGTTATGTATATTTCTTGATTTAATTTATTTTTTAAGGCCTCAACAAGAGACAATGTATCCATTTATCTCTAATGAAACTCTTACAAAAGGGAAGAAAAAAAGAAGAAGAATAAGTTGACAAAAAAAATGAAATTATACAATTTCTGAATTTTAAAGATAATATGTTGTTAATTAATTTTTTTTATTGCAGGAACATTTTTTATGTTTGCCACGGTGAGTGGCCTTGGATTTGTGTTCATAGCCAAGCTTGTTCCAGAGACCAAAGAAAAATCTTTAGAAGAAATTCAATCTCTTTTCACTGATTTTCCTCCTGAAGATTCTACAATTTTCTAAAATCCCCTAAATATAAAATTAAGATTTTAGCTTTAACCCTTAAACTCAAATGTTTTATACTTATAGACAATTAATTAATGACGAGAGAAGAAAGAAAATTTTTACTGTTTTTTTAATATGCTTTGAGAATCTGGAATATTTAGATATTAATTTTACATATCCACCATTAGGGATATCAAAGTCCTTAATTTTATTCATGAATTCTTGTTCCATCTCATTCCCAAAAAGTTTCATCCCAAATTCATATTTTTGCATAACTTAGCAATAAAGATTGGGCAAACCTATGCTAAACAACCAAGTGGGTTTTGGTCTAATAGCTTTCATTAACAAGAAGATCATGAGTTTGAGTTCATTTGAGAGGGACTATTCCGGACACGGGAGAAGATTATGGTTCAAAGATCTAAAATTTTTATGATTCATCTAAAAAAAACCTGTGGTAAATAGTAAATATCCCATAAATTTAGTACTTATGCTAAATCTGCACGACACATGCGACTACTAGAAAGTGAGGGTTCGGCACATACTTTTGCGGTGGTTGACGATGTTTGTGTGTTTGGGCCTTTTGGCTGTCTTTTTGCGTTGCACACGTTTACACATCACAACTCTCTTAGCGTTGAGGTCATATATGTGTTAAAAAAGAGAAAATTATTATTATTATTTTGGTGACTAACTCTCCAACCAAATCAATTATCTATAATGCTTAAAATGTATATTAATGAATCATGTGGACTTTTTTAATCAGCAATGCGACCTACCAAATTATTAGTCTACAAATTTTTGTTAGTTCCTTTATGTTATGGGTTTTCCAGATTTCACATGATCGTTATTTATTTTTGTCCGTCACAAAAAAGGTCAACAAGTTAAAAAAAAATGTTTTAGCTTCTCGATCCAGATTACATACCAAGTGTCATTCTCGATCTCTTCTTCTATAAACTAATTCTTACAAAAAAAAACCATTTCGATTTCTAAGTATTTCTTGGATTGTTCCTCCGAGACTTTAATATGATGTAACCTTATTATACCATAATTAATCTCAGGTTCGAAAAAAAAAACAATGGAGGAAGAAGTTTTGTTAGCTTCTCCTAAAAAATCTTCTTCATCACTTCTGTCTGAAATATCAAATCTCTCCACGAGACCTTTTGTTCTTAGCTTCACTGTCTCTTCTTGTGGCGCTTTTATCTCTGGATGCGTTGTGAGTTCCTTAATTTCTTTTCTATTTTTTTTGGATTGAAATCAAGAATTTATGAATGTTGAATTAATTTTAGTTTAATTTTATCATAGAGTGGATATTCAGCTCCTACACAGTCTGGAATCATGAAAGACTTGAATCTCTCTGTAGCTGATGCAAGTCTAATTTTCTCTCTCGGTTTATTCCGGTTTACTACTGGTTAGACTGGTTTTGTTTTTTGTTCAGCAAATTTTCATTTATTCATTTTTGTTGTCGTTTTTGTCTCTCAGTATTCGCTCTTTGGATCGATATTAACGGTTGGGATGATCCTTGGAGCATTAATCTGTGGGAAATTAACAGATTTAGTTGGTCGTGTCTACGTAAGTTAATTTCCATTTTTTTAAAATCAAATTTTAATACTATACAACTATGGATAATGGATTATATAATCATCCTTCGAATTACCAGACAATGTGGATCACTAACTTTTTCTTCCTTACCGGCTGGTTCGCTATTGCATTTGGCAAGGTTTGTTATTTTTATTGGTACATAATTTTATTTGTTTTCGATAGTAAAGTGACGTCGGTTAATTACTTAAGTCGATATATTATCATCGTTTAGTCAACACTTTATAATGATCATTTTTTTCGTTTACAAATTTTTGTTGTTTTAATCTTTGAGAAAAGGTTGTTTGGGTGCTCGATATCGGAAGGTTATTGCATGGGGTTGCGCTTGGAATTAGCGTTTATATGGTAACACCCCCTAAACCGTAATGAATTAATATTCGGTTTGGTTTAATCAGACAAAATACATAATTTGTTAATAACTTTATATGTTTAATCATGTTTTCGTGTTGCTCTGAATAATTGGTAGATGTTTTTTTTTTTAAATTGTCCACCTTTTTACACGTTCCTAGTAGGATGGATACAGGCCAGATCTCGGATTGCTTCTGGAACTAGTTCCAAGTTTTTCATGCTATGGACTTCATATTAGTCTCTTTTATTTTTATTTTCGGTTTCAATATCGGTTTACTTGAGTAATAGTTTGGGTTTTCTCTGTTTGATATAATTGGAATTGCCACCCCAAAATTGCTTAAGAGAGTTTATGTGTTCCCTTATATTTTTAGCCAACTTAAACTTGAAAGAAAACAATAGTAGATCAACTTAATGCATATCCGAAAATATTATAACACTTTTGTTACATTTCTAATAAATGATAATCTAGCAAATTAATAATCATTAATCACAGGGGCCAATTTACATGACCGAGATAACACCAACAAACTTGAGAGGAGCTGTTTCTTCCTTTTCCCAGGTATAATTATAGACCCAAAATCTTGAAATTTTATACCGAAACGTATGATTTTTGTTGTTTTACTTTCTTGCTAGACTACATTTCTTTCTATGTTCTACAGTCATTCGCAATTGTCGGTTCGTCGGTTTTTTATGCACTTGGCACAGTCGTTGCTTGGCGTAATTTAGCCATTTTAGGTATATAACATAGATCATATCCCACTAAATGCAAAGTTTAGAATTTCTAATTTGCTTAAAAGTGAAACAAAAAAAAAGAAAAAAACTATAGTAATGGTTTAGTGATTTGTTTTTGGACAGGAGCTGTACCTCTTCTTGTGATTTGTCCGCTTCTTTTCTTCATCCCTGAATCTCCTCGATGGCTAGTATGCTCTTTTATTTATTTAATTTAGATTATTAACTTTACCTTCAAAAGATGTGTGTTTAAGATTTTTTAAAATCAAATTTACTTTAGAAATTATATTTATAGTTTTCAAATGATATCTGCTTGAAGATTTCAAATAGCGTATTAAAAAAAACATATATACTCAAACTAATAAAGCAACATCAACTGTTATACGCCGCAAACGCGAATATTTTTTGTTTAAAACAATAAGATGATTAAGATCCTTACTTACCCAGGTTTATGTAACTTTCTTCCTTTCTTCTTTAACTCATTAAATACAATAATTTGAATTGGCCAAACTAAGATGAATTCTGTTTTGTTAGGCTACAGAAGGAAGGGAAGAAGAGGTTAAAGCGGTTTTGTTAAGCTTGCGAGGAGCAAAATCCGATATAACAAATGAAGCAGCAGAAATATTAGTAAGAATCTGTACATTAATAATCATCTTTTATATATCTATATATATAACAATTTTATTATCATTAGGAGTATGCAGAACATGTCAAACAACAACAAGACGTCGATGGCCACGGTTTCTTCAAGCTGTTTCAACGAAAACACGCTTTCTCACTTACTGTAAGTAACTAACTCTATAAAAACTGGTAAAAAAACAAAAATTACTGTTCTCGCATTTTCTTGATTATTTAAAGTAACATTTGGTTTACATATATAGATTGGAGTTGCTCTTATAGCTTTGCCAGAGCTTGGAGGTCTTTGTGGTTATGCTTTTTACACTGATTCCATTTTCACCACTAGCGGTAAATAAACCTCATTCGATTCTTTTTTTTTTTTTTCTTTTTTTTTTTACCGTGATGATTAATTAATTTGATCATGACCAGGTGTATCAAGTGACGTTGGATTCATACTGACATCTCTAGTTCAGGTTTTTACGACTACAAGAATCAAGATCATGGAATATGAATATGTATAACAATTCCTTGATATGTAATATATTTATTGTTTATTTTGAAACACATTTTTTGTAGATGGTTGGAGGTATTTTAGGTACTGTGCTTGTCGATGTATCTGGAAGACGTTCACTCCTACTGGTAAAAAAGTAAAAATAAAAAGTCGTATTTTGATAAGTTTTCGACGAAATTTTAGGAGATTTTTTGGGTGATTAATGTTGCAGGTTTCTCAAGCTGGATCGTTCTTGGGATGCCTTGTTACAGCCATTTCTTTCTTCTTGCAGGCAAATGCATACTTACTACTATATATACTCCTTCCATTTTAAAATATAAGACATTTTGGGTTAAAACACTCATATTAAAAAATTACTTTTACTTTTAAAAAGTATTATTTAATATATAAACAAAAATAATTTAGTCAACTATATAAAAAACTGTAAATTATTATTGGTTACACAATATTCAATAAAATAAAAAGATACAGAAAAATGTGAAAACATCTTATATTTTGAAACATAACATAACTTAGAAAACGTTTATATTTTGAAACGGAGGGAGTATTATGTTTTTCTAATCAAGATTTTGGTCTATATATAAACACTGAACCGTAGTCTCTTCTTACTTTGCAGGAGAATCATTGCTGGGAAAAAGGAACACCTATCTTGGCTCTCATTAGTGTTCTGGTGAAATTATCATTACAACAAATTAATTACTGTCTTAATAATTACAAGAGAGAAACATAATTGATTTTTTTTGTTTGTTTGTGTTTATCAATAAAAATTAGGTTTATTTCACATCATACGGATTAGGCATGTCAGCAATACCATGGATCGTTGTTTCAGAGGTAAGTAATCAAGTCTTTACAAAAAAAAAAAAAAAAAGTCAAATAAAGTATAATCTAGATATTAATTCATTTTTAACGTCTCTTTTATTATTACAACTTTGTACAATGATTTATAAAATCACATAAAAATCATCTACATACATAAATTTTTTTAAAGACTAAAGAACGATATAACGTAAGAAGCGAATTTGCAATCCTTCTTTTTCATAAGTCTTTTACTCGTTAAAGATAAAATTTGTTATTTTCCTTCTCCGTACACACTCATCCGATTGTGATTCTTGCCTATCATCCGACTATGATATTAACTTCATAAATTTCAAAACATCAATGCATGAAGACTCCAAACTCCATATTCAAAGATTGTTGCCATAATAATTTGTTTTGTCGCCTAAGCTTTATAAAAACAACAGAGAAACCGCCAAAACCACCACATGTGATAATTTTACCGGACACAAACTCTACCGAAAAGAGACATAAACTCTACTGAAGAAAGACAAAAAATAACTTACAACCAAGAAAAAAATCAGAATAGAAAATACGACTTATTTTCCATCCTAATCTAATCTATCAAACTATCATATATATATATGATAGACGTCCTACCCTTTAATCCATAATCCTAAATCCCAAACCTATAAGAGATATTAATTCATTCTTATTTTCAGATTTATCCGGTGGATGTGAAGGGAGCAGCCGGAACAGTTTGTAACTTGGTTGGCTCTATAAGCTCATGGCTCGTTGCTTACTCCTTCAATTTCTTGCTTCAATGGAGTTCCACAGGTGATTTTTGATATCATATACAGAAAAAAGGCTTATAATATCTAAAACAAATAAATTCTTAATCTGGTAAAATAAAATGATTGCCAGGAACATTTCTGATATTTGCCATAGTGAGTGGGCTTGGATTCGTGTTCATAGCCAAGCTTGTTCCAGAGACCAAAGGCAAATCTTTAGAAGAGATTCAATCTCTTTTCACTGATTCTCCTCTCGAAGATTCTTCTACATCCTAGACATTCCACAAATTCATATAAAAAGAAGATTGTAAACAAAAATTTCTATTATTACAATATCATCTCTGTAAACAGTTATTGTTTTCATGTTTTTTTTGACAAGAGTTATAATATTAACAACACCTTTCACAAGATACACATAAAACTATCAAATCATTACATAATGCAAAGTTTTACAGACTGAAACTAGTAAAGCTTTTATTGAGAAGCACAAAGACTGTTTCTGTTTAACCCACTGATCCTTCAAGCTTAATGCTCATGAGCTGGTTAACTTCGGCTCCGAATTCATCAGGCAATTTGTTGAAGACATCTCTGCAGAATCCAGAGATCATTGCCGCTAATGCTCTCTCGTGATCGATTCCTCTCTGCTGGAAATAGAAAAGCTGATCTTCTCCAATCTTTGAAGTACTTGCTTCGTGCTCTACTTTAGCTGATGGATTCTTTACCTGTTATTGTTTCAGGCCCACCACACAAAAACATGTAAACAGCTTTTAGAAACCAATATTCATACGCAATCAATCAAGAAAGGGCCAAAAAGTTCACAGCTTGGATCTTTACCTGGATGTAAGGATAGGTATTAGCAGCTGCTTTGTCACCAATAAGCATTGAGTCGCAAGTCGAAGTATTTTTAGCATTCTCGGCTTTCGATTGAACCTGAACAAGACCACGGTAACAATTCCTTGAATGCCCAGCTGAAATTCCCTTTGAAATGATTCTACTTTTCGTATTCTTTCCTTTGTGAATCATCTTCGTCCCTGTATCAGCTTGCTGATAGTTATTAGTCAATGCCACAGAGTAAAACTCACCAACCGAATCATCCCCTTCTAAAACGACACTCGGGTATTTCCAAGTTATCGCCGACCCTGTCTCAACCTGAGTCCACGAGATTTTGGAACGATCCCCAGCGCAAAGACCACGCTTTGTGACAAAATTGTAAATCCCACCTTTACCTTCTTCATCACCAGCATACCAATTCTGCACCGTCGAGTACTTAATCTCAGCTCCTGCCCCACAATAAAGCTCAACCACAGCAGCATGAAGCTGATTCGTATCATAAGAAGGAGCAGTACATCCTTCTAAATACTCAACAAAACTACCTTCCTCAGCAACAATCAAAGTCCTCTCAAACTGACCAGTCTCCATCGCATTAATCCGAAAATAAGTCGAAATAGGCATCGGACATTTAGTGTTTTTCGGTATATAACAGAACGAACCATCGCTAAACACAGCCGAATTCAAAGCAGCATAGTAGTTATCATCGGTAGGCACAACTCTACCTAAATACTTCTTAACCAAATCCGGATACTCTCTAATAGCTTCAGATATCGAACAAAAGATCACACCAGACTTCTCAAGAGTCTTCCTATGAGTAGTAGCAATCGAAACACTATCGAGAACAGCATCAACGGCAACGTTAGTTAAACGTTTCTGCTCTGTTAAAGGAACACCCAACTTATCGAAATACTCAAGAAGCTGAGGATCAGCTTCATCTAAACTATTCAAAGTTGGTTTCTTTTTAGGAGCAGAGTAATAACACATATCTTGGAAATTAATCGAAGGATATCTATTATCTGACCATTTAGGTTCTACCAATTTCAGAAACTTTTCATAAGCTTTAAACCTAAACTCAAGCATCCAATCAGGTTCTTCTTTCAATTTCGAAATCAATCGAATCGTTTCTTCAGATAAACCTTTAGGGATGGTGAAGGAATCGATGTCTTCAACGAATCCGTATTTCTTATCGTAATCTAGGTTTTGGAAATACTGTTGAAGTTTATCAGTTGAGCTAACGGTTGTTGTTGATGTACCTGATTCGGCTCCGGTGGGACGAGAATCGATTCCGATATCGGCTTTGACTTTGAAGAGTCTTGTTGAAATTATGTTTTTTTGAGATGGGAATTTCAAGGATTCGGGTTTTGGGTGAAACCCTTTTGGTAATTTTGAGGAATCGGTAGTGGGTTGTGGAGAAAATCTAGATATACCGTTCGCGAGAAGAGACGCCATTGTTGTGGCTCTAAGGACGAGTAGAAGAAGATTGTGTTTTTTTTTAAAGTCGTGTGTTGAGAATAAAGGAGTAATATTTATTGAAATTGTTTTTTGTTTAAAATGTGAAAATAAATGTTTAGTTTTCTTGGCCGTAGATTGATGATAGTCTCGTGGCCACCACGGGTCCTTTTTTTCTTGGATTTTCAGCTCAATTATTTTCCACTAAAGTAGTTAAAAAAAATTTCATTCCTATGAATAAATTATTTTTTCTAATTACGAAATCTATGAAACTATGAATATTTAAAGTAAAATTTCGCAGAGATTTTGTAACACGACTCTCAGATTAAGATAAGACTATAATATTTTGTTGAGAATCTTGCTTGATTAATTCAGGAATTGACTAACAAATTCAGGTTTTATATATATGTTAAAGTCGTTTATGCGATTAATGTAAAGTTAATATTTTGTTTTGATGCCATTGTCTTTAATAAGGTTTTGAAAGATGGCTATAATCTCACAGTTGCAAGAACAAGTGAATACAATTGCTGCAATCACTTTCAATGCTTTTGATACACTACAAAGAGATGCACCGGTTCAGCTTTCACCTAATTATCCTGAACCACCTGCTACTACAACTACAGCTACTGATGATGCTTCTGCTTTTCCTGAGCAACCTAAGCAGCTCAGTGCTGGTTTAGTTAAGGCTGCTAAACAGTTTTATGCTTTGGTTAATGCACTTCCTTTGTCAGAAGGAGGTGAAGAAGCTCAGCTTAAAAGAATTGCTGAACTTCAGGTTAAACAAGTTCATTGACTTTTCGATACCCAGTTGAATCCGTTGTTCCATTCATCTAATGGCCTCTTTCTCTACTGTTTTTCTTCAGGTGGAAAATGATATTATTGGTCAGGAACTTCAGAAGCAATTAGAGGCTGCAGGTATAGTTTCCTGCCTAGCTTTACTCTTCAATTCCCACTTCATCTTTTTAGTTACACTTCATTGTTGGTGTGTCTATGCGATTTTCGACTTCAGTTTTCAACGTATACATTTCAATCAAGATGGTATCTTCAACCTTAAATGGTGGAAAATAAGTGAAAACATGGAAAATTTGGAAGCATTCTCATCGGTTGCATAAACAAAGAATTTAAAACACTAATTTGCCAGTAATATTCATGAGAAGTTTCCCACTATCAGATTTGGACTGCAAGTAGAATAGATAGAGATGAGATATGAGACGTTCTTCACACCTTCATCTGCATGTGTTAAGAAAAACCTATTACAATGCTATAAAACTGATATGCTAGAGACGTAACATATTACTGTAACTGGAGTGAACTTCAAAAAAATTTCTTGGTTTATGTCAACCCTTACCACTATCTCTTAGCTTCCAAAGTAACTTCATCGCAACAGAATCCAATGAAAACCTCCCAAGGTATTCAAATATGTTTTCCAATAGGACCACCGAATGAACTTTTGTTATGTCTACACTCTCTAAAAGCCTCTGAAGATGGTCCTTTTGGTCTTTCTTACATAGTGCAAGCAAATAATTTTCTGTTTTTTAAGATTCAAAAAGGTTACATTCTTCAGAGTAAGATAGAGCCACAAGACACAAGAGTTCTCAAAACTGAACATTGCTTACCTTGTAAAATTGATAAGCTTTCCCTATTACCATCAATTGTACCACAAAGTTCCTCAATCTTCTCTCCATCACCAAGTTGGATCCAAAGAAGCATTTCATAGTAACCAACTCTATCAACCGACCTGGGACTCGCCTCCCTAATCACATCCTTAAAACTATGGAAGTCCTCTACCATATCCATACCAATTAAGTAATCAAGAAGAGGACCGTAAACTCTTTCTTCAATCAAGAATCCGTGATCTCTCATGGATTCAAAAGCTCAAAAGCCTTGTCAATGTGTTCAAGAGCATAATCTAGATCTTTACTTTTCTCAGCATGCTCTAAGTAAACTCCAACCATTGCATTGTATTCTGTTACACTCATCTCTTTCGCCACCCTATCGAAAACACCAAACATAGCCTCTGTGCCTAGTTTCTGAGCAGAGTCTCTAAATATCTTTGCGAAACGCCGCGAGAAACCGTTCTTCTTGTAAACACGCTTTTCCTTTCTTTCACGAGACAACTCTTTTGATCTTAACGAAATATCATAAGGGATCTTATTGTTAAAACTTGGTATCTTCAATATGTTTTTCTTCTCCAAAGAGCTTCCCTCCGACGTTGTAACTGAAATGTGATTGAATTATGAATGAATTAGCAACAGCTTGAGAGTTCGTTAAAGAAGGAATTTTTACACATACCATGTAACAAATTTGATATTCGATCTTGTAATGATGTCTCCTCAAGATCTATACACAAGATGTTGCAAAAAAATAATCAAAATCAATCGAATTCTAGACATTACCTAGATAAACAAAAAAAATATCAAATTTACAATAAATTCACTCTCAAGATCACAAATTTAAATTACTGAAATAAGGATTCAATTTCAAGATTTTGAAATTGAATCGTAACATTTTATGTTACCTGAGGAAGAGTTATTGGACCTGAGAAGCTCTTTGACAGCTTGAGAAATTCCGGCGATGTCTCTGTCTCTGGTGATGCCGGAAGCAATTGAAGATTCGCCGGTGTTTCTTATTCGAGATTTGAAGACTGAGCTTAATAAGCTTTTGTTAGCCTTTGAGACAACCATGTTCGAATCAAGTGAGATGAAGAAGAAGAAGAAGAAATATACACCTAGACAAAACCCGAAACTAGGTTTTTCTTTTTAATTTTTAAGGTTAGGGGTGTTAATTTAATTAAATTTATAAATTAGGGGCATAAAGTAAAATAATAAAAGTTTAGTGTTGGGTTTGAAAGATTATAAATATAAATATTAAAAGACTAATGCCTTTCTCACGAAACTTCTTCCTCTATCGTTGAATCCGATTCGATTTCACTGTCTCCCGTCTTTTATCTTCTACGGTGGACATGGCGGCTCCAGGATCGGTTCAGAAAGGAGATGACGAGTGGCGTGCGGTTCTTTCTCCTGAGCAATTTAGAATTCTCCGCCAGAAAGGCACTGAGTAAGCCATTTCTTGATCGATTTGATGCTTCAATTTTGATTCAAAAGTTGAGATAATTTTGGGAAGAATAGTATAGTGCCCCCTTACATCGATTCGATTAGTCATCTGCTTCATTTTTGATCTTGAGTAAGAAAGTCAACTCTTTTTTTCTTGCAATTGTTGACCATTTCTGTTTCTGGTTTCAAGTCTACATTGGCTGAATCAAGTTTCAAACATTAGCACAACAATGCATTGGTTTAAGGTTATGCTCCTGATGATCAATATGTTATTTTTCTATTCTGTGTGATTGAATTATAGGATCTATATAAAACAATTTGAAATAGATGTAGAACAGTTGGAAAAATTCATTCTTTTGACTACTCTTAAACTCCAGATGAGAGTTTGTGCTAACAAATATGATCTGAATCTCAATTAACCAAAATGATTTAGAACATTTTTGCTCTGTGTGTTTAGTTTACTTACTCTTAGGTACTGTTTGAGAAAAGATTGCTATATGTCTTGGAAAATGGCTGCTTTTTCTTTGGGGGTTTCGTTCTTTCTTGTGGTTTAATATCATATTGAATAGAGAATGTATTGGTATATAATAATCCCATTTGTTCTTGTGGGTTTGTGTTTTGTTAATTTCAGATATGCAGGCACAGGAGAATATGTCAACTTCGACAAAGAAGGAGTTTACGGTTGTGTAGGATGTAAAGCTCCTCTTTATAAATCCACCACAAAGTTCAATGCTGGATGTGGCTGGCCAGCTTTCTTTGATGGAATCCCTGGTGCTATAACCCGAACCGTAAGTAAAACTCTCAAAACACATTCATTTTTTCATTACATTGATAACAAAAATGAACTCTTTTTTTTCTTGTTTGGCTTATCAGGCAGATCCAGATGGGAGAAGAGTAGAGATCACCTGTGCAACGTGTGGTGGGCATCTTGGTCATGTTTTCAAAGGAGAAGGTTTCGCTACTCCAACCGATGAACGACATTGTGTTAACAGCGTTTCACTCAAGTTCACACCCGCAAATCCTTCCTTGTAAATCTTAACATGCAAGATTATTGTTGGTATGTCTCATGTTTTCACTCAAGTTTGTGTGACTGACTATACTGTTTTTTTTTTCTTTTAATCAATTACTACTTAATTTGTCACCTGAAGCAATTTGACAACAACTTGAGTCTGTATGATTTGAAACCCAATAAAAATGTATCCTTGTAATACAAAGTCTGCTATAATGCTGCTACGTTGCGCTGCTTTTGACATACTGTATATATATTCTGTTTTTAACTCCTAAATCGTATTTCAGTTGAGACTACACCAAAATTTGGAAACTGAACCGGGACGGTTTACAGTACACATTTTGAGGACTCTCTCTATTATCACGTGCATTGCATGATTCATTCTCTTAATCCTACACCAGTTTATAGACTCACAACGGTTCATATGAACCTAGATGCAGTACTAGGAACCATGCATCACCCAAAATTAGGTTATAAATTAGATCACTGCGAGTGACTCAAGAAAACATACATGATGATGATCATCATCATCATCAGACGTAGCTTCCGAGGTGGTCATGGCGCCAGCGGCTCCTGGTTTGTTGGTACAAAAAACAGAGGATTGGCGTCCATTCTTTCTCCTGATCAGTTTAGGATTCTTCATCAAAAAGGCACTGAGTAAGGTTTTTTTTCCCTTTGTTGAGTGTGACTCCATTGATTGCATCTGCAAAAGGAAAAGAAGACAAGGATCATAAGCTGAAGAACAAAGAGATGGTGGATTGAAGAAGAGAGAATCGGAGAAGAAGAAGAAGAGTCGATGAAGAAGAAAAAGTCAACAAAAGTAAAGTCATGAATCAAATGGGCATTATGAGTTTGGGTGTTGTAATAATGCTAATGGCCCATCGGATTGAATAGGGTCCATGTAGCTAAATGTGCATAAATTTGTCTAAGTGTTTAGTTAAAGAGTAAGGGAGTAGGTAGGAGTTGGTGATGGTTGTAAGAACCTTGTTGCTTGTAGAAGTTGTCCGAGTGGCTACTTGTTAAGAGTAGTTAGCTAAAAGTAAGGTTCAAGTCATGATTAAAGTTGTATGGGGTTAGTAAAATTCTAGCAAAAGTATGTGTGTGTGTTTGTAATATAAAATACAATGAAAAAAGATGAGTTCTCAACACCCGTTTTATATAAAGTGAGAAAAGAGAAAGAAAACAAACCTGAGAGTGAGTAAATTCAACACCCTTTGGTTCAATTCTCAAAACATTCTTTTTAGTAACCTATTATTATCGTATCTTCTTTTATAAAACATTTTTTTCTTTTTTGATAACTGTATAGATCATGCGTGCCTAAACCCAGAGGAATCCTAAAACTTGTAGAAAATCGAATATTATTTTCGATGAAGGGAATTGAATCCTTCTTATGTACACAAAAAAATAGGTATTTGACAAAAATAATAATCATACCTTATAATTCGTATGGGGGTTGGGTGTTTGAGATAACGTTACCATTTTTTGTTTTCGAGTTACACAAAAAAAAAATAGTTGTATAGGGCTAGACGGCTTTACCAAAAACAAGTAAAATATTATTATGTTTTGTTAAGAGCGGAAATCGATTGGTGTTGGTCAAGTGGTTAAATAATTCATTATGATTACCGTTTTGTGGCAGAGTTCAAGTCTTCCTATTGCGATTTAAATTATTTTTGATTATTCGTAGACGTTTTTAATGGTAAAAAAAATCTAAATTTCTATAGACTTTGAAATATAAGTCTAGATTTTGATATAAAAGTTTCCCGGTTACAAAAAATTTAATGATTTAGTCCGTATAAAAACTCTATCAGTCTATTTAATAATTCCTCGTCATTTTCTTTAATACACTTATCTTAATATTAATATAGTAATCACTAATAACTCTATTTAAATAAGTCTTGTCATTTTCTTTAATAATAATTGTCAACATGATCCTTTGTCATTTCGTTGACTAATTATTGTCAACATGAGTCCTTATCATTTATTTAATACACTTCTTTTCTTTGCTTTGGAATTAAAATTCTTAAAAAATAGTTTCATGCACGTGCATGATTCATTATCACGTGTCATTTTCTTTTATATAATAGACAAATGACACGTGAGGTTGAACCAAAAAAAAAAAAAAAAAAAAAAAAAAAAAAAAACAAAAACGAAGACAAATGACACGTGATAGTATATCAATCAGTTACACATTAGTATTTCCCAAAACATATGTTTGCTTAGAGAATATTATCTATATTCAGTGGTTATAATGTCTAGTTAGAGTTATATATGCTAGATTCATTATTTTACTTAACTCTAACCTCTTATATATAATAATCGTGAAAGAGTACGTAAGTTATTATAAAATGTATATTTGTGTTCCTTAATGTCAACGTGTATATCATTAATATACACAAGAGGAATGAAGTTAAGGAAATAATATACACAATCTAAACAAATATAACTACCTAACTAGATGGAGATTTGTATATATATCTTCTGTACATCTCCCGTAAGATGAGCGACCAATATATAGAAAAACCAATCTTGTCATTGAATTGTCAAGTCACGGCTGAGACAAAATGTTTAGTGAGACCATCCACGTCTACCAGACAACATATTCATCTTGAAATAGCATATCGGTGACAAACTTTAGTTGGATGAGAACCAACATTTGAGGTGTGCGATTCACTTCAACACCGAGGAAGCAGCTCACAGATCCAAGATCCTTGAGAGAAACTGGTGTTTGAGTAGGCCAAGAAACTGCTTAAATTTGGTGGAATCACTATTCGTGATAACTATATCGGTTACGAAGACCGATTTTAAAAAAAAAATCGCAATTTATAAAACAAAAATCTACAGTTAATATTGAGGATATAAAAGGATGCATAAGATTGAGAATTGACAAATTCCTGGTTGTAAATGAAAGTTTTGGAGCTCCGTATACCACATGTTGAATCTATGTCAATCCATAAAGAGTTTTGTTAAGCTTTTAGAGAAGCGTGGGTCTGTCCCGATCAACAAAGCCTTAATTCTAGCCATATTGATAGACATCACTATTTAGGTGATCGTTCTTGCCGAAAAACGTTACTAATATTTATATGGTAAAGAGCCCAAACCCGAGATTTTCGCAACTCCAATTATTAGTCAAACTATAGCTGATTTGGTGATATGGCTAATTGTATCATGATTAGTGCCCGTCAAGCTTTGGAAGAACCTCTTTGCCACCAACGACGACACCTTATATCACTGATCAACTTGTCAATTTGCTAAACGTTTGATGCGAAATAACTCTTAATTTTAAATCATATTTAACATAACAGTTAGATAATAGCCCATTATGATGATAATAAAAAAACTGTTATAGCATACATTTTAATTATATGGAACACACACACATATATATATATATATGTGTGTGTGTCTATGTATGAACTGAATTTGGTTTATTGATAATTTAAAATTTTTGCTAAAATAAGATAAATTTCAAGTATTTTGCGGATTAAGGAAAAAAAGGAAAATGGAATCACTAATCCCAAATTACACAGAAAATAGAAAAGTAGAGAAGTAGATTCATACAGAAGATCCCTATTTTATTTTTAAAGACCCCACTCTTGATAACTAAAATTAAAAGAAAAAGTATAGCATTATATCGATCGGTCTTATACAGTCGATCAATCAATATGCATGCCTTCGGTTTGATATGGTTTAGACCATCTCTATCGGTGAGAACCTCACAAGGGTTTCTCACCAAATATAAAATTAATGTTTTCAACTTTATTTAATTATTTAATTAAAATTTATATTAAGAATAAAAATAGACCAATAATATAAGGACAATTGTAAAATAGGGTTTTTAAAAACTTCTTAAAGGGTTCTCAAGTATCTTTTATAAGAACCCATATCAATCTCTCTCCTTTTTCTTCATTATTTTTTATTTTTAAAATTATAAGAACCCCATTGAGAACTCTTCAATGGTGCTCTTACGTACCATATAAAAAACTGGAGCAAAAGCCCTAGGACAACGCAACTGTTCTCTATGCCGCCAACGCCGAAGAGATCGTGTCTTCCGGGCGTAATACGTAGTTTTCGTTTTTACGCCACAGAGGAAAATATGTTTTTCGTTTTCCTCCTCTTGGCATCGGAGTGTTCATCGTCTTTATGAAAAACTTTATCCCACATCTCTCAAGGGCAACAATGAGGTGGCTCACGAAGTTGTTTCGCAGCTCTCCTCGGTAATTGATAAACACTTTGATCTTTCGGGAAATAAAAAACTTGACCCTTTTCTTTTTTTTTGGTTTTAAACTTGGCCATTTTCTGAATCATATAGATGACCGATCTCCTTCCTATATATAGAGTTTTTTGGGTTCAGAAATTAGGTATGATATGTGGTTAAAAAATGAGGACACGTTGCTCGTCTTTTGATTCTTTGTGTTTCTTCCTCTTTACCTAATTAACGTTCGATTTTAAGAAAATTAGGTACGTTATGTAGTGAAATATTCGATGAAATATTCTGGTTAAAAAGACAAAAATCGTATGGCGGTTGCATTTTGAGCGTGATCGTATATTTTATTGTTTCGGAATTTTTGTTACACAAAAACAAGTAAGATACTTGTACGTATTATGTTCTGTTAAGAGTTGATATATAAATTAAACCCTACTTACTAGATGTACGTATTTAACCACAACATGAATACATATAATCCATATATCATAATATTTTTTAGTGCATAAAATTTATTAAAAAAAATGAAAGAAATATCTATTACAAATAAACATCTTAAAAGTATATCATAAGCACAATCATGCTCTGAAAACATTTTGTTTTTAAACATGTTTGCAATAAACAAGCTATACAATCACTAAAAAAAGCATCACTAATAAGATTATGGAAAAAGTTGTATGTGTCTAAGATTTGTTTTGTGGTATCTTTTTGTAACAAAGAGAATGATTTTTTTCAATCTATTCAAATTAAATAATTGACTAGTAAAAATTCTTGTGTAAAGGTTAATTAATGTAATTATCTAAAAAAAACTTTTACTTAAAGCGTAGATGTTAGAATTGCAATTGAAAAAAAGAAAAAAGAAGAAGAAGGTGAATAGAAAAAAGAAGAAGGTAAAGTATCTATACAAATGGTGGCTAGGATTATTGGATTAATTAGTTTTTTCTTAAAATTAATAATTGTATTTTATTCATAGATGATACACAGAGTTTTAATCCTATATAAACTATTGCAAATGCACAACAAATATTGTAGCTATCTAGGGATCAAATGCACAAGGACCAAATGTCACACTATGATTCTTTGAGAATCAACGTAAGCTAAGACAATTATAAAACTGTAATTTAAACTAAAAAAAGCAACTTAAACTGTGTAAACTATGAATTAAAAGGCGCTAGGTCAAGGGATATTCGCAGGCATTCAGAGATCATGAACCAGATAATTATTCAGGAGTAAATAAAAACAGTCTACAACTCAAACATGAATGTTTAACTAATCCACTGTCATGGAATTAATTACTTTATCTAGCAATCTAAGTGTCTAAACTGTCGTTTGAACTTATAATTGTAAACAAGCATTAGCGAGTAGGTTCAATATGTTCACAGATTGCCTTAACATCAGCTTTCGTTGGCTAAGGACAATCCGTCCATCTATGTTCTTTCTGGCTTTTAAACAAACACTTTTGATGCATTAAACAATCTAAGATCAGAAACTAAGTGATCAATTTAATTACATCAATAAGATCAACAATAGATGAAGAACCCTAAGATAATTCTCTATCTATATCTAATTCAATAATTCATAAATCCCTTTGAAAACCCTAAACCTAACTATGAAACTATTTAGTCATAGAAACAGAGTAGCAACAAGGGGATGAAGAAAAACTCATGATCAATTAAATAAAAATCTAAAAAGGTTCAGAAATCTTCTCAAGAGATGTAGAGTCAGAGGTTCGTCTCTCAAAACTTACAGGTTCTAAAAGCCAGCAGTCTAAATGAAAAATAAAGCGTCCCCAGAGATCTAGGTTTTTGAGGTATTAATACCCCCACAAAATAAAAGAAATAAATAAAAATAGAAAATAAAAAATATTCAGAAAAAGTCTATTTTCCGTAGGCATACTTTAGTAGGCTTCAGTAAATTTCAGTAGACTTGTCTGCAAACTTCATAATATAGTCAGCAGACTTGAGTAGACTTCAGCATGTATGAAGCAGATTTGAGTAGACTTCATCATATAGGAAGCATAGTTGAGCAGACCTCAAAATACTTCTTTCTTCTTTGCTCTAGTTGGAAACGATCGATCTAAGCTCCAAAACCATCCAGTTTGAGCTGCATTGCTCCCATCCTTGCTCCACATCTATCAAACTTCTTCCAAGCACATTTCAACTTAAAAAGACTATAAAAACATAGAAAGTACTCCAAAAACCTTTTAAAAACAAACTTAAAAGACGTTAAATACGCTATACATCAATAGAATATAATTTTCTTTATCTACTTCAATTTCTTAGGCTTATTTTCATATATTTTTTTAACTGAACTGGACTACCTAATTAACATTAGACACATTTGTCAAAAGTATCAAATTTAAATTATAAAAAGACTTTGAAAAGAAAATCTATTTTATAGCATCACACCTATAATAAAATAGATATCGTCTTCTTCCTTCGTTTCTACTTTCTAATAATGCCTTTTCTATTATTTCAATTGTTTGGTGTGAGATTGTATTATTTTGAATATTTTTATTGTCTATTATCGCAATTCCGGAACTTATATATATATATATACTAATTTAGGATCCGCGCATACGCAGATAAAATATATTAATTTTTATTAGATTATTATTTGAATTCTGATTATCATCTTTTAAACTTGTTTGTCAATACTGATTATTCTCTTTGTTAAATCAGATTTTTTTCCTACACATTTGATTTTACTATACAACTTAATTTAATAGATGACAAAACTTTTATATCAAAACAATATGCATCATATCAAACAAATATCCATATAAAATAAATATTATAAAAATAGTTCAAAACAAACTAAAAAACACTATTAGTAATTTAGTAGGAAAACATGAAACTTGAGAAAACTAACATTGTAAATAAATTAAATTTAGGTAAAAACATTTAAAAATATAGGTGATGTATCTTACAATATTTTTTAGAAAAGAAATAGAAATGTTTTTAGTTAGAGAAAAACTTTATTTATATAATTAACTATTTAACTATTTCATCCATGAAATTAAATAGATTATGTGTTGATTCAAGCCATTAATTAGATGTATTTATGAGTTTATTCAATCAGTTTACTCTATGATTTATTTAACACTTAACGTGTGTAAAATTTTATTTGAATCTAAATAATATGGAAATTTAAATATCAAAATTTAGAAATTTTTAAATTTTGTAGAAATAATAAGATTGAACATGTGTTAGAAAAACTACAAAAGTATAAATTATCTAATTTATTATTTATTTTTTTCTCTTTTTTTGTTGGATTTTGTTTTGATTAACGAAATAATTTAGTTAAATAGTTAATTAAATATATATTGCTCTTTAAATATATATTATCTAAAATTTTAACCTAATTCATTTTAGATTTAAATGAATAAAATTTAAAATTTTATTTGAAGTTAATTTAAAATATCTAAACTTGTTTTAATATATGTTCAAAATTATATATGTAAAAAATGGAAAATAAATATTATCGATTTGATTATTTATTTTATCTTTCCTCTTTTTTGTTGGTTTTCTTTCTAATTAAATAAATAATATGTATAATATAGAAAATAAAGATTTATCTATTTGATTATTATTATTTTATTTTGGTTGGTTTTTCCTTTTTAATTAAGAAAATAATTATTTTACATGTATCATAATCTAATTCATCGACCGACACATGTCATGATCTCGTAAAGTATAATTTTGACACATGTTGACTTCTCATGAGTATAACCTAAGTTTATATAATAAGATATATATATATATATGTGTATAATTAATTAATTATTAGTTATTTGTCTAATTTTTTTTGTTTTGTTTTTGCATAACAACTTCATCATTCCAATTAATCTCTATGTTTTTCCATGATTGTTTTTTGTTTTAGTCATACCATATATTCAAATTATAATATAACAACATTATGCTTGGTTAAAGATATTAAAATTTGTTTTATCTAGAAACTATAAGCATTAAAAGCTGATGTTTAAGATTTTTTTAAAACATAGGCAGAAAATATGGAAATTGGGTCCATAAATCAGATCTCTCTTGTGGTGTGTCTAATGGGGAAGAAGATGGACGGTTACCCATTGACACCCCACTTTATTTTACGGATAGATCGTGGCATACTATAGATTTTTGGAGTAAAACAAGATTAAATAGTCACTATTGGCGATGAGACATTATTGCTTATTAGGATGAAAGATTAGAAACGTTGTCTTTCCCCCACATTGCATACAGAGCTAGAAGCTCTTGTATGGCTATGCAGAGCTTAGCAGTCATCTCTTTGACGGATATCTTCTTTATCATGATTGTTTATATTTTATTGTTATGATTTCAAAGCCGGAAAATTGACCATACTTTTATTTGGAATTATGAGACTTTTTTTAGTACAAAGAGATATATTTATATTTTTTATGATTAGATATATTGTCCATAATGAGAATGTCTATATGAATTATTTTACAAAATGTGTAAGAGTACGTCAGTATATGTTTTCTATATTTCTTATGTAAATACATCGCTTTCTGATTGGTTCTCTTTCGAACCGAGTCACTTACCAACAACTTTGGCGAAAGAAAAAGAGTTTTGTAAGATTATTATTTCTGATATAAAAGGCTTGTGAGCTGTACCATGAAGCCCACTAGAGAGAAAGTTCGGCCCGTGAAAACGACGAAACTTTTATATATTTGACAAATGACACGTGAGGTTGAGAGAACAAAAAATGAAAACAAAAAAGACAAATGACACGTGATATTTATATTAAATTATTAATCGTTTACTAAACCCGACGAGAACCGGTTACCGGTTTAGAGGTAAGTCAGAAAAGAGCCAAGGATTGTCTTCTTCCACAATCAGAATCTGCCTGTGTGGCTTGTAATAAAGCTTCAATATCACTGAGGTCTTCAGATATATCCACAAAAATTAAAGTAATAAGAGGGAAAAAAAAAATCTCTATCTCTCTCAAGACTTGAAATTTACCTCCTTCTCTCTCCCTATACTTGCATGTATATAGAATCATATATTTGGAGATATACACAAAAGTGTTGTAGCCTCTGACGTGGTCGATTGTATTCCTTGCCTTTAGTCAATTTTTTCTTCGGATTGTTGTTCTGTAATATTATCCAATTGAAGCAAAAAGTTTGAGTTTTTAGGTTTTATGGATGACAAAAGCAAATGCTTTTAGGCGTTAATACTGTGGATTCATCTCAAAATGGCAATTAGTACTATGTTAGGGTCCATCTTTTGTTGCCCCTCTCCCAAGGTATTTCTTGCTTTCTTCTTCTTCCGCTTACTTGGATTCTGCATGAATTGAATCTCTATTGAATGAAAGTTTTCGTCTTTATGTGAAAACCGTTGCTGAAGAATTCAAGATTGTATCTTTAAGTTTTTGTGCAAAGCCTAATATTGGTGACAAGTGATTCCTGTTGTTGAGTCTTGGTTCTGATTTAGGGGTTCGATTCTATTGCAGGGGTATAAGATAGTTAAACAACAAAGTAGTCGATTGAAGCATTGTGTTTTAACGGTGAAATCGAGTGTTCCTGTGTATTCGGAAGGTGTAAACTATGGGATCAAGTTGCATTCTTTTGGGGCTAGAGATTTAGTTAAAAGAAGGGTTTTTCTGGATACTTCTAGAAGATTGTATTTCCAAGGTAGATGGTCTGAATTCTCAGGGAGGAGAGTGCAGACTTATGCAGGATTAGATGTAGCAAGTGCTGTTGATGTAATCAATGATCTTGGATTCGATACTTTGACCTTCTTGATGGTCACTGTTATTATTGTTCCTGTATTCAGAGTCCTCAAAGCTAGTCCGGTATAACAAAATGCTACACAGGTTGGTTTATATTCTCGGTTATAAATACTTGGGTATGTCTAACTTTTGTGTGTTTTTGATGGTTTCCCAGATACTTGGTTTCTTCTTTGCTGGTGTTGTACTCAATCAATTTGGTTTGATTAGAAATCTTACAGATGTTAAAGTTCTTTCGGAATGGGGGATTCTTTTCCTGGTGAGGTTTTGGCTCATTTTGTTGACAGAAAGCTTTATGCATTGAATTAGGGGTAATGACTGAGCTTTTCCTGGTTACCTTTGGCAGCTTTTTGAGATGGGTCTAGAGCTTTCACTTGCACGTCTGAAAGCTCTTGCAAAATTTGCTTTTGGCATGGGACTAACTCAGGTTTGGTCCTAACTACTCGCTTAAATTCCTTCCTATATCTTCACTTTTGTTAGATAAACAACTCAAGGCTCAAGTATCTCTAGGACTCGATTCCATTATGCATATTCTCTACAAGGATATCAGACACATACATTGTTTGTATAATGTTACCTTCGGTGTTTAATCTGACCCTTTGCGTTGGTTTGAAGGTTTTGTTATGTACACTTGCATTCACTGCTTTTGAACTCCCACCAAATGGAGCCATAGGAACAAGAATTCTCGAATTCCTCTTTCATTCAAGACCTGACTTGGTAAGTCTTTTCACTTGGGGTGTTCTTAAGATTCTCTTGCCATTTTAGTACCTTTTTTTCTATTTATTTCAAATTTAGCAGGAGCCTCTATTCCCAGTGTGATCATGGTCTTACAACTGTTAAGTTCCGATGCTTTATGCTAGGCTTTTAGAGGCTTAGAGCTATATCCTAATATGATCTTACTTTCTGTAAAACTCTAGGTCAACATTAGAAGCATTGATGAGGCTGTTGTCATTGGCGCTGCTCTCTCATTGTCATCTTCAGCTTTTGTTCTACAGGTACTAGCACAGTTGAAATACCTTCAAGTCTTATTTCTAGAATGGTAATGAGAAGAGGCAAACTCAAGAATTTAGTATAGTTTAATTGACAATTTCGAAATGTATAGCTTCTTGCAGAGAAAGGTGAGCTCCCTACAAGATTTGGCTCAGCAACTTTGGGAATTCTTCTTCTACAGGTTCTGCTTATCCTGTATAATTCCTATCTTCTACTCTGAATTTCTATCCGATACTCCATAAGTAGTGAAAATATGGATTTGGGAAAACAATCTCCTTTGGTCGAAATTCTCCCATGATATGCAAAAGTCTCGTGCAAATTCCTGAAGTAGACAAGCTTTTTCGCTTACAACTTCTCGCATTGCTTGCAGGATATAGCTGTTGTACCGCTACTAGTCATTCTTCCGGTGTTGGAAAGCCAGGTAACTTGGCTATCGCCTTCTTGAGCTTTTGTGGACTGTTTGCTATATAAAGCTATAAAAGCAGCATTAAACTTTTATTAGTATTGATCAAACCTTTGCACTTAATATCTGAATCTCATTAAATTTGTAAGGACATTGGTGGGGAAAGCATATGGCCAATGCTTGCAAAAGAAAGTGCAAAGGCTCTTGGTGGGTTGGGCATTCTCTCTCTTGGAGGAAAGTTCTTTCTCCGTAGAGTTTTCGAGGTAACTAATTTAGTGTCCTTATAACTTTAGAAAACCATTTCCTTTGAATCCCCCTTTTTAGTTAGTGAATACAGGACACTGTTTTATTTGGTGCAGAGCTTAACACTAAGCCCAAAACAATATTCAGGTTGTTGCAGAAACCCGAAGCTCGGAAGCTTTTGTGGCCCTTTGCCTTCTCACAGTTGCTGGGACTTCACTTCTGACTCAAAAGCTTGGTTTCAGTGACACGGTTTGATATAACTTCCCCTTCAATATAAAAAATCCATCTAATATCCTCACTCTAATGTCCCAACTCAATTTAACTCTAGCTTGGAGCTTTTCTTGCTGGAGCACTTCTAGCGGAAACAAATTTCCGAACACAAATCGAAGCTGATATTAGGCCATTTAGAGGTTTACTTCTTGGTTTGTTCTTTGTAACCACAGGAACTTCCATTGACATGGAGGTAAAGTGTTAATATTGTATTACATAAAGATTCAATTTTTTTCTGCTGAAAAATATTTTACATTTCATGTGATTACAAACTTTTGCAGGTTCTGTTTCGAGAATGGCCTAATGTCCTCTCACTCTTGGGGGGTCTGATTGTGATCAAAACACTAATCATAACCGCTCTAGGTCCCCGAGTTGGCCTCACATTACAAGAAAGTGTAAGAATCGGTTTTCTTCTATCTCAGGGAGGGGAATTCGCATTTGTCGTGTTCTCTCTAGCCAACAGGTTTTTTTCTAACTGCCAATATTATTGCTCAAATATCTCCGATACGTTTAAGTTAGGTGTGACATTTTCTATACTTATTAGGTGGTCATGATTGTTGCAATCATGTGCAGGCTAGGAGTGCTTCCAAATGAGCTGAACAAGCTTCTTATTATCGTAGTTGTTTTGTCTATGGCGTTAACACCTACGCTTAACCAACTTGGAAGAAGAGCCGCCGATTTTCTTGATGAGAGACTTGATCCCGGAGAGGTAACTTTTAAATATCTATTGCTATATGAAAAATAAGATTTGCATCCATCACAAATCTGTCTGAAAATTCTGCAGAAATTAGATGAAGAAAATGTGAACTTCGACGTTAGTGAATCAATTGTCATCATTGGATTTGGACAAATGGGTCAAGTAAAATTTATCTTCTTTCTTTTCTTTCTGGAAGTTGTTGCTCTATGTGGTTTTCTTATCGAATCGATATGATTTTGCAGGTGCTGGCCAATTTTTTGTCAACGCCATTGGTCTCAGATAGTGATCTTGTTGGATGGCCTTATATTGGTTTTGATCTGAATCCTGCTGTAGTGAAGGTCTGAAACAGATTACAGATTTGGTTTGTTCCTGATCTGATCAAATTGATGGCATCATAAACAACTGGTGTTTTTTGTCCTATGTTGGTTCTTGGCAGGAATCAAGAAAACTCGGTTTCCCGATATTGTATGGAGACGGATCTCGACCATCGGTTTTGCAATCTGCAGGTGTTTCATCTCCTAAAGCTATCATGATAATGTATAAAGGCAAGAAGAGAACCACTGAGGCTGTTGAAAGACTCCGACTTGCATACCCTGGGGTTAATTTCACTCTTCCTTCTTCCTATATCATTTCAAACATCTGATTAGTAAAAATTGCGAAATTGTCTAAAATGAATGCTTCTAACTTATTACCAGAGTCCGATTTACGCAAGAGCTCAAGATTTACCACATCTTCTTGAACTAAAGAAAGCAGGAGCCACCGATGCAATTCTTGAAAATGCAGAGGTAAACTTTCCTAGACCAATCTATTTCTTGATTACACTTGAGATTGGTGTCTGAACGAGTTTGTTTGTTTCGGTTTACAGACAAGTTTACAGCTCGGTTCGAAGCTGTTGACAGGATTTGGAGTAATGTCTGACGACGTAAGCTTTCTAAGTAAAGTTTTCAGAGATTCAATGGAGATCCAAGCTCAAGAAGAGATCACTGCTGCTGAAACCAATGCTGGTTCACAAGTTCCGCTCATGAAGCCAATGCAAATGAAAGCTTCTGATTCAAACTTAGTCTCTGCACAAGTCCAGCTCAGGAAACCAATGCAAGTGAAAGCTTCTGATTCAAACGCAGATTCTGCAGAAATTCTTCAAGAAACAGATGGTTTGAGTCAGGCTGAGATTGATTCTTCTGTGAATATAGATAACGGATTTGTTGGTAAAGCTGAGAAAGCTCAAGAGTAAATGCACAACATTTTTTCCAGCGATCCAAACTTAGTTTCCAATTTATTCTGTGATTATCATCATGTATAAAAATTTTCGATATCACTGTTACAAAAAAATCAATTTTTAGCTTAAAAAGCATTAAAATTGTTTTAAAGAAATGAAAGATTGTTTCGGCTTGAACTGAATTCGGCTCGGTTTGATGTTGGGTTCGGTTTACTCTTATGATCGTGGTATACATAAATTAACGCGCGTTTTAGCATAATCAGATGACGTAATAAGCGTCTTCTAATTGGGTGGTGTCTCCCACGCGCTTGTTGATTCGTCTTGCTGTTGTCAAAATTAATCAAATACCAGAAAAGTAAAACTATGTCCTTACTTATATATACGCACGCATATACACATGTATGTTAAGAAGAAGACGAATCTCTCGTTTTCAACTTTCGATTTCGTTCGTTTCTCAGTTCTCTGTAGGTGAAATTTTCAATCTGATAAAAACTCATTGCAATTCTTAGAAAGCTTCAATAGTTTCTGTTTGGGGTTCTTCTAGGGTATTCGTGAAGATTCTTAAATTGAATATTTGGGTGTGTTGATCGGATCGATTGAAACATGGCTCAGGCCGTAGAAGAATGGTACAAACAGATGCCGATTATCACTCGCTCGTATCTCACGGCGGCTGTTGTCACTACCGTCGGATGTTCGCTCGATGTATGTGCTAATTTGTATTTTTGTTTGGGTTCTTTGTTAATTTTGTGAAATTTCCAAGGTTTATTTTCTTCTGGATTTCTTAACCTATTGTTTACTTTCGGGAAATTACTTTGTTTCTAATCGTTTTTTATCACTAAGGTTGATCTCTTTTTTTTTTGTGCTGACCTAAATTAGGGTTTCATACCTTATTGATTGTTTTTTGTTTTTGTTTTTTGCAGATAATATCTCCATATAACTTGTACTTGAATCCTACCCTTGTAGTGAAGCAATACCAATATTGGCGTCTCGTTACTAATTTCTTGTATTTCCGAAAGATGGGTAATTTCTTTAACTCACGAATTGGATACAACGTTTGTGTTATTACAAACAAGTTCGTATTTTGTAAATTGAGCTCTGTATATAATTTTTTTTTTTCTGAAATGGGTTTCATAATTGATTTAGAGTGCTTATGGTTCAGAAACTTTAGGGTTGAGTTGAATTGTTGCATCACCTTCTTGACTGCTTGTATTTTTTTGTCACATTTCTAGCTCTTGACCGCTAACAAGGTTTAGCTGGCGTTTTGACTGATTGATTGTGTCTTCATCTTTTGTGGTTCTTTTTTTGCAGATTTGGACTTCATGTTTCATATGTTCTTTCTCGCACGATACTGCAAACTCCTCGAAGAAAACTCATTCAGGGGAAAGACTGCTGATTTCCTATACATGCTTCTATTTGGAGCTACTGTTTTAACTGGTATTGTTCTTATCGGTGGAATGATTCCGTACTTGTCCGCATCTTTTGCTAAAATCATCTTTCTCAGTAACTCATTGACTTTCATGATGGTTAGTAACTTCTGTCACACCTTGTTTCTCACAAATCGAAGTCATCTCAAAACTAGCTAACAGTATCCTCTGTTCAACAGGTCTATGTGTGGAGCAAACAAAATCCTTATATTCACATGAGTTTCCTTGGTCTGTTCACCTTCACAGCAGCTTACCTACCATGGGTGAGTTTAACTTTCTCGCTTCCTCTCTTTCGCCTAAACTTACCCACTTGAATGAAGAAATAACATCTCTGCAAATTGTGGCATTGTAGGTGCTTCTTGGGTTCTCTGTCCTTGTTGGTGCCAGTGCTTGGGTGGATCTTCTGGTAAAATACTCTATTATTCCCAAATTTCTTCTCCATGTTCCTTTGATCTTTATCCTCCACTTAATCTTAAGCCCATCCAAAACATTACAGGGTATGATAGCAGGTCACGCTTACTACTTTCTGGCTGAAGTTTATCCACGAATGACTAATCGTCGTCCTTTGAAGACTCCATCATTCCTCAAAGCCCTATTTGCAGATGAACTAGCCGTGGGTGCACGACCAGAAAACGTGAGGTTTGCTGCTGCGCCTTTCGATGAACTCCACCAAGACTGATTCAGATTGAAATGGCGATTCAGTTCGGTTATGTGGTCAGATAACTGGTAAAAAAAGCAGATGATACACAAAGTCTATCGACTCTTGGTGGCAGATGATACACAAGACTGACACGTTAGTTGTAACACACACCGTAGTTTCAAGTAGTTGGGTGTGCTATGGTTCCTTCTCTTTTTCTTCTTATCTATTATCTTAATGTGTATACAAACTTGCTTTGCTCTTAGTGTTTATGGATTATGGACACACTCAAATTGTACACAAAATCTCCAGAAATGTTGCTATGTTTCAGGTCAAGGTCTCTTTCTTTCAATTCTGACTCAAATATTTGATCTGTTCCTATCTCTCTAACCCCAATTCAAAACTTTGCAACAAACAACATTCATAGCATAAATTCTCTAGGATTAGGTTGGTGATGAGGGCACGTGCCCTCGAATTGCTTTATTTCTCCAATGTTCGATTACATAGCTCACCTATTTTCAGAAAAATCTTGAACACAAGCTCGGAAGAAATAAAAACGAAGGCATCTTTTTATCTATTTGATACAAGAAAAAAAACAAGACATCGTTTTTCAGTAGTTCAAAGGCTTCGCGTTAACAGCTACTTCCGTTTTCTATATTTATGTTAGCAGACAAAACAGTGACAGCTCTTTCAGCATTTTCGTATGTGGCTGGAGTGTGAAATATGCAAATGTCCCAAACTATGATCTTTTAATCATAGTCATAGAGATAGGTCTCTTCTTCCAGTATTGTACCCCATAAGCTGCAGTTGAACCCATAGTCGTCGAAGCAACTAACCAGCTGAATAGAGACCAAATGAAACCAATAATAAGATTTCACAACATACTCCATATGTTTAATAACTTAAAGATAAAGACTTGTTATTCCAAAAAAGCCTATTACCTTAGATACGTGAGCCATGTTTGGGTATCTGGATTCCCAAATTCGGGTTGAAGGACTGCACCAGCGACTAGAGCCAACTGGAAAACCGTATTCACCTGTAATCATGTTTCATTAACCAACCAGTTAGGCATACCAAAAGACTTTATTTTTGTATGTACTCTTGGAGCCAAGATGAGCCATCATACCTTGCTTATAAACAATGGTTCAACTTTCTGAGAGCTTGAACCATCGAGGTTGAAGAAATCACTACAACTTTTCCACTGAAAGAAACAAGACCAGCATGATTCTCATCAATAATTTTAGCTCATGTCTTGTTAAACCATATGGTCAAGCGGGAAAAAATGTAGAGAAATTAGTTGAGAGGTCTAGTTCAGAGTTATGTAAATTCACCTTCCAGTCCAAGTTCAGTGCCCTCAGGTAAACTGCACCACCAACGAGTGCAACATCCCGCAACACCACAATTCCAACCAGCGCAGCTTTAGAACACAAATGCCACATACACCCAACCAAAACTGAGTTTAGCATCAGAGTGTTTTTGAAAAGTTTAAAGGAAGTGTTGCAATATAGGACTATGTTAACTAACAACCGCAGCCAAATTTAGCAGCTAGTTAGTTAATTTAGTAAGATTCTCTCTTGATATATATATACATGCACTCTTTTAAGGAGGTTCCTTCTTTGAGATCGAAGGACTGAAAATGAAAACTACAACGGCTTTGATGCACTTCTCCAGCATAGATAATTCAATTCAAGTGTAAATCAACACAGATTTTTCTTGTATGAGGAAATCCCCCATCAACTTCGTCAACTCTACACATATCAAAATTCGGTTGTAATTGCTATCTTGTTATCTACTAGAACCAGAACAGATCAAAGAATACTCACGATGTAAAAGATCCTTCTGCACCATTGCTAATGCAACACTCCCGATAAGAACCTGAATTAAAGACGAGTGAATAATCAAGAAAGCTAAAGTAAAATAAAACCACAGACATGTATGCAGCTTGAAACTTGTAACCAACCCTAAACCCTAAACACATTCAAAGAACATCCACAATGAACTAACAACAAGAAACGCATAATAGATCAAAAGAGTTTACCTTGTCTGCAAGAGGATCAAGGTAAGATCCAACCACAGAATTAATCTTCATCCTCCTCGCCATGTAACCATCTAACTACAAAAAATCAAGAATCTAAATAAGTAAGACTCAAAACACAATCTTCTTCTTCCTAATACTATTAACAAGTTCAACAAGAAGATGAATACCCAATCACTAGCTCCAGAAATAGCCAACCCAAAGAAAGCAGAAGTATACATTTCATTCGAGATCATCCACCAAAGCGCAGGACCAGATACTAATCTTGCCATAGATATCAAATTTGGCACAATAACAAAATTCTTGACTATTCCACCATTTTCTTCCTTGGAATCGTTGCGATCCACGTTTGGTACCACTGCCTGTAACCCTAACTGTCTCGGAAACCTATTTCTGTTTCTAATTCGATCCAATCTAAGATTTAGAGCTTCGACCTTTCTAAAAACAGCGCCGTTTCCGCGCCAATGCAAAGGCGTAGCAGACTGGAGAAGTTTCCAAGGAGGAGAAGATAGGAATAGAGGTCCGCGAAGAGGAACGAACCATTTCGAAATCGGAGACAAACGGTGTGAGAAATGTGGGAACAACGGCGAAAACTGCGTTGGGATTAAAGAAACGGTTCCGCCGGAAGATACGGTTGTGGCGGCGGTGAAGAATGGTCTTGTTTTCCGATGATTGACTTCAATTAGCTTTCTCAGAGATCTGTGAATCGCCATTGATCAACAAAGAAACGTCTTTTTCATTTATATCTATTTATTTATTCATTGTTTTCGTTAATTGGAATTCGAATTTTGTTTGGATCCTTTGTCACCGGGAAGGAGGAAGATGAATCAGAAAGGCGACTAGGTTTTCGAATCTTGAGGGTTTTGACTTGAGCCACGTGTAATATTTATGATACACGTGGAAGCTTTATGTATACGTGGCGAGACCAATCGGTTTAACCGGAATAAGAAGTTGGAGTTAACGTTAAGTTTTTTCGGTTTGGGATAAAATTATTGGTTTTCTAGATTATTTGGTTTGGTTTTCGTTCGGCAAATTTTTGATTAAATTCAATATGAGTTTAATATTTAGGATTATAAATCAGCTTAAATTTCGAGTTTGATTGATTCAGACATTTTAAAAAAAACAATACCTTTGTTTTGAAAATAATATAGTACAATCGAAATCCTGAGATAAATGTTATTCATTCGAACAAACCAATGAACCAAAATACATTTTGTCCGGTTTGATATAATAAACCAACCAAATAAAGTAAAACCGGTAAAATCTGAGGACTAAACATTGTACTCGGGCGAGGCTGATTCAAAAATCAACCTAAGCTGTTGCTTGACTACATCTTCTGCAAACGTTGCGTCTATGGCGGTTCTAGCCAATGCAAAGGTTTCTGTTTTACCAAGACCTTCATAGGAAAACCACATTTAGATTCTTGAAAATGTATATTTCTTTGTGAATCACACCAGTCTCAAGAATCAAAAATCAGAAAAAGCTCTGTCACTGTTGGATTTGAACTCAAGTTCATAAACTTACCAAAGGCACGAACAGCTAGAGCATACTCATTGGAGATGGTAGTAGAGAAAACTCCAAAATCATCAGTGCATAGAATCAATGGATGATTCGCCTTGTAGAGATCAGCTGTTAAGATCAAGATTAAGGTGTTTGATTTTGGCTTTGATGCATCTAACAATGAAAAAGGAGAATGTGAAACAAAAGCAGGGGAAAGAGAAATATCTAACCGAAATGGTGTATATCAATGGAAGATATAGATTTGGTTATGATGTTGGATGATAGACATATTTCGACCTGCATAAAGTAGCCGAATGTCGAATGGTTTTAAAAGATAAGATCATATGAGAGTGAAAACAAAGAAAACATACAAAAAAAAAAAAAAAAAATATTTTTTTTAAAAAACAAAAAATTTAAATTTTTTTTTTTTGAAATAACAGGCATGGCCAACTCGATGCGGTTTGAAATCAAGCATGGCTTCAATTTCTTTCGGATTGGGGACCTACAAAGCACTAAGATAACGAAAGTAGTAGACAAACTTAATAAAAGAAAAATTTGAAAATCAGTTAGTGGATTTTGAAGAGTTAATACCTCTCCACAGTGAAGAGTGATGTAAAGATCGTTGTCTTTAGCAAATTGTAATGCAGGCAAGAAAGTGCTCCTACAAGAACATGAAAGATTTCAGACGCAACTAATAGAGCAAAGCAAAGGAGGCGAAGAAGAAGAAATTATACAAACAATTTACCATTCTCCAACAAGAGGATTCCCTGAAAGATCGATACCAACAACTCCGACATCTTTCATGTCCAATGCGAGCTTAACCTTTGGAAGGAAAAAAGAAGAATCTTTCATTGGTATTTTACGTTTTCGAGTAGCTTTGCTTGTTTTCAAACACTTACCGTTTCCATTGCGGACTCGGTTGTTTCTCTACGGTCAATACTAAGAAGAAGTCTAACAAAAATCTTCTTTCTTTGAATTCCATCACACACATTGTGCGGCTTTTCAGAATCAGAAGCCGTAACAAAATCAATATCGAATTCACTGATAGATTTTAGACCTTCAATTACAGCTTCCATGTAAGAACGTTTACTCATACCTATCGAATCGTTCCTCTACAAACAAACAAACAAACAAACAGTCTCACATTTTTCAAATGTATAAAATCTAACTTATAAGTAAGAACATTTGCATGACAAATTGTGTATACCTTTGGAGTTGTTCGTAACTCAAGATAAACCACATTCTCTAAAGAAAAGTCTTCAACAACCTGTGAAAGAGAAGACCAGTTAAACCAAGCTAAATTGATGTAAAACTGAAAATTAGGGTTTTACCTCTCTTGTGATCCTTGTGACAGTTTTGTGATCAGTAGTGATCTTATGGATCAAATCAAACAACTTGAAGACCTCATCCAAAGATCGATCATCTAAAAAAAACATCAAAATTTTGAGTTTAGTCCAAACATGAGAAACTACTTCATGCCATTTGAGTAAACCAAACTAAACTAAACGATTTTTAAGAACAAAGACTTACTTCTTCGAATGACATTTTCAAAATCAGCGAACACTATAACACCTTTCTCACCAAGAACCCTAGCAAGCTCTCTGTTCATTAAAAAGAAACGAAACCCATCAAATTTCAAACCTCAAATCGAATTATTGATCAGTGAAATTGCAGAAGTTGCGAATACGAAAGATGTAGATAACGAACAACAGTCGAAAGAAAGAAAGAAAGAAAGAAAGAAAGAATCGAAATTTGGAGACTTACAGAAGAGTGGAGTCTCTGATAGAGCCGTTGAGATGAGCATGAAGCTCGATTTTGGGCAGTGAATTTATCCATTCCATTTTATTTTTGTTTTTGTTATTAGAGAAAGAGAAGAGATGAGACAATACGGATTAGACGTTTCTCTTTCGAGGAAGACGAACACAGTCACAAAAGTTGAGCTGTAAAGACTAATTTTATCCGTTGAAGTAAAAAAAAAAAGTCAATAAAAATCAAAGAAGTTTTGGGCTTGTACGGCCCATTTCAGTCCATATCACAGTGATTAATCTTCATTAACTTAACAAAGCAGCTATAAGTAGGCTGGGCAAAAGTAACCAGATCCGAATACCCGATCCAAATCCGATCCGAAATTTAGAAATTTTTAGAATATTTCTAAATTTCTATATCCGAACCGAATCTGATCCAAATCGAGAACCGAATGAGTATTCGAAATACTCAAGTATAATTATATATTTACAAATATTAATTATATTTAGATTTAATATAGTCTAATTACCTAAAATTACAATTATAAAGTTAGATATATCAATTATTTTAAAATCAAAATAGTAAAATATCAAAAATAACTAAATTATAAAAAAAAATTAATTATATTTGTAAAAAATTTATTCAAATTTAACCAAATTCTATTCAAATTTAATCATTTTACTATCCAAACTCACACTTCGAAAATGAGGATTCATTTATCTGAACCAATTTAAGCATAAAATAGTTTTTTCACATAAATATTATTTGAATTATGTACTCCAAATTAGTTTTCACTTCATTTTTTTGTTTTCTTTGAATGTCACTTAGCTTCATGTTTTACGGTTTTAGTTTTCAATTAAATTTGGTTTTAAGTGCCAAATTGAATTATAAACCAAATGTCCAATGACTACTTTCGTTTCCCCCCCCCCCCCCCCACCCCCACCCCAGGGATTCTTTTATCTGATTTCGCCTTACAAAGTCGTCGAGCATAAATGCACAATAAATTTCTAGCATAGTTTATTTTTTGGTTAAATTTTTCTAGCATAGTTTAAATGTATCAAGATGGACTACAGATTCTCTACAGATTCTCTTACAATCTCAAGCAACCGAACCTTCAAACTTCATTGTGGAAACTTCATTGACCAAGAGGCGTGTGCTTCGCAAGCTTCATTCATCTAAGCATAAGTGCAACAGCTTGAGAAAGGGAAGAGAGCTCGAAGCAAGTTCGTTAGAAGTAGTCAAATCTTCACTTCACCATAAAATCAGTCATTAGTGTGAGATATATTAAGGTATATCTTTGTATCCTATTTATCTCACGAAGAGCCCGGGTTTCTCTACCTCGTTTAACTCCCCTTAGCTGTCTCATAGAGAAGATGATTCGCCCTCCACATCTAATAACTCATTACTCACTCTCAGCTTCTTATCCCATAGCCATAATACTCTGCTTAATTTTCTGTAACATATTGTTTAACATTCCAGCAACTGAAACTTGGTTCCACTAATGCTCATCTTAACCAAAACATGAAGATAATCTATTACGTTCTCCTTTGCTAATAAACAAACACATCCATCTGTCTTTTTCTTTTTTTCCATCCATTAGCCACCAAAAATCTGCATTTAAATACTCAGCCTTTCCCTTTGACATTTCATCAAAATACCTTGTGTGCGCTTCTTGAACTTTTGTATTGAAGATAGATAATAGCTTATTAAAGCTTTATTTAGTGCAAAACTAGGAAAGGAAAGAGCTTAAGATTGTCACCAAGATAAGTAATACTTTGATTCAATCATAAAATGAGGAAGAAGGAGAGTTGCGTCTTTAAAACTCTTTAAGTTACATTGCATTGATGACCTAAAGATATTTATATGATGAATCTCTACTTGCTAAAACCGTAGTTAGATGGGCTATTGAACTTGTCATAAACATATAATTGGACCTTGTTGTGGATGCTCTAATATAACTGTATCAAGGGTTCAAGGCGAAGGACTCGAAAGACGAGTCACGTGGATGTGAGGAAGACGAATCTAGCTATGCTGTGGTAGTATAGATGGGTTTTATTTAAGAAAAATAAGTTGTGGTTGATTATTACTGTGTTAACTAGTATATAGTAGTAATTAAGAAAGCTAGCCAATATGGTTGCACCAAAGTGGCGCACAAGCTTCCGAAAGCTGCCATGAAATACTTTAGAACACCTACTGAAGAAATAAAATACATTATCACAATTTGCTGAAACACTTAATGAAGAAATGAAAAAGCTCAACATCAAAAGACAAAAATGATACACTTAAAGTTTTTCGATAAAACAGTGACAAATACTTCAAAGTCAAATGTGTAAATTCCTTAGAAAAACTTGCGAAGACTCCGAGTCCAAGCCCATGAATAAAGAAAGGAAAGAAACACAAACTTCCATTAGAGTGAGGGACTTGGGTAGAGGCCGTAGAAAGGAAGAAGCAAAATTGGTTTACTCTTTACTGTTTTTTTCCTCAACATGTAACATAAAATGTTTTAAAAATAAAATTTAGTGGTAAAGAAGATGGTAAAGAAAAAAGAACTATTTAAATGTTATTGTGCCGAATATTTTGCTTTAGTAACTAATTATTTCCAGTTATTCCAAGAGTAAATTCGTAACAAAATTTAAAAACTTCACGAGTTTACTTTATCTTGTAGTTGAATCTAGATTTTATAAGTAAATTCCTATTATCCTATAGATTTAAGAAATTTCAAATTATAAGAAGCAACGAGACCAATGTTTACAGAAAACATAAGACTAATCCAAAAGTAAAGTTTTAATGAAGAACCTTGAAAGACAATTTGTTGCTGAAGATCTTCAAAATCTAGTGGGAACTGTTTTTCCTAGTAGAAATCTAACTCATGCGTACAATAATAAGTTTGATGGATATAAGTTGAGAAATGTTTATTCTCTTCCTTATAAAATGAGGAAATTAGTTTAAGTTCGATTCTATAACACACAAGCAAATGAGGTCACAGTAAAAGTCAAATATCAAAGAAGGTTACTCAAAACGGTTAAAAATAATAACTGGGCGTAGTTAATAACTGACAAAAAAAGGGGACAAAAAAGGGATTTTCAGAAAATAGAGATACAAAATTGACAAGTAAAAATAAAATAAAAACTTCCGTTGTCTCTCTTTCTCTTTCTCCCTTCCCCCGAGGGTGGCGATTCGAGTTTCCATGGTGGACACAAACCCTAGCCCTATGCTGACATCACTAATTATCACTCATCACTATTGAATTGGTGATGGAATCGGAGAAAATACTCTCAATTACTAGCACCGTCCGCAAAGGTATGTCCGTTGAGTTGCCTCAGAAACCGCCGCCACCGCCGTCGTTGTTGGACCGGTTCAAGGCTTTACTTAATCAGCGTGACGATGAGTTCGGTAGTGAAGAAGTTTTGCCTCGGAGTATGGATGAGATGGTTCAACTTTACGAGGTTGTTTTGGGCGAGCTTACTTTCAATTCTAAGCCTATCATCACTGATCTCACCATTATCGCTGATGAACAGCGAGAATATGGTGAAGGAATCGCCAATGCTATTTGTACTCGAATCCTTGAGGTCTGCTTCTGTTTTCTTTCTACAATTGAAAGCCTCATTGTGTGCTGGTGCAAGAAATTAGGTTTTTGATTGTCAGAGTTATGCAATTAGAGAAGAATGTTTGATTTGGGGTTTAGTGAACTGAATACAGAGTTTTTATGATACAATTTTCATGTATATTGCAGGCACCAGTTGAGCAGAAGTTGCCTTCTCTCTATCTTTTAGATAGCATTGTCAAGAACATTGGGAGGGATTATGTTCGTTATTTCTCATCACGTTTACCGGAGGTGAGCAGTCTATAACTGAATTGTTTTGTATAGGGCTGAAGCATGCTTATAAGAATGGTTTTGATTCATGTCTGCTACTTTAGGTCTTCTGCCTAGCATATAGGCAAGCGCATCCGAGTTTACATCCTTCAATGCGGCACCTGTTTGGGACTTGGTCAAGTGTTTTTCCACAACCTGTACTACGCAAGATTGAGGTGCAATTGAAACTTTCATCTGCAGCAAACCATCAATCTTCCTTAGGGGCTTCTGAGCCTACTCAACCAGCGAGGGGCATACATGTTAATCCAAAATATCTTCGTAGGCTGGAGCCTTCAGCTGCCGAAAGTGTAAGCCTTTCTCTTTGACTGGAGCAGAGGTGTCATGGGATGCATCTGCTACCTTGAAGCTATGATGTGTTGATTTTTTTCCTACTATGCTCAGAAAACTTGGTATTAAATTAGTCTAGCCTCATAGCGGTCTTGTTCATGGTATCTCTTCGGTATCCTGTGATAGTCATATTTGAATAGTTAGATGTTTACTTTCTTCAAGTAATCAATCTGGTTGTGTGCATTCTTACAAATGAGTTTGTTAGTGCATGTAAAGGAAATTTTTTAATGAGACTACAGAATATTACTGGTTATGCATCATTTTTCATTCTGAACTAGTTTTGTATGCGTTTTCTTCAAATAGTGATTTACACCTAACATGCATTTTTCGTAACTGGGTCTGCTTATATGCAGAATTTGAGAGGAATAAGTTCCAATGCAAGAGTATATGGCCAAAATTCACTGGGTGGGTATGATGATTTTGAAGATCAGTTAGAGAGCCCATCTTCTCTTTCTGGACCAAGGTCTACTACAGCTGGAAGTATAGCCCTCTCATCTTCTGCAATTGGAGGTAACAATCTTCACTCTTTCATTCAATCTTCAGCCCTGTAAGACTTTATTGACTCTAAGTAACCCTTTATATTATCCCAATGACTCTGCAGCAGATGGTTTTCCAAGGAGGTTTAGTGATGGAGCTAATCCTTCTAATCAAGCCTTTAACTATGGAATGGGTAGAGCTACTGGCAGAGATGATGAACATATGGAATGGCGAAGAAAGGACAACTTGGTTCAAGGAAATGACCACGAAAGACCCAGAGCTTTGATTGATGCATATGGAGTTGACACCAGCAAGCACATAACCATCAATAAACCAATTCGGGATATAAATGGCATCCACAGTAAGTTGGTTACACCATGGCAGAACACTGAGGAAGAAGAGTTTGATTGGGAAGATATGAACCCTACCCTAGATCGTAGCCGGGCTGGTGAATTTTTGCGATCATCTACCTCAGCATTAGGAAGTGTAAGGGCAAGACCCAGACTAGGAAATACAAGTGATTTTCATTTAGATTCTGACATTAAGAACGGTGCAAGTCTTCAGCTACGAGAAAATTGGAATTCGTCACAAAATTTCCCTCATTTATCCAGCCGTGGTAATACCAGGGCAGGAAATGACTTAAAAGCATTGGCTTCATCTGTAGGATTAGTATCGTCAAACAGTGAATTTGGGGCTCCTCCATTTGATAGTTTTCAAGATGGTAACTCACACTTTGGTCGGGGCCTTCCTGTGAGGCTTGGGTCTTCTGGTGCCGACGCTCTTCCTGATGGGACATGGCCCCATTTGAGTGCTAGGGGATCCAACTCTCTCCCTGTACCTTCAGCTCACTTGCATCATTTGGCAAATCCTGGTTTGCATGGTAAGCCTTTCTATAGGCCCGAGAATCAGGTCACCCTGAGTCATGTTAATGATATGAATCAACAGAATCAGTTGTTAGTTAATTATTTGCCGTCGTCATCTGCAATGGCAAGGCCAATGCAATCACTGTTACCCCACGTAAGTCATGGGTACAATTCACACGGGTCAACTATTAGACCATCTTTATCAATCCATGGTGGGGAAGCCATGCATCCTCTTCATTCAGGGGGTTTATCTCAAATAGGATCCATTTCTCAGAATGCTTCGTTGGGAAACTCTAATCAACCACCAGGCGGCGCATTCTCTGGTCTGATTGGCTCTCTCATGGCTAAAGGTTTGATCTCGTTGAACAACCAGCCTACTGGTCAGGTAATTATTCAAATCATCTCACCCTTTTGATGCTTGAGAGTCTTTTTCTTCTTGCTTTTATCTTGAATAGTTGGTTTTTATATTCAGGGATCATTGGGGACGGAGTTTGATGCGGACATGCTCAAGATACGAAATGAGTCTGCAATCAGTGCTTTATATGGGGATCTCCCTAGACAATGCACAACCTGTGGTCTACGCTTCAAGTGCCAAGAAGAGCACAGTAAGCACATGGATTGGCATGTAACCAAGAACAGGATGTCCAAGAACCATAAGCAGAAGCCTTCTCGGAAATGGTTTGTAAGTGCTAGCATGTGGCTTAGTGGTGCAGAGGCACTTGGAGCTGAAGCAGTACCAGGGTTCTTACCTTCAGAGCCAACAACAGAAATGAAGGATGACGAAGAGATGGCAGTTCCTGCAGATGAAGACCAAACTTCATGTGCATTATGTGGTGAGCCATTTGAAGACTTTTATAGTGATGAAACAGAGGAATGGATGTACAAAGGTGCAGTGTACATGAATGATCCTGATGGATCAACCGCAGATGTGGACAAGTCTCAGTTAGGTCCTATAGTGCATGCAAAATGCAGGCCAGAGTCCAATGAGGTAAGCCATTCTATGCATTCTCATTAACTTCATTTGCATTCATGTTATGCTAATAAGTTTTAGTAGCGCAGTTGAATTCATAATCGTTGTAGCTAACTGTTATAAATATCATCCAGCCTTGTGATATCCTGATAATGGCTTTTTCAGGGTGATATGGAAGAGGGTAATCAAAGAAAAAGGATGCGGAGTTAGATCCCTTAGACCGAGTTTTAGGTCTTTTTCTTGATTACATTTAAGTTACATTCTTATTTCTTCATCTATATGCCCTTTGTCACACAATACCATTGATGAAGAGTAGTCTTCTTCCTCCTAAAACTGTACTATTGAAAAAAAGAAAATAGAGGTTACACCCACATCTCTCATTGCTCTTTATGCCTCTAAAATCCTGTTGTGCCTTAGGACATGGATATCGTGTAACTGTTGTGCATTAACTGCTACACCTAACCTTGGGTGCTTGTAGTAAAATCAGATCTCACAACGGTAGTTACACTATGTAGATGGAATACAATGTATTTGTTTCGGATTTGTCTTTTTTTTTTCGTTTTCAACTTTAGATATTGCAGGGAAAGTCCGAGAAGACTGATGTTCGAGTGTGAACAGATTTCCTAAGATGAAAGGATCTCGTAGAAGTTGTTGCTAAGAGAATCAGTTTCAGGTTTTTCTTTAGAGCTTTCCTTGTTGGAATTTTACTTCTTTTTTTATGTTAGGCTGTTAGCTAAAAGTGTTGGTTAATTACTCTTGACTCTGTCTATAATGAAACAACTTTTACTTTTCTTTAATATGAACCTTTTGATTTTGCATTTTTATCCGATTGTAACTTCGTACGTAGAGGACAAAGCAGTAAGTAATTAGAGATTTTTATTAAAATGGGCACAATTCAGTTTTTTATTAAAAGGTAGAATTGTTTTTTTATTAAAAGGTATACCCTTTTAATATAACCATCTCTAATGATGCAATATCCAAAATACCCTTGTCAGATAGATTACGTGTCTCATATATGTTTGAATTTTTTTTTGAACCTCGTTTGGACAATTTTGTGCTCGAGTGTGCCATTATCGTAGACGAAAATGATTATAGACAAAAACCACACAAATGAACAAGTTTACGTGGACAATCTGCAGTTGTCTATTATCTTCATAATACATGAAGATTCTTGACGGTGGACCACTATTATGTGGACAATATTTGTCCTCCATTCTCCTATATTATAGACAATGTGCAGTTGTCTATCAGCGCCATAATACATGAAGATTTTCAAAAGTGGATCACTTTCGTTTCGACAATTTTTTGTCCTCGAGTGTATCATTATCATAGACTAAAATGACTATAGACAAAAACCACACAATGGACAAGTTTACATGGACAATTTGCAGTTATTTATTTTTGGTGTAATTTATTTTTGGTGTCCTTTGCACCAGAATACACGTAGATTCATGTGGACAATATTTTCAAAAGCTTCGCCATTGTTGTCTACAATATGAATCGGAGATAATTTGACAGACATTCTTAGAAATTTGCAGATCTTGTGTTAACAGTTTACAGACATTCAAAAAGACAAAGTGAGGGAGTTTTTGCTGTGGCAGAGACGAGATCTAAATGTGGTAGACAAGATCAACATGTGATAGACGAGATTTAAATGTGGTAGACGAGATCCACTTGTGAGAGACGAGATCTACGTTTTGTAGCCGAGAACTAAAAGTGGTAAACAAGATCTTGAATCTAGTCCATGGACAGAACTTGAATCTCGTCTACGAAATAAATAAAGAAAACAAAATATTAATCCGTTTTCTTGTTTTCTCGTTTTACAAAAGTTAAATTGGTTTTTCCAAGACCAAGAAAATTAACAAAGCTTATAAAAGTGAACTGTGAATGACACGAGATCTTCGAAAAACAGTGAGATTCCAAAGTAGAAATACAAAAAAGGGAAATTTCAGAAGTGTTCAAAAACTGTCAACGACGCAGAAACGCAAAATAGACAATTAAAAAACGTGGTTTCCAGCATAAGTCAATACCCGAACCTCTTTACCCTTTCTTTCTCATCACCTCTCCGGGATGATGAAATTAAACGCAAAAGGTGCGTTCTTGACTTCCTTTGGATTTCAAAACACACACAAAATTAGAAACCTTAACCGCCATTTCTTCATTCCTTTCACCACATTCTTATCCTTACTTCTGCAATAGAAAAAAAAACACAACCACATTAGTAAACGAGATATCCTTGTTACTTGCTCCACAAGAATCCCATTAGGTTAAGATCTTTGTTGTTTCAAACGTTAGAATCATACCTGAAAAAGCTACGGTCCTCCTCCTCCACCTCCACCGTCACAAGCAACAGCAGCTTTAATCCTCTCAACCGTACATTTGATGAGACTATTAACCGTAGCCACCGAGCCAAGAGAGAGTTTAGCTGTAGGAACAGAGTCAACAAGAATCTGAAACGCAACCGTTAAAAGCGAACCACCACAACTCCCAGAAGCAGCAGCAGCAGCAGAAGAAGAAACCACTTCTTGATTCCCATCTCCTCCTCCTCCAACCGAACCATCAGGTAAAATAGCAAAACCAGAAGGCAACAACGCCACGTAATCAGGATCTCCACCGCTTAGAACCACGTTCATCGCCACTATATCCACTGGCGCATATATCACATACGATCCTGATGCGTCCGTACAACTCTCCTGTAGAATCAACATGTTGCTCTGGCTCGATTTCCCACTCTGTTACAACAACAAAGTTTCTAAATCTGGAAACTAAGTATTAAGCAGAAAAAATCAAGATTAACAATGGTCTTACATTGACTCGGAGCAAAGAAACACAATTTCCAGGTTCACGACCATTGGCTATATGAGCCATTTCTTGAACCATTCCTCCATTCGAAAGAATATCCCACTGCAAAAAATTCAAGATTGAGACTTTGAGTGGTGATAAATTATCTTTAAGGAATTATGTTTGTTTTAAATTTGTGTTACCTCGCTTCGGGAATTTTCGTCACGGAGGAAATCAAAAACCCGTTGAGGAGCCACTGGGATCCAAAACGACGTCGCTGCACTAAGGACAATACCCGGAGGTCTTCCCGGATCATCCATACTCTTCCGGGTCATGACCCGAACATCATCGGATCCTGAATCTGAAAATGTAGTCCAGTTGTGTGCAGTCGACGCGCCCACACCACTGCAAAAGCTCATAACCATCCTCTCAGCTAACTTCAACATACTCTTCCTTCCTTCTGCACTTGTTATCACTGCATAATTACCACAATATTAAAGGACCTAATTAGTAAACAAAACAACTTTTTCAATTCCGCCCCAACATATTTAAAATCATCAAATAGCCCTAAAAATGTGACAAATCAGTACCCGAAAGATCACCCGCAGGAATGTTGCTAGCCATCGAACTTGCAAGCCGCTCGCATTGACGTTCGAGTGTAGCCACCCAACGTTTCGCACCGAAAGCTAAACCGGAATGAACCAAAGGTTTATACATATTGTGAACCGATCTATCATCCACTTCCATATGCTCTATCCATGTAACCTTTCAACACAAAATTCATCACCCAATAATAAGTTTTTTAAAATTTAAATTTTAACCTTAAACTCCATAAACACACAATTTAAACCCTTTGTATTGTCTAAATTTACCTTAGAATAACCATTAGGCAATTCTTGAATCAGACAACCTGAAGGCCTTCTTCTAGTTCTTGAAATTGGTCTAAGGCTGTCCAAAGAGACATCAACCACAGCCCAAGAACCATCGCTATGTTGTTTACAATATCTCACAAAGTAGTTCTCACGCGTTGGGACTAGCGGCGACGGGACTTGAAACTCAGCTGTCATCTTCACATATATAAAAAAAACACAAACGGGAACAAAAAGAAACGTTTAAAAACACCATTAGGTCTAGTTTCTTGATAAGCAAGTAATAAAATCGATGCACATACCACTTGCAAGGCACCATTGTAGTTCCCAGCAACTCCAGTGGAGAGAACCTCAAGCGTTAAGGCTCTTGACACGATCCCAGAGAAAACACAAGACCATTGATTCTTAATTCCCACATCAAAAAGATTAAAAACATTAGTTAGTTCTCAATCGTTATAACTTCAAGATGAAGAAAGAATTTTAATTTAAATTAATTACCACATCCATGAGAATCTCAACGAGATTGATATGATTCATTATAACAACAGCTGATTCTCTAGACGCCTCTGATCTCAATCCTAATGGCTTTGGTCCAATGCCTCTCGGAAACGTTCTGAAATACTCTTCTTCATTGAGAATCTCATTCGAGTTATCAGTTGAAATCCATAAAGGATCCCCGGCTTGAGCCATTCTCACGAGTTCTTCCATAGCTGCAACCGCTAGCTCGACGATTATGGGCTTATCTGTCTCAGAAGGGATTGAAACCGACCTCAAGATGTCCCCGGTTCCATACATTTCTCCTACATAGCCAGTTTGGTTCCCAAAGTTTCCAACTTCAAGATCAAGCGAACGAGACGGCGCTTGGATTGCTAATGGAGTGAAAGACGATCCCAATGGCTTCCCAACGTATTTGGCAGCAATAGCAGAGATCCTATCAATCTGTAGATCAATTTGTTAATAGATTCAGATTGTTTATCCAATTCAACTTAAGTCACATTTTCATGAGTATATACATATATACCTCTTCACGGAGTCGAGCATTTTCGATCCTGAGATGTTGTTCATCGAATGACATTTCTCCAATGGCAGCAGGACCGCCACAATTAGGACATGTAGCATTGCTTAGAGCTTCTTTGTATCTATTGTTCTCTGCTCTGAGTTTGTCATTGTCTGACTTTAGAATCTGGTTCTCATGCCTCTCTTGTTGTGCCTATAGATATTATTGCACACAAAAAATTTGTTAAGAGTTGTAACTTCTAATCTTTTGTTGATATGAAATTAATTAACTATGTAAAATGGTAACAAACCTTCATTTGTGTGCGTTTGTTTTGGAACCAAAACTTTACTTGAAGAGGCTCTAAAACAAGATCGCGGCTCAGCTCTTTTCTTTGCTTATCGTCTGGATGAGGACATTCTTTAAAGAACCTGAAAAATCCAAAAAAAAACACAAAATGTATTTAAAATTTTACAATCGATTAATTATGATATGAGTTACGAGTTTTGAGTGTTTTTTTGTTTCATACGACTCGAGTTCTTGAATTTGGCGCTGTGTGTGACGATGGTAACGCTTCTTTTTGTTGGGACGTTGGTTAGGATCTTGAAGTTCTTCACCGGAAGGATTCTCGGTGGTGACTTCGGCACCGGACTTGGTCTCAAAATCATCATCTCGGCTTCCGGTGATTCCCAAGTCATTATCGGATGTACTCTTAGTGGTCATATCGAACATATGATGGCTCTCGAACATGTTTGGCTGATACATTGTGATGATGATTCGTAGTAATCACAGTAATATTGGTTTTTGTAGTAGTCAACTTTGGGTTCCTTTCAAATCTTCAAGGCTGTGATCTAAATCATTTCTTGAATTGATTTTCTTCTCCAAGTATATCTTCCACTATCCCAAATCAAAATCAAAATCAAAATCAAATTAGTTAAAAGATTATATATGAAAACGCTTGTATATGAAGAAGAAAGAAGATCATTATGGAAATGGAAGAAAATAATGATGTTAACGGAAAGTAATTTCTAGGTGTTAAGAAACTATATATTACCTTTTAATTTATAATTTTATCATTTTCACAAATAACAGTTAATAAACAAAGATTCGGTCTTTTTTACCCTACATTTTTTGGTTATATTTAGGCCTACACTTTATAGATAAAACATTATTCAACATAAAAAGTCTTAGCATGTACTAAATGGTAAATCATGAGAATTATCTAAGATGTTAATAGTAGATAAAAACCAGAAATATATTTGGATAATTATGTATATATATATATAGCTCTAAGAAAGACGAAACAGTTGGATGATTTTGTATATATAGGTCTAAAAAGTTTTCCTTGACAGAAACTAGAGCGGTGCCATTTTCTTTAAACTAAAGATGAACAATAATATTCGACAATACTGATCAGTAACAACCACATAGAAACGTGTGTGTAATGTAATATACATATATATAGAACGCATGTAGTGTGGCATATGAAATCTCTTACTTATAGCCAGGGAAAAAAATTTCCTACTCTATAACATATCATATATAAAAAGTTACAAACTATAATGATATTAACCATTATATACGATAATGATCTGATAAATTAAGTGTAGACAAAATGTGATAAAAATATGAGGAAACATTTGGGTATAGACCCAAACTGATATTTTAAAAGAAAAACTCGAGAGAAGATCAAACTTGTTTTTTCTGGTAAACGATTTTCTTTAAAAACAAATAAATGATAAATAGTTTTTAGATCAAAACTAAGTACACTGCCTTGCAAAACAAACAAAAATTGATATTAGAAATTAGATTTGAAATAGTGTTTCTTCAAACTTAAGACGAATCTATCGATAGTGGTGTATGCATAAATACATATACGTGCACACATCACATATTACATATATGTGAGTGTGTATCTATATATCTCTGAGTGTATATATGTGTGCATATAACCAAAGACAAGAATATCTATCTTGAAAGTCACAAAGACTTCTCCAAACACCAGATCTATCAGACAGATCTAACGGTGGAAGGAAGAAGAGAGAGCGAGAGAGACTGATCTTTAAGAAACCCTAATTTGACGTAATAAGGACCAAAATGAAAAGAAGAAAACTTGTATAATTCAAGTACTTACTCAATTCGATCTGAAACTAATTAAGCTGTCAAAAAAGTTTTGAAACCCTGAAGACACAGATCTCTTAGTAGTTACTCCCTTTTGTTGGTTGAAGTTTCGGGTTCGAGTTTAATGATCTTTCTCTCTCTTTTGTCGACTCAGAAGCTAGTAAGAGAAGAGATAGAGAGAGAAAGAAAGAGATTCACAAGTTTCTAATCTCTCTATTGAATTTATTAAAGAATTAAATTGACCTCGGTCTTTGTGCACTTAAAACGAACCGTTTGCAGTAAAAATACAAACAAAAAGCTTATTTTAATTAATTGAAAAATATAGAGAAATGGAGTGTGATTAAAAAAGAGTATATAGTATTATAGGGTTAATTAAAGCGTTGACAATAAGTCAATAGTCTTTTTTTGTGACACAACCACCCAGTAGATTTCGTCAAACCCCCATTTTTGAACTCCTAACTCCAAGAAAGTTTACGTAGCGCTTTCTTTATCTTAGATCATAAGTCTTCGCATAAAGACACAAGTACATTAACTTAACCTAAATTAAAGTAATCTTAGAGAAAAAAACAAACACAGGAAAGATCATAGGTTCGAGATCTTGAGACCCAAAAAAAACGAGAGAAAATAAAAATGTAAGATCTAAAGACTTCTCAGACAACATGCAATATATGGATCCGATCTACAAACATAACCTAAGATACCATACACACAAATGCATATGCATATATATATATATATATATATATATATCTGTTTATATATATATATATATAGAGAGAGAGAGAGAGAGAAATCTTCTTACTTTTGGTGACACAATGAAACCCTAATTCACAATGACCTTAATTTGGTTTATGCCCTTTTTCCTGTGCAGAACAGAAGATTCAGGATAATTACAAATTAAAGAGAAGTAAAAGGGTTGTTTGCTAGCTAAGATCCGGCTAACCGGCCGGTTTCCGGGAAATTTGGTTTTTATGGGATAATCTTAACCAGGGGGAGATCTAGGTAGTTATTAAGAAACAATGAAGTTCTTTGAAGAAGAAGAAGAAGAAGAAGAGGACAAGAGTTGCAATAAGAAAAAAGGAGTTATTGATGAGCGAATAGAGAGGGTGCAATGCATTTATGATTATCTAAAAGCTCCATTAATGCTTTAGTGAGAGAAACTTACTCATACTTGTATATTTGTATATCTTTAGACAGATAGAGAGAGTTTCAGTTCATATAAGTAAAAGAATAAATCACTGTTTTTTCTTTCACCTCATCGATTCTCATACATCTATAGGTTAAAAAATATCTTTAAGCTTACAAAGAATAATTATTTACATGTGAATATGTTTCTCTGGCTTCCACATATGTACTACTAGTACTAGTTTGTATACCTATTAGACAAACTGATTCTCTCTTATAACCTCTATATATAATTCTATATCAACAAAAACAATGCATCACTCAGGTTAACAAAGATTTAATGTTCTCAAAATTTAGATTGTTTTGTTTAAAGATCAATTAAGTAGTGTATATAATGTGTGTGTGAAAGAGAGAGATTGCTGTTTATTGAATATGTATGTATCTAAATGTATGCATGAGAACAGAAGTGACTTTTATTGTTCAAATGTTAATTATAAGATTATGAAAGTATTTTTTTGTATCTATGTTATTACTCTTATATGCAAGAAGCCAAGAACTGTTTTCAACATACGAGGGAAGAGAATTTATTTCATTAATGGTTTTTGTACTATTAGCTAGGTCTTCCAATCAAGTGTTTATAACTCATCAAATTTACTGGCTGTAGTTGTCCAGTATATAAAATCTTTAACATTTTACTAGGAAAACTCTGCTAAGACATATCAACACACACATATATATATATATACATTCGGTTTCACTTTATTTGTAGTTTTAGTTTTTTTTTTTTTTACAAATATGTGTTATTTTGGTTTTCAATGCAGATTTTTAGTAAGATTTATTTTGTTACCTCTATTATTTTAATGTGATAACCAATAAAAAACTTGTTTAGTGTATTAATAAAAGGTAAAAAGAAATTTTCAATATTTTTTTAATTTGTGTGATAAAACTTAAAATTACAAATAAAATAAAACAGAGAGAATATATAAATGGTCCTGATAATATCATAATAGATCGATAGAATATATTTTCAATATATATGTACATACTTTAATATTGTACAAAACGTCAAAGAAATGTATAATTAAGATTTAACGCTAGTATTTTCAGGCATAAAGAGATATTGTGAGTTATTTTTGTTAGATATCGTAAGATCATCTCGGTTCTTTGGCTTTTTGTGGTTCCGTCTAATCTGATTCTCAAGTAAATCGTTTGGTGTCGATAATAATTTCGAGTGTTAATTTGGATTTTAGATTACCGGGGAAAGATCTTCCATCAAACAAAGTTTTGCGGTTTGGAATACTCTAGTTTTTGTTTTAATACCAAATGTATACCAAATGTACGTACTCTCTTCTTCCTCAGTTATTAGTTATTTCACACCGTAACTATAAAATTGCGGCAGTCGTTATATCAATTTTGGTTGCTTCTATACTTTTAGTTTTGTTTTGGCATCAAACCAAGATTTAGTTAAGCAACCTGTATGACTTAACACTTATTTTCTGAATAATGTCTACATTTTTATCCCAAAAAATGAAGGCTCGTTATACAAAAAAGAAATAATAATAATAAAATACTATTGTGAGTTGAAAAAAAAAATATATTGAATAAGTCAAAACTATCATTTTATCGCCATCTAAATACTATTATCATTTTATCGCCATCTAAATACTGTTGTGAGTTGAAAATACTATTTGTACGAAGTCTCTCTTTGATCGCTATCTAAATACTTTTTTCGAACTTCAAGTTATCGATGATTTTTACCAAAAAAAAAAAAAGAGTTATTGATGTTGGCCACAAAAAAAATCTTGTGAGCAGTACCTACAACATCGATTGGAACATTGTTATTTGCATGCACTTACAAGCATTAAATTTGTTTGTATTATGTTTGAAATATATATGATGTGTGTTGGAAACAATTTTAATTCATTAAGATACCTAATATACTACTATAATGCCCAAATTTTAAAACTCCGGATCGGAGAGGTCTTCTTAATTTTGTTTTTCTTTCTCTAGTCGATTTCAATGCGGAGGCCACTTAAAAACTTGTAGATGAAATAAGATTGGATAGCAAACACTAAATAATACTAAAGTCATTTTGCAAAGTGCTCAAATCACTTTGAACAAACTTATAGATATGAGATCGACATTGGTTCACTTGAAGACGGTGATCAAACATAAGAGGTGAAGCATATATATGTTAGAAATGTATCCTTGCGAGTTGCGTCTCATATATTTTTCCATGAAATGCACTTTCGTCAAGTGTATGTATTATATATGTTTCCGCTTTATCACATGTTTCGATTTTGAATACTCTATACACAAAGAAAATATGTATTATATTATTTTCTTAAAGATAGACATATATAGCCCCAGAAGAGATTCCCCTTATCATAAGTGTATAAAATGGTCAGATTTTAAAAGATGATATAAATTTTATTTTTTACAAATATACAGTTTAAACATGGTATTGAACGGCCTATAATATAAATCACCATCATGAATCATTAATAAGTATTAATATGTAAGTCCAAACATAATTTACCGTTAAGAGCTGTCTATTTTGCTATTTAATTAGAATGTATTTTTTAAAATCTAACACCATCATACGGATCCATATATTTTCAGCAAAGAATGGAAACAAACATATTAAAATTTAAAGGATTATAAATGTAAAATTCTATTTAATGAACAAAAAATATACTAACAATACATCAAAAGTCAAACATTTAAAAATGGAAAATAAAAACAACACAAATTAAAATGCAAATATAAATCTTAAAGCACGAGTCAATCTCTAATAGAAACAATTACCAATTTATTTATGCAAAAAACGAAAAGAAAAAGAATTTAGCAATTTTCGTATGAAAAACTGACACAAATTAAAACGACTGCGTTGTGCGTACCAGTGTTGCTCACCGATTCAGCCAAAACTGACGCAGTAGTGAATAGTGAATTTTAAACGGCACACATTGTGTGAATGGGAGAAACTGTACTCAACAATTAAGTGTACATGACACGTAGTTCAATAGTTATACATAAAAACGCCAGAACGTGTAAAATCAGATCGGTAATTTAACGGATGTAGCAAGGGTAGTTAAGTAAATTAAAGAAGAGTGAAACGCTTGCCCGCTTGGAGCAATGGGACGTTCAAATAATTTAAGCTAGTGGGAAAGAGTGCTACTGTTACCTACCAACCAACTCATTTATTGCCTCTAAATATATCATATGAATTTCATATATTTATTTCCCTTTTTTTTTCAAATTCGTTAAATTAGAGGTATATATAATTTGTAGAAAATACAAATTATGTAATTTTATGACAGTTGTTTTCGTTTATGAATTATGAAAAACTAACCCAACGTCTCTAAAAACAATTGGAACATATTTTCAAAAAAATAAACACTTCATTTTCAAACTTCAAAGTCAATATAAAAGAGACGACAAAATGGGAAAAAAATAAAAAAAGTCATATACAGACAGATGGGACCGAATCATTTATTTAGTAAGCATTTCAGTTTATGATGTCGAAGCCTGCCTCGTAGGCGATCCTTGTTGGGCCTGACCCACGAGTTTTGGCCCATTTTCCCTTTTTTAAATTGGGGGAAAATCCTTTTTATCCTAGGGTTTCGGTTTTGTCCGATTGCGTATCAGACAATCCAACCGTTGTATACTCTTTCCTCCGCTCGGCTGCGTATGAATTCAGGATCTACGATGTCTTCAGACTCTGACTCTGATGGATCTACGATATTCGTGCCCGAAGGTGAAGTTCCGTCCGTTTGTCTGATTGTGGAATCGGAGATGGTGAAGAGTAAATTCATGAGAAGCTGCTCAATTAGTAACAAGAGGATGTTTCCAATGAAGTTCCAATCCTTTCACGCGTGACGACTAGTGTCGGTCCTCGGATTTTCAGCCCCTTGCCTCGTAAACCTGTCCGAGTCCAAGACCCAAAAGTATACTTGGACGATGCTTGGTGAATAGTAAAGCCAGCTATAGGAATCGTTTTGAACGGTGAGCCAGAACATTTCAGCTGCGCTGAGATTTTCAATGTTGTTGATAAAGCATGGAAGGAAAATTCAGGAGAAGCCCTTTTCAATATCTTAGAGGAGTGTGAGATACACATCTCTGTAGCCATACGGTCTTTAGAAGGGCATTGTAATGATGATGATCCCTCTGTTTTCTCTCCACTCATGGAGAAATGTTGGCTTGATTTTCAGCGTAGGATGTGGTATCTCTCTGAATTTGCTGGAGGTAGTGGATGGAGAGTTGGTGGAAAAAGATTGTGGGAGTTGGTCTTGACCTTTTCCGGAAGCTTCTCTGCTTGCCCCCTAATGCTATTGTTCTTGATAAAAGGTCTTCTCCACCATTTTACTAGTCATTACTGATCAAAGATTAGGCAAGCCTGTTGACATGAGCCAACTTAAGAAACTTATGGGTGTGTTTAATGAGGCATCTTTATACAATTACCCCTGTTTCTTCTTCAAGGACCGTTTTGTTCAGTGCGCTGCTGAGTTTTACGCTCAAGAAGCACATACATGTTTGCAATGGGATATTTAATTTTTATATCCCATTGCAAACATGTATAAAAAAAATTGTAGGTTTGATACGTCATCACCCATGTTGCTCTTCCAATATGTAGAAGATTTTGCCGTCTAAACCCACCTTGGATATCAAGTATATTTCATAACAGGTAAACACTGAGTGAAGTACTACTGACTTTAGTTTTCTATAAGAGAAAGAGATGGTTTAATACTAATTGAGCTATTTTTCATAATTTTTTGATGAACTTTATCAATCTCTAAAGGTTTTTAAAGAGTCAAACTGTAGATTTTGTTCGTCATAAACCTAGTAGCCTTACAAAGATAATTTAGACTTTATCAAACCAAGCACCAAATAAAAATATTAGACATTTCACTATTTGTTCCAAGAAAAACTATTAGAAGGATTCATCACACTTCCTAGACTAAAACTTGAATAGAGAAATAATCATTAATTGGAGCTTGAAGTCGCCATATTGTCACATAACAGGAAATTAAACTATGACATTTATAAACCTCTAAAATTTGGGTATTTGAGTTAAATAGCATACCAGTGAAGACTTAAATAATAATCATTTTTGTTTAGTCCAATATTAACATTTAGCCGTTGAAGGTTTTGTTTGGCTCCAAGTTTAACCCAAAAAAAAAAGGTGTGCTCTGGCTTCACAGCCAGATTCAAGAGATAACGAGGAAGATGTTAATGCCGCTATTTCATATTGGCATTTCTGATTTTTATCTTTTTCATTATGTTTTTATTCTTTTCATTATTTACTCTGTTTTGACCTTGTATATAAAGAGACAACTTTTTATTACTAATTTTACCACTCAAATTCACAATCAATTCATACAATTTTTCTTGGGTCTCCCCCCCCCCCCCTAATTCTCTACAAGTTTACATTAAGAAAACCAAACTCCAACGTTACAATATGTCTACATATGTAAAAAAAAATCTCAAAAAATAATCAGCAAAAAATGCAAACAAATTCCCCAGTATGCACAAAAACGCCAACATTTTTTGAGTTGTTATACCTATTATTATACGTTCTAGAATAGTCGTGATACAGTTGATTTATATGAAGATTTAGATAATACAGATGATCTTGAAGATTTAGGAGATGATGTTGAAGAAGAAGATTTCTTTCTTCTACTACTTTTCTTGTTGTTATTTTTTGGTAAATTTGTCGGAGTAATCGGAGGTATATCTCTTAGTATATCTGATATTATTCGTTGACTCGATCCTTGATCAAAATCTACATTTATAAAAATAACATGATGTATTAGTTTATTTTAACTAAATTATTGTAATTCAAGAGAATAAATGGATTTATAAACCTCAATTTAAACAAAGATATAAAAAATGGCTAATAAAAAAAAACTCAAAATCAGAATAAAGTAAAATCATATTATTGTTAAAAGTTCACATTTTCAAATTTGAATCTAAAACTTTTGTAAGCTGCAGTATTTTGGTGCTTATTTAAGATCATTTTGGAGGTTTTGAGTTACAAATGTACAACCAAACTCCATCTCCTATAAAAATGAGGACATACAAATATTTGTTTAATTTTCTATTTATTTTTTGCAAATGTTCTTTTCTATTTAAGAAGTGCAAAAAGTTGAATAGCCTGTATAAGTATTTAAACAGCATCACTAATTTGTCTACCAACCTACGCAAATTATAATTTGGTTAATCACAAGCAATTAAAAAAAAAATCAAGAAAACCAAAATTAAGAAGTAAAAAAAAAAAAGAGACTTACCACTCGAAGAAGAAGTGAAAAAAGAAGTAGAAGGTCTTGCATTAATAAAAGATGATGGTCTTGGAGATAAAACCTCAGCTCCAACCTTAAACTCACTCATCTTCACAATAATTACAAATATCTATAGATTAGCTATATGAATAATTACTTATTAATCTTTTGGTTTTACTTGTTAGAAACTATAATTTTGTATAGGCTCTGATTGGCGACAGTCAAAAAGCGGATTTTAAAGTGATTTTGTAAAAACCACAAAATAAATACCAATAAAAAAATATTGTTAAAGTTTACGGTTTTAATAAATTGATTTGCGGATTTTGAGATATGTGTGTTGTATCTGCCAGAAAAAAAAAAACTAAAAAACTTACCCAACCAGGAGCACTACCAGAGGAACCCTCCCAGCCAATATGAGCCACATGTTTTACATCTGTTGGATACCCAATTTCTATTTTTTCTCTTTCTTTCTCAACAGCTGGAGAATAATAATTATTTTATTTCATCATGTATTAGTTTTTTGTTTCTCAAACATAAGAACTATTCTTAAAAAGTAAAAAATTACATGAGAACAATCGTAAGATATCTGTGATAGCTACTTAGTATTAGTGATCAAATCTTAAAAACAATTACGTGGACGCATATATATGATTAGATCAAGAGTAAAATTTCCTCATATATATACTTTCTTCAAGTAGTATTAATTACTATTAGCACGACGAGAAAATCATATGTATAATATGAAGAGAGAGTTTAGTAAAGATTATTACCAAATATTTGAGAGATACATTTGAAGCCTTTATAGATGCCTTTCATTTTCATTGCCATGGTTGAAGATCACAAACCGCCGAATTATTATGCAGAATTTGTCGTGGACAATCCTTTCGTAAACTCGATTACCTTAAAAACTATATGCCCTTTTTCTATTGCCAAGATTGAAGAAGCCCAGAAACAATCACCTTTCTACTACTTCAAACTTCTATTTTTTGCTAACATAAGATAAAAGTTTTGGTATTTACTAATAATGTATTAATGATACAAAAAAAGAAATAAGTAGAAAAAGATAAAAGAGTATAGAATGCATGTGAAATATGAAATACGTTTGTCCCATGGAACAAGATTAGAATTTATTCGTTTGGTTAAATGACTAAACTTTACAAAAGCACATACATGATACATGTATTATATAATGCGACAATATTTTAGTTTCAAAATGAATGAGTTGATAAGGTGATAAGGTGATCATTCTTTGATTTTTGAAAACTCGAACCTTACATGACCTGTGTAATATGTGAATTTACCTGTAATCTTATAGATTCGTCGGAAGAAGAATGATAAACACAAAAACGGAAGAATATAGAAACAGCCACTCCTTTGATTCTATGCTTCTTTCATCTTTTGGAGAAGCCTCTCTTGATAAATTCAAAAACATATTATATACAAACGGAATCTCAATGAAAAAACATAATTTCTCACGAAATTATGAAAAAAGAGTTTGAAAAGAGAGAAGATAGTTAAGGCCACGAAAAGAAGAAGAAGAAGAAGATGATGATGGAGACTAAGTCAGGCTTAAGTAAGTGGAGCACCATGAAAAGGCATCTACACACATATACATAGTTAAAACAAACAAAAAATATTATAATAGGAATGTTTCAGGATGCAAAATATAATCACTAATCAATGATTAGTTTGTCTATTGATATGACACATATAGTATGGGGAGAGCTAATAATGATAGATCACCAGCTATAACTTGATGTGGATTTAATTAACTGGCAACTAATTAATTTCATAAGAAATTCACTTCAAGTGTTTAAGATTTATGATCTGGCGTTAGGAATTAATCTGGGTTTTAGACTTTAGACCATTATTATACAGAGCTATCTAGAGTCTAGAGACAACTGTACAAGTTTTTAATGCATGCATATTCAATTATACAAATCTTAGATTTTCATCATATTTGTTGAACTCACGTTTGTCTTTTAGCTTTCTTGCAGGTATAAATCTCCTAACTGGAATATTTATATTCTAAAATCAAAGTTTGATTCTATAGGGTAGTAGATAGACAAATATGTTATATATATAGTAAATAAAATTTTCTGATCAATCAGAATGCAAAGATAGTTAAATGTTGGCAAGAGAGTCGCTATTAACACCAAGTTGACTTGCAAAACACTATAAGTCTTTATAAACTATGAAGTAAGTTCCGGTCAATCTAATTTCATCTCCGATTGGTAACACATCACAATTGCTTACCAACATAATTGCAGAATACAAAATTGTAGAATGAAAAACTGCAAAATAAAAAATTGTAGAATGAAAATTTTGTGTGATTGGATAAATTTTGCAGAATGGCACAATGTAATATTAAATTACAAATATACACATTTACTTATGTAATTAATAATTTATTACATAAAGTTTTAATATATTTTAAAATTGTTTCACTATTTATTATAAAAATAATATAAAGTTGTAACATATATTAAAAGTTATTTGAAATATCAAAGAAGTAACATACTTTTTATTGTAAATAATTTTATTTTTAATATTTAATTTTTAGCATATGAAATACACACACATATATTGAAATAATAAGCTAAAGCTACTAATAGCATTTTTATTTACATAATGAAATTTTACTTGTATTTTTTTAATGTAAAATATAAATCTTATGTTTTTGCCTAATTGTGTATCATTAGACATTTGTTGAGTTTGAACCAAAAAAAATAAAAAACATTTGTTGAGATTGGTAAAATACTTACATAATTGCATTAGAAAAAGAAATTCCGCAGTTATGCAAGCTACCAATTGAAGCATTCATGATTAGTTGAGTGGAACGAACAAGGCTCTAATAGTCGAGGTGGTCCTTAAGGGCTTGATGTTGAAATAAGTCTAACCACCCACGAATTAATAACTAAAATCCAAATAAATATTGTTTCAAAGCCATATAAAGAAATAAAAAAGAAGAATGCAGTATTAAATCCCTTCTCAGTACCGATTCTCACCAAATCCGAGGTAAAAAATTTGTTTCCAAAACAAGATCGATTATGTAAAGCTCCAAGAGAAATATCTTAAAAAGGTGAAGCCAATGTGGGAAACTTTTAGAATCGAACGATGTCTTGTAGGCAATCAAAGAAATGAGCGATCTTGATTTTATCTCTTCCGGCATAGATAGCTTCAGCAGATCCACCGTGTTCTCCTTGCGCAGCCATGTCGATTAACATGTAAAGCTTCTTGATTGGCATCTGCAAGAGAAAGTATAAAAACAGTTGTTAAGACAAACAAACAAAAACAAGTTTACAAGTAGCAAAAAACTTCAAAGAATTTTCAAGGGTGTAGTCAGTTTTATCTCCGCGGAATATGAAGAAAACTTACGTCATTGAGAGCCTCTGCGGCTGATTCGACATCATCTTCTGAGAAGACGTTAAGCTGGTTTAGCACCTGAAGCACAAAAAAACAAAAGGATTAAAACTGAGGATTTAACTAGCTCAGATTAGTATCGTGGTTAAGCAATTCTAATCATGTTAACCTCAAAACCACAAAAAGAAAAGGAAAATGAGTGCATGTTGGAAATTAAATTAAACAAGTTTCTAAAGAGCCTTTACCTTCTTTGCATCCTCTGTTCTCAATGTCGGAATAGAGTAAGTGACAGAGAAGGAATCACAGATACCAACCGAATCCAAGAAGGTTAGTTCACTTGTTGTCCCAAAGACGAGAAGTTTCTTTCCCTGTAGACAATAATTTTACCAAATTAGAGATGTTCAACTGTAAGAAATTATGATGAGCAAGCATAAAAGAATATGGATAAGAAATAAAAAATGGCGAAGAAAGCACCTTAGGAGGAAGTCGTTTGAGAAGGACCATCAGTGTCTGTGAAATTATGTTTGAAAAACGAGGACCGATTGCTACGTACTCCAACAATCTGCAATATCAAGAATTCAAGTACTTGCGCCGAAGAAAGATAATTGAGCCAAGTTTTAAAAGAAAACAAATAGCAGGTAACAAACCTTTCAATATCGTCAAGGATAATGATGCTCATTGGTGATTTATATGCATCCTCAAAGACCTGTTCTCATTCACACCAAAACCAACTGTCAGTAGGCAGAACAAAACAAAAAAGAAGCCAGAGCATTTCCAAAGGACAGACCTTGACAATGTGAGCACATTTTGTGCTCTCAGAAAGACCAATCATAGTTTCCGCAGAGACCTAGAAAATAGCAAATCAATATCACACAAAGAGAAAAAGATGGCAAGGTTAATATATATTGTACGAAAGAAGATGGGACACTTACTATCTTAACATATGGGAAGTCACTATCAATTCCAACAGTTGCAGCTAAAGCAGTTTTCCCACTGTCCAGAAAAATCAAAATCAGCAAAGGCTTACAAAACAGCAAGCCAAAAAAAATCTGGGTTATTAAACGATAGAAGGTACCTTCCACTGGGCCCCTCCAAAAGGCAAGTGACTAGAGGACTTCTAGTACTAACTTTAACTTGCTCGACCAGAAGCATAGCTCTTTTGTAAATGTGATTATGACGATCACCAGAATCCACCATCCCATTGAGTCTACATACATGTCAGAAATTTCAAAATTAAGGCACTGGCAAATCATATTTCATACTGCATTTTTCAGAACACAACTCACAAAAACAAAGAGATTAAGTTTGGCTTTGAAACTAATATCAGCATATCTATGTGCAAAAGAACTTTTCCATCAAGTAAGCCCAAAGCATCCAGACAACCAAACACTAATTAACGCAATTACCTGCAGCGCTCAAGGTCATCTGTGGAGGCTCCGAATGCAGGCTGGACTTCATAGATTGCATGGAGAAAATCCTCCATAGTGATCTTGATGTTCTCCTCTTCCACTGGCTTTGTAAGATCATCCATGCTTAATTGTCTGTTTAATGCATATGATGTAGCACTTTTAACAACACCTTCAAGCTCTGCACCACTGTAATTTTTTGTTCGAGCAGCTGCCAGACAATATTGATATATTACGTCAGAGACACTGTGCAAAGTAAGTAACTAATCCAAAGGTAAAGACTGGATTTCTTAGGTCTTCCTAATACACTATACAAGAGGATTTGAAAATAGTTTTATATCTTTCATCCAGTGAGGTGGTGATATTTGAAAATACAGAACAGGTCTATCAAATATGCCATGATTTGAACAAGTATAATTTATGAAGCCATACCAAGCTCTTGGAGATTGATATCAGTTCCAAGGAAAGAATTTTCCTTCATCTTGTTTGTATGAATCTGAAGAATTTGTAGACGCCCAGCTTCATCAGGAAGGCTTATCTCAACTTGAACCTCCAATCTTCCAGGCCTATAGTCCAAAAGAATAAAAGTCTAAATTCACTTATACTACACTCATTCCAAAATTTCATGTAAGCAGCAAATATGCTATGGATGGTATCTTCTCAAATGACAAATAGAGGAAACCTAAGATATAAAAACTACTTCAAACCTTCCTATATTGCTTATGGTGGAACTGGAGTAAAAAAGAAATGGCTGCTATTTATTAGCACAAGGATAGACATACCTTAAAAGAGCTTCATCAAGCAAATCCTTTCTGTTTGTCATTCCAATAAGCAAAACATTGTTCAAGGCCTCCACACCATCTATCTGGAAAAAGGTGTTAGCCACATCCATGAAAACTCAGAATAAACTGATAATAGCTTGATCTTTGACCGACCTTTGTTAAAAGCTGGTTTACAATACTATCATGGACACCCGTGCCATCTCTTGTTGAGCCTCTTGACTGAAAATCACAAATCATACAATTGTTAATTTATTGTTTATACTCATATAACCGGTAGATCCCACGAAAATTATCAATATCTAAACTCCAGAGAAAAGTATAGTCACAACACAGAGTAAGAAGTAAGAACTATTACCCAAAATTAATGGGACTGGTCATCAAAATTAAAATAATATTTACAACTCCAAATTAGCAAAATTATCTGCTAGAAAAAAGAAAAAAAGATTAGTTGTGTACCTTACAAATAGCATCAATCTCATCAAAAATAATGACATGCAACTCACTAGCATCACCTGAGAAAGAAAATAAGAGTGCCCAATAAGCATATGAGTAAGAAAAAAGAATACACAAAAGCAGAGATCAGGGAGTTCAATGTTTCCTTACCAAGGGTCCTCTGGTCTTGCTCAGCATCAGCAAATAAGTCTCTTACATTCTTTTCTGTCTCACCAACAAACTTGCTCAGCACCTCGGGACCATTAACGATCTATTATGCCAGTAAAAGAACAACAGAAGCATTAAACATGAAGATTTCTGGAACAAAGGCAGTGAATCAACAAAGAAACTAAGCTAATAAAACATTAGAAGGTCGTAAACTATTGAAGCAAGAAATTAAAATAGGGTCTGAGGCTGCCAATGTATGAAGAAAATAATGAGACAATTAAACAGGTCACAACAGGTTCTCTTAGAAGGTGTACATCCAATCAGGGCAGCAAAGCATGAAGCGATAAAATATTTAGGTCATTAGGTGTATAAATGCGAGTGAAATCCTGGATAACAAACTAATTAAAAACCTACAATAAAATTAAGTACCATAAGCCTGTAAATTATCATAACTCTTCTTGAGAGAATATTACGAAAATCAATAATACCTTTGGGTCCTTTCCATTGAGCATCTTTCCAATTTGCCGTGCCATAAGGGTTTTGCCAGTTCCAGGAGGTCCAAAAAGAAGCATACCTTTGACATGTTTTATCCCCAGTCTGCAAGATAAACAGAGAAAAAATTAGAAGGAATATATATACAGAATACAGTCCATCACTTGTTTGAAGAATGAACCAGAAACCTGCTGGTGACATGAGGAGGAAATACACGAGAAGCAAAAGCTCTTCTAAATATATCAGCAAACTCTGCACCCAGACCACCTATTCCCAACGACTCAAGGTTAAATTCCTTATGTTTAAATATATTGCTGCTAGCAGCTTCCCGTTGGTTGACAATCTGCATAAGAATATACAAGTTTAAAATGATGATACAAGATAGCAAACCACTTAAGTGTCAGATGTGATATTATGAATACTATTTCAAATGTAAGATTAAATCATCATTTGATAGGGATTCCGAAAGTAACAAATTCAACAACACATGACTATGGAGAACTTCTCAAAATCAGACCTTTATGCCACTTGCGTTTGATGCTTCAAACACAATATATGTATCTTTAGAGAGCAGCCCTCTTTCGATGCCCTTCGATTGATCCTGACCGTCTACATCCGCTCGATTGACCGTAAGAATGTAATTAGTTCCATGATACTCGAATGTTGCTTTCTGGCCAACAGTCAAGACCTGCAGCAGTGTGAATTGGTTCAATAAATCAGGACTAGTATGATTTTGTGAGGATCTAAAAGCCAAATAACCATATAACTGATTCCACATAATCTAGAACAGATGAGATGGGTAAATAAACTTATGCAGAATATTACATGATTTGCAGAATGGTCACCAAATGCAGTCACTAAAAACCATTACTTCAGCAGAAAAATAAAAACAAGATCCAAGTACAAATTGCTTCAATTGGAAATCTATACCAGCTAATCTGTTTTATATAGACTTTATATGTTTATGCATCGTCGTGTCTCTCATTTGCCTCTCAGATGCATGCTTAAACCACAGCACAAAACATATATAACTTTATAAACCAAACATGTAAAAAGAACAGAGACAGAAAAACAAGAAACTCTCTACCTGGTTGGTGTATTTCCTCTTAAGTTGGGTTGAAAGGAGAGCAGCATCAACCTGTGAAGTAACATTGTACAGAAAGGTTGAGTTCAATCACAGCCTGTAAAGATTACAGGAAACACGTCATAGATATCAAACAAACCTGCTCGCTTTTAGTCCCTTTCTTTACAAACTCTAACTCGAGCGTCAGCATAGCCAGTTCAAAATTTTCAGGAGGAACAAATCTGCAATAGCAAAGCAATTTTAAGAAACCAAAAATTCTGAAGACAGAAGATTAGGATTTTAAAAAAGAAAAGAAAATTACCTACTAACAGATACCATGTCACCAGTCGAAACTCTAGCATGCCTCCGTTGAATAGCATTCAGAGCAATACTTCCATCACGGATATTTCCATGTCCAGTAATTATCAGTTAAGTTCACAAAAATCGAAATGAATGATACAGAGACGAAGGATTAAACACCAAAGGATCTCAGATTTTTATCATTCATGATTCCTAGAAAAAACCAAAATTATACTTGAAAGAAACTAATGACTACTACGCTCATAGATCATTCAATCAATATAAGAACAATTCCTAACAAAATTAAATTAGTTGATATTCGAATTCCAAGACCGATCTCTAAAATATACAAAACAGGCAATTCCACATAAACAATCAAACTACTACAATCGCATTGCAATGTAACAAAATGAATCGTGAAATGAAAAGAAAAAAGAAAGGATATCATAGAGATAGAATGAAGCTATCAGCAACGTTGGCGAGGAAGAGATCGGAACCGGGAACGGAGAACTGACGGAGATCGGACGAAGAGCAGTAGGCGAGGTTAGTGAAAGCTAGATCTGGTGACGGAGTATTGGTCACAGTCATCGTCATGACTTGCGATCCGTAACGACCCGCCATGGCTGTTTCGATCTGTCAAGCTTTTTTGATTTTGAATCCTTCGCGAAGAAGAAAATATTTGAGGGAGAAAGAAATGAAAAAGAAGACGAAGATTTTCGTAAGATCTTTTATTTGAGTCGTGTGTCCTATGATCCTGAATTATTGACCGACTTACCCAACCGGTAGCCAACTCCAGATTACAATAAACCGGTAAAATTGATCAAAATCGGTACTTCAAAAACTGCATGTAATGATGACACTATGGATGCAAATTTTTTGTCGAAAAAATCACGAAACCAACTCGGTCTCTTTTGAATTATGTATAAGAACGATATTTCTAACGATTTGAAAAGCTCATTAATTTTGTTAAACAGATTTCTAATTAAATTTGACCTTTATAACGATAACTATCATCAGATTCAGTTATGACAAATCATCTTTTTAATAGTTGTTATGTGTTTATGAGGATCCGAACGCATCCGATATCCACTAAGTTTTTTTTTTTTTAATTCCATATGAAAATATATGATTAAGATTTTGAGATACAATTCCGGCGATTACTACAATAAATCCAGAAAACCAAACCGGCAAACAAAAGTTTATGGAGACTAAGTCCTATTGAAGGGAGTCTATCTACTACAACAAACAACATGTTCAATCCTATAAACAAAAATGATCAAAACACCCCGAATCCGACACAAGAGAACAAAAATTACATCTCGAATTTGGCGCACATAATCACCAACTAAACTTCATAAACATTGAGAATCTTCATTGTGGCAATTCGAAGAGGACGAGCAAATTATAGGCAACATAATGCAATTCCTCCTATAGCGTAATAATAATAACTCACAAAGATAAATGTTCCTTAGGAAACCAAACCGATAAGATGCGATATAGGCCGAAGTCAACTAGATCCTAACACACCTCCCGGTTGTGACAAAGTCTATGAAACCATAGCTTGTCAACGCCTTGGCATAATCTTTTAAACTGACCAGATCTCGATCTGATCTAAAAAATAGAGACAAAGAACGTAACTCAAAATTGATTGGCAAAAAATCGAACCAGAGTGATACGAAAGGAGATTCCACACTAAATTTATACATTTGAGAACAATTGGACTAAACACTTTTTGTTCTTCCAACAAAAAATTTCGAAACCAATCAAACCTATCGTGAAATTAATGATCATTTCCTCTGTCAGACTAACATTATATTTTCTAATATGCCGTATTATAATCTACAGAAACAAGGGAAAGACAAATGCGATTACAAAAAAAAAATGTTCAAGTAAAATTGCCAAAAGACCCAACAAAGTAAAAAAAACCATAAATAGAAAGAAACTCACCACGGCGTTGGGATAACTTTCACTGAGCTTATTTTTTTTCTTCATCCCGGCGACGACGGCTCTGACTCTGACTCGAGCCCTAAAAAAAACCAAAATTGAAATTTCCGATTTTGGATTTTGGAATTTACCCCGCACTAAGTCTTTTGTTAACCCCACTAACTGTTCCTCTCTATCTCTTCACTTTCTCTCTCTACGCACAGTGCTTTCTGTCGCCTTCAATCGCGACTTTTTGGTCATTCCCGATTTTATTTTTTTAATAAAGATTAGGGTTTTTGTTTGCTTTCGCTGACATGAATCAGCAACAGCCGGAAGAAGTCTCTTTGGGTAATAGCGGTGGAGGAAACATTGAGGCTATAGCTACAGTGGAGGAAGAAGAAGTGCAGCAGCAACAACAACAGCAGCAGGAGGAGGAGACTGAGTCTAGAGATCCAGTTGTCGTCTCCGAGGAGAAATCTTTAGAGAAATTAGGAGACGCAGAGAAAGAGAACGATAGTAATAATAGCATGGAGGTTGATTCTGTGAGTCCGGCTACAGTTTTCTGTGTTAAGCTTAAGCAGCCTAATTCCAATTTGCTTCATAAGATGAGCGTCCCTGAGTTATGCCGTAACTTCAGGTTTGTAGAAAGATTTCGACTTTTGCTCTTTCTCGATCGAAAAGCTTTTAAATTTAGAGGTAAACTCATCAATTTCTGCAAAATCATTTTCTTGTTTTTGTCAGTGCCGTTGCGTGGTGTGGCAAATTGAATGCTATAGCTTGCGCTTCTGAGACCTGTGCTAGGATTCCGAGGTATGGGGTTTGTTAATTTCTAATGGTAATTTCTGGGCAGTTTATGGGGAGATAAATTTCTCATTTTTATTGCAGCTCAAAGGCAAATCCACCTTTTTGGATCCCAATACATATCTTGATACCTGAACGCCCAACTGAATGTGCGGTGTTTAATGTTGTGGCAGGTATTTTGATATCACTTTGCTTATTAATGAGCTTTGTTGCTCTAGAAACCAGAGTTTTGATTTCAGATTTTAATGGATTTTGTTTGCGTAGACTCTCCTCGTGATTCTGTTCAATTTATTGAATGGTCTCCGACTTCTTGTCCTCGTGCGTTACTCATTGCTAATTTTCATGGACGGATAACTATCTGGACGCAGCCTACTCGGGTTAGTGCTTCTGATCACTGGGATTCACCATTGTTTCACCTTTATAATTATTCTGTATCTTGTTTCTTATAATGTCGCACTTGTGTCAAGATGTCTACCACGACCTCAGTTGATCTTTTGTGTGGATTGGTCTTGCAGGGTTCGGCTAATCTAGTGCACGATGCTACCTCTTGGCAGTGTGAGCATGAATGGCGCCAGGACATCGCTGTTGTTACAAAGTGGTTGGCGGGGGCTTCTCCAGTATGTAATTTTTAATTTATTTATTTGTTATTCTATCATAAATGATTACCGGAGGGAATGCATTTGAGAGTGAGGAATGGAATTGCTAAATCGTGAGTAATTGAACCTGAAGTGTCTCTACATTTTAGAAAAAAATGAGATGGAGAAACCACAACTTCCTCGAAGTTCCAACTTAACTGATAGATATGAGCTCTGTTTGCGAACTTACTAGAATCCTAAAAGATCTTCCAATTGTATTTCTCAGATGCGTTTCTATAATGATTGGCATGAACACATTAGGAGTGAGTAACGGATAGATGATACTGCCACTGCAAAGTACATGTTCTGAAGGACTAATATAATGTTGTTTCTGTCATCAGTTAGCTGCTCTAGTTTTATGCTAGGAAGTTTATTCTGTTTCCTTTTTCGAAAATCAGTATAGGTGGTTGTCCTCCAAGCCAAGTTCTGGTACAAATTCAAAGTCAACTTTCGAAGAGAAATTTCTCTCGCAGAGCTCTGAAAGCTCAGGTTTTCTTCTCCTCGCTTCTTTTGTCTCAGTTTGTAGTGATATATTTAGATTTGTGCACTTATCTACATCAGTTTCTTTGACATACCTATATATGTGACAAGTTCAATGCAACCTGTTAAACCCTCCATTTTATGGTATTGGTGCGTTTTCTTTGACGTTTCTTATTTTCGACCATTTGTTGCAGCTCGATGGCCCAACTTTCTGTGTGTATGCTCTGTTTTCTCATCTGGCTCTGTTCAGCTTCATTGGTCCCAGTGGCCTTCTAACCAGGGAAGCACTGCTCCGAAGTGGTTTAGTACAAAGAAAGGTCTTTTAGGTGCAGGGCCTAGTGGGATTATGGCTGCTGATGCTATCATAACAGACAGTGGTGCCATGCATGTAGCAGGGGTTCCAATTGTAAACCCCTCAACTATTGTAGTATGGGAGGTGACCCCTGGCCCTGGAAATGGACTCCAGGCGACTCCAAAAATCTCTACAGGCAGTCGTGTGCCACCATCCCTTAGTTCTTCCTCTTGGACAGGCTTTGCTCCTTTAGCTGCATACTTGTTTAGCTGGCAAGAATACTTGATATCTGAGATAAAGCTAGGGAAGAAGGCCACAGATCAAGATTCCAGTGATGCTATATCGCTTAGCTGCTCGCCGGTTTCCAATTTTTCTGCTTATGTAAGTCCAGAGGCTGCAGCTCAGTCTGCAGCAACGACTACATGGGGATCTGGAGTTACTGCTGTTGCTTTTGATCCAACTCGTGGTGGTTCAGTGATAGCAGTTGTTATAGTTGAGGGTATAGTTCTCATCTTTCTCTTAACCTCATACTGTTTCCATGATAGAATAAACATTTTCAGTTTTTTGAGTTTCTGGCCAGTCATATAGAATGCTCATATATTGAAGAGCTGAGCTGCTATATGGAAAAAAAATGGTATTGTTGTTTTGTGTGATGAAGCACAACAGATTCAGTCTGTTGTTTAAAATAAATGCTAGTCTAAGGCCTCTGGATTTCGTGTTCCCAGGATACTTATTTAAAGTTCTTTATGTCTGCAGGGCAGTACATGTCCCCATATGATCCAGATGAAGGTCCTTCAATCACAGGGTGGCGAGTACAACGCTGGGAATCAAGTGTTCAACCTGTTGTACTTCATCAGATATTTGGAAACCCAACTTCGAATTTTGGTGGTCAAGTCCCTACGCAAACTGTCTGGGTATCCAGAGTGGATATGAGCATACCACCTACACAAGATTTCAAGAATCATCAATTAGCTGCAGCAGGACCAATTGTGGATGCACAAAAGGAACCTGATTTAGGTGATGACAAGGCTAACAAGGTTGTGTTTGACCCTTTTGATTTGCCAAGTGATATTCGTACACTTGCACGGATTGTCTATTCTGCTCATGGTGGTGAAATTGCGATTGCTTTTCTTCGTGGTGGAGTTCATATCTTTTCTGGTCCAACATTTTCACCTGTTGAAAACTATCAAATAAATGTGGGATCAGCAATTGCTGCACCTGCATTTTCTCCAACAAGTTGCTGCTCGGCTTCTGTATGGCATGATGCTGCCAAGGACTGCGCAATGTTGAAAATCATCCGTGTTCTCCCTCCTGCTCTTCCACGTAACCAATCAAAGGTTGATCAATCAACATGGGAGCGGGCGATTGCTGAGAGGTATATCACTTTTGGTACATATTGTCTAGCCTGCTTGTTTGCAATGGAACTTATGTGGTTGAATTGACATGTGAATATCACTGTGCATTTTGTTTGAATAGGTTCTGGTGGAGTCTTTTGGTCGGAGTTGATTGGTGGGATGCAGTTGGATGTACACAGAGTGCTGCAGAGGATGGGATTGGTATATTTTCTGGTCCTCATAAGTTGCTTGATTTCAATGCTGTTTAATCACTGCACTCAGAAATTAGTTTTTTTTTATACTTTGGAGCAACTATTACATTTATTTTTGCTTAGGAAATGATATCATATTAAATTAGAGTTGGATAACTTTAAGTTATTAATAGCTCAATGTCATTCAAAGAACCTTTTTATATTTGTTTATTTTGCATTATACAAAGAGGGTAATTTACTTCAAAAATTGTGAAATTATGATAAGCTTTTGAGTGACATAAATTACTAGAAACGTAGTGGTTCAAATGTTATACTGTCTTGTTTGAATGATATATGGTTTATAGCACTGGTTGATCTGTTTCCTTTTCTTGATGATTCCAGTTTCATTGAACAGCGTGATTGCTGTCATGGATGCTGATTTCCACTCCCTTCCTTCAACACAGCACAGACAACAATATGGTCCTGTATGTTTTTCTAAACTCGTGCCCAATTCATTTCTCCTTTTTAAATCTTTTGACGGTAGCATTTTTTATGTCTTAATAAAACTTGGCTTAGCTTATTCTTTAATTGTTCTTGGTTTTTTGTGATGTCGTTGGATAAAACTATTTTATTCCAGATGCATATAGACCCCTATTTATGTTGTTATTGAATCCCACTTAGCACTTGATTTACTCTACCTGATCTCTTACTGTTACTATCTTAGTTCTAGCTGCCCGTATTTATCTGATTTTGAATCTTTTGAGTAGCCAAATGGATAGAATGCATTTGATTCTAGCGGCTGAACAGAATCTTGACAGTCTATTGTCCCCTTGTGATACTGTGTTATATTTTTTTTCTTGCTATATTTCTAGTTTTGGTTGGTTCTGCTGTTTGGTAAGAATTTATCTTTTTATGGTTTTCAGAACCTAGACAGGATCAAATGTCGGTTGCTTGAAGGAACCAATGCTCAAGAAGTCCGTGCCATGGTTTTAGATATGCAAGCAAGATTGTTGCTGGACATGCTTGGAAAAGGAATTGAGTCAGCACTTGTGAACCCTTCGGCATTGGTTTTTGAGCCATGGAGATCAGATGGGGAGACTATATCAGGCATCAATCCTGAAGCAATGGCTGTTGATCCTGCTCTTGTTTCCAGTATTCAGGTATCTCTACCTCCAAGTCTGAGGATGTGGTTGTAGGTTTTTTCTTAAATGAAATATGGAATTTCGAGGATAAAAACTGGGAAGGGTCCATACTGTGTTTTTATTTAAAAGTTGTTGGTCTTTGCTGTGGTAGTTGTGCTGATGTATCTTAGTTATTACTTCTAATAATCAAGCAACATGTGCTGTATGTGTATTAGATTGGGTTGTTTTGCACTATCTGAAGAAAATTTAAGTTAAAGAACTGTGTTAGAGATGGTTTCCGTGATGTCGACATTCATTTTCTAATCATGGATCTCATATCATTGAATATGAAATAAGACCATATACTAGTTTTAGTTTCCTGTTGCTAATTTTCCGTATAATTCCTTTTTCACTTCTTATACAGGCTTATGTGGATGCTGTTCTTGATCTTGCTTCTCATTTCATCACACGTTTAAGACGCTATGCCAGTTTTTGTCGAACACTTGCGAGCCATGCTGCTTCTGCTGGAACTGGCAGTAGTCGCAACATGGTTACCAGTCCTACACAAAATGCATCATCTCCTGCAACAACTCCGGGTCAGTATGCCATTGAATTTGTCATGTCTAATCTGGCTCCAGTATTGCAAAGGGGTTTGAATGATTATATAGTGGTAGAAAATGTCATTCGCTTGTGGGTTGCTGATGATATAAATCACTGATTCTTTCCTTAGAATTAATGAATATGAGATGAGCTTGTGATGTCTAGACTTTCTTCATGTCTGTAAACTTTAGCATGGTGTCCAGGTACAACTGGTTTTCTCTGTTGTTGGGCTTGGCATGTCTTTTGTATGGATGCAATTAACGATATCCCAACTGTTTTTTTGTGCAGTTTTTCCTGACAACTTTTACTCTATCATGCAGCAGGCCAACCGGCGACTACTACAAACTCCAGCGGAAGCACACAAATGCAAGCTTGGATGCAAGGGGCCATAGCGAAAATTAGTAGTTCAAATGATGGAGTATCAAACTCTGCTGCAAGCCCCATCAGTGGTTCAGCTACCTTCATGCCAATAAGCATCAACACAGGAACATTTCCAGGAACGCCTGCTGTTCGGCTCATTGGGGATTGTCATTTCCTTCACCAGTTATGTCAGCTGTTGCTCTTTTGTTATTTCCAGCGGTCACGATTTCCCCAGAGAAATGCTGATGTTAGTTCACAAAAACTTCAAACGGGGGCTACCAGTAAGTTGGAAGAGGTCAACTCTGCTAAACCGACCCCTGCCTTGAACAGGGTAGAGGAACCCCAGGGATTCCGGAATTCCCAGTTGAGTGCTGGAGTGAAAGGGATTGACGAAAATTCAGCTCGTACAACAAAGATGGGATCTGGGAATGCTGGCCAAGGATATACTTTTGAGGAGGTAAGCTCCTATATACATGTGTTCTCTTTAGTTTTATACAATTATCCATGGAATCCTTTTTAGGTTAGTGGACATTGTAGCTGAGTGAATCCTATATACATGTGTTCTCTTTAGTTTTATACAATTATCCATGGAATCCTGTTTAGGTTGGTGGACATTGTAACTGAGTGAATCCTATATACATGTGTTTTCTTTAGTTTTATACAATTATCCATGGAATCCTTTTTAGGTTGGTGGACATTGTAACTGAGTGAATATGATAGACTTTGTAGATCTTGAAACAAAGAAATCAATGCCATGTTTATGGTAAAATAATCTGGAAAGATTCTTTAAATGAGAGGATCAAATTGACTAGGTGTGCTTCTGAATTTCCAGGTGAGAGTTCTTTTCCATATACTAATGGATCTCTGCAAGCGAACAGCTGGTCTTGCGCATCCCTTACCTGGCTCTCAGGTAGGTGGTGGAAATATCCAAGTTCGACTGCACTATATTGATGGAAATTACACTGTGTTGCCCGAGGTGGTAGAAGCGGCTCTAGGACCACATATGCAGGTTGTTAAAAATCTGAAGCTGTTGGTTTTGTTCTTCTTAGTTCTATTTGGCCAGCTACAGGATGAAACAATATCTTCTGAGCTCTCATTTCTCGCTCATTTCTCATAAGATTTATTTTGTTATAAAAACTGAATGAACAGAATATGCCTCGTCCAAGAGGAGCTGATGCTGCTGGTCTTCTACTTCGGGAATTGGAGCTTCATCCACCTTCCGAAGAATGGCACAGAAGAAATTTGTTTGGTGGTCCTGGGTCAGAGCCTGAGGATATTGTCCCGACAATCGAAGCTTCCCAGCAGAGTTTAGATCTGCGTGATACAAGCTTTTCTGGAATGTATGATGGATACAACAGAGTCCATAGTCTTTGGCCAAGAAAACGTAGGATGTCTGAAAGAGATGCGGCCTTTGGTTCAAATACTTCTGTGGGTTTGGGTGCATATCTTGGAATTATGGGTTCTCGTAGGGATGTTGTCACCGCAACATGGAAAACTGGTCTTGACGGAGTTTGGTACAAGGTTAGTCTCATACATCTCCCTGAACATAACTTTACTGTTGTAATGTGATAAACAAGCATAAAATTCTTGTGTCGCACCTTGTAACATGATTGTCTTTTTGATTGCAGTGCATAAGATGCCTAAGGCAGACATCTGCATTTGCTTCACCTGGTTCTTCTAAGCAGCCAAATCCGAATGAACGAGAGACCTGGTGGACCAGCCGTTGGGTTTATTGCTGCCCTATGTGTGGTGGAACATGGGTCCGTGTTGTATAGAGGATCAAATGAACTTCCCATCTTCTTAATCGATTTTGATCGTATAACAAGAAAATCAGTAACTTGAGGAGCAAAAAGTGCGAACCAAACAAATGGGCTATACATCACAAAACTATTCACCTTACTACTGAAACTGTCGACACAGCTTCTGCAAGGTTAGTGTGTTACTTGTAATCCTCATTCTCTGCGCCCGCATCATCTTAACACTGTCCAAACTATGTAAGGCGTGAATGTAATCGGAGCAAAGAGGGGGTCTCCGCAAGATTGAAATGGGTCTTGATGTATATGTTTTTATTAGACTTGGTAGAAGCCCTTGTGATATCTACTTTTTTTTACTTCTTCTGGACTGTAAATCTCTCCCAGCCAACATCATTATTTAACTCAATTAGTGTAGTAAAGACTGTAAACGACATGAGGGTGATGATTTAATAGAGTTCATGATGGCTATCCTTTTAAGTACTAACGAGTAATGCCTCAACCTGCGACATTTGTTGTGACTATCGTCGAATAAACGAGAGATCTTTGGATCCCATGTACGTATAAAAAAAGAGAAATTTGGGTAATTGGGTAGTTTTTAAGTTTTTATTTGTGATTTAGGTAGTTTTAAATTTTAATTTGATAAATGGGTAGTTTTTTAAAGTAATACACCCTATTATCTCTTAAAAACTACCAATTTCTCAAATTAAAACTTAAACCTACCTAAATCACAAATAAAAACTTAAAAACTATCTAAATAACAAAGACACCCATAAAAAAATCACACGCTACGTATTTATAACATTATCACCACATGTATTTTACAAATAGAATCCCCCTTAAGGTAATATATTCATCTAGGAGATTCAACCTTAATCCTATATATATATCAAGGTAAAGATTCAAGTAAAGCTAATATGAGATCAAAACCATTTGGGATTTTCTTACAACTCTTTTTTACTCTGTTTGTCCTATCTTCATCAAACCAAAACCACTCGGTTATTTAGAATTCATCAACTTCTCTATTCAAATCGGTTTAGATGTTTTCATGGTTCTCTTCTTTGGATGGAGATTTTTCGTGTATCTAACCTTATCGACATTTGTTGAAGGTGGAATGCATTCAGTGACGGGACATTTTATCTCAGAACATTATGTTTTTAACCCGAATCAAGAGACTTATTCGTACTACGGTCCATTGAACCTGCTAAAATGAGTGTTGGAAACCATAACAAGCACCATGATTTTTCAAGGATACCGGGAAATAAGTTGCATTTGGTGAAAGAGATTGCAGGAAAGTATTATGAAGGATAAGTCATGGTCACAATTGATTGATATGTATATTATGGATAGAAGAGTTGGACCTTTTATCAGAATGAAGAGGAAGCTCTCAACTACAATTCTGTACTCATAAGTCTGACTAATTTACTCTACTTTTTTCTTACAATATTTTATTCTTTTACATCAAACTTTTTTTTGTTTGGGGGTGGTTTACTTTCGTTGATTTTTGTAACTTTATTTAAGGAAAAAACTTGTGATCTTTGAATGGCTTAAGTATATATATATATATATCAAAAGATAAATAATTAGTCTATCAGTTAAGAGTTAATCATCTGATCGGACCCCCATTCTGATAGTAGAGTTTACATTTTCAATATTTTGGAGATTTTTTTTGCTCAAAGAACTTAAGAGTTCAAGATTTATATTTCCTTTTCTCAACTCGAAAATGCCATTCATTAACTTCGCCGTTTTCTGTTTGTTTTTTTTCCCCTTTTTCTATGAATACATCTCGAACAGGGACAAAATGTTTTTGTAGTGTTAGATACATACATTTCTTTTGAAATTCAGAAAATGAAGGAAATATTTTTTATTTCATAATAACAATGAATATATAGTGATATCAGACAGACATGTATATATATATATATATAGAAATACATAATTTTAGCTTAGTTATGGAATAAAATAACATGAGTTTCCGTAATTCAAAACTAACATATATCATGAAACGTTTTACAGATTATAGAGGACATTTTATTACCTTTTGAAGGGAAAAACATTTGTTGGGTGCAAAGTTTCTTGCAAGCTTCTTCGCAAATTGTAAAATTAGGATTTTTTGCTATTTTCATGCATTGATCCATGGCTCAATCTTTGACACACATTTCTACATTGATTGAATGAGCAATGTGTGCCGAATATATTATCATAAGTATAACTACAATCATGAAAACACTGGATGTTTTCTTCAACATTTGAGTCATAAAAACATACGCTTTGAAGTATCGATGAATTATAAATGCGTATTATAGTTTTTATTTTTTTCTATTAATGTGAGCAAGATGATTTGATGAGTAATGTTGAATTAATCTAGGAAGGTTATATAGTAAAATGTTATATATTTTTAGCAATTGTTTTCTGTTTAAACGTTAATCTGTTTCGTTAAACTTAGTTATACTTCATAATTTTAGTTGTCAAATCCTAGCAAATCATATATACAATTAGGGAGTTCTCTCCCCGTCTAAATGTGTCCACCTAAGAAACACTTAAATTATTTCACTTAATTTAGAATAAATTGTTTTTCTGTGAATATATCTTAATGCTAAAAGATAGGGCAATACATTCAGCTTTTTCAAAACTGTTATTTTGTTAAAAACAGAACAGTATGAAAACACACAAAAATATGTTAAAATAAGCTTCTTCAAAACTGTGAATTGCTAAGGAAGGTAACTATGCATCTTGTGCTTTGAAAAAGCTTCTCCATTTTCTGCCATACCAAACTCTGAGTTTCTAAAAGCTTCTTTGCCTTCTCTTGTAAACTCGGGTGGCACCTTATAGTCTCACCATGGATCTGTCATCGGAGAAACAGAGTTTTGTTAAGAGTAAAGATTCTCAACCCAAAGAAAAAGATAAAGCCTATCTGCAATTTCTAAAGACATTGTTCCATTGGTTACATGGGAAATAAAATTTCAGTTACCTTCAGAAACAATCTCACAACCGCCTGCATAAACTCAAAGTCGTTTCTGCAAGAAACCTCATTGATGAAGTAATCCAGAAGTTGCCCAACTGATATAAACTCAGGTCTTTTGATAAGCTCTTCTTCGTCTGCTTCATCTATGATTTCAAGCATCCGTAGCTCCATATCAAGAGCTGACGGGGATAAACTCTTTATGTACTCGGTGAAATCTGAAACTGCAAAAAGTAGAAGGAGCTCAGAAAGGTATTTCAGAGCATTGATTCATGAGAAAAACTTTGACTAACCTGTAAAAACGTAAACAAAGAGCGGAACTTACAGTGTTTTGAATCCCATGAGGACTTGAGAAGTTTTGAGAATGGAGATTCCAATGCATCAAACTTCTTCATGCTACTCTGGTCCTTCTTTTCCTCGTTCTCCGCATCAGTTTCTGAGTCATTTGGCTTGAATACTATATCTCCAGAAAGCGAGGGAATCGAGGGCAAGAAAAAAGGAGCCTTCTCAGGTTTCTTGGGAGGCTCAATTGGTTTATTGCGGGCCTATGACACAACATCAAACATATATTGTGATTAACTTTTATAAAAAAAAAAAGGGCAGAGGCTACAAAAGAAAATTCCATCAATGGAAGTTGAGAATGAGAGAATATGCAGACCTTTATTATATCCAAGTTGATCAAACTTTGCCATTGGCTTTTTGGCAATAGAGACAGAGTAACAAGTTCTGGGATCTGCTTATTGGAAATTGAGAAACTGCTAGCTTGTGGAGCTCCAGAATTTTCTACAACTTGCTTCTCCATATCATCATCAGCTTCAGAAGATGTCAACGCAGAGACTGAAGGCAATTTAACGTTTACGACATCTTTCCCACTAGCATAGGATTCGACACTTGCAAGCCCAGAGTACATGGATTGGTTAACCCTGACAGGTCACAAGGGGAGAGAGTAAACGCATTACATAATGACAGGCAAATTGAAAATTTGACGAGAGATTTAAAAAAAAAAATGGAAGCTTGATTTGAGAACTTACCACAAGTAGACACCGTTTTGATCAGAGTGAGCAGTTGCCAAAATGTCCATATTTGGTGATAAAGACAATGCTGTGATTGGCACATCAACATGGACTCCATCAATCTGCTTTGCCAATATGACATCCCAAACTCTAAGACTTCCATCCATGCTAGATGAGAGGAGCCACTTTCCATCCTCACTAAAGCACATACCCGTTACACGGTCTGTATGACCTCTAAATTCACGAACCATCTTTAGTGCCACAACATCATACAAGCGGATAACAAAATCATCTGCCACTGTAGCCAAAAGACCTACCACGTAATGAGGAATTAGCAAAATCAGAGACAATACTGTGGTAGCCAAGGAGAAAATGACGGGAAAAAGAAATGATATGCAAAAAAAGAAGTAGAGTTAGATTAAGATAACTTACCATTTACACGGTGGTAGACAATTTTAACCAATGAACATCCAACATCCCACCGTGACTTTAATTCCCGCTTTTTGAAATCCCACACCTATGTTTCACAAATGAAATATTACAGACAGACTATTTTGAGTCATAGACCAGATATATCAACTAGAGTCAATGTTGAGAGGTAGCCAAATCGAACTAAGCAATTAATTATTTAAAGTAGGAACAAAGAAAACTTTCCAAACCTTTATATCCCCATGATATCCTGCACTTATCATGAGTGTGTTTGTGGAGTCGCAAGCAACTCCAATAACTTCCCCGTCATGGGAGTAACTTCTTTTCTCTGACATATCCAAATAACTACCCCGGCTGATTCCAGATTGGAGGTTGAATCTCTCGATCCATCCACCTGCTGTTCCAACTACTGCAAAGTTTCCACAGGCACTGATTGCACATGCCTAACAGAAAAGCAATTTCAAGAGTTCAAAAACCACTAGAGAGAAGAAAAAAGACCTCTATTACCTCAATACCAACAACCCCTGAACATTCTAAAAGGAATTGTAGCTAAACTCAATTTTTGTGACAAGGAAATGGTTATTAAAATGAACCTATGGAAGGGAAATCAATAATCCAAAGTCCTAGTCCTCACAGTAATCAATTTCCATCTATAAGGACTAAAGCATTTTTACTTTTCTTGTTCAGAAGAGTGATAGAAGTCAGAAGTAAGGATAGTCAAGTTCAATCTTGAACCTTAATAGGTGTTGGATTCTCAGGGCATGGTTTGAGGATGTGCTCTCCAAGAACAAAGTTCTGAAGTCTCCATACATATGCTTCTGCTGTATCCATATGGCAAGTGACAACATTGCACCAATCCCGCTCCCTAATTTCAGCTTCAATTTTGGAGAGAAAATAACAACAGTCATTAGGATGTATAACCAGAAAATAACATGAGTTGTGGGAGATGCGATTTTCTCATTATCAACATGCAAGTTCATAGGACAACATAAGGTAAAATTTCACTTCACAAAAAGGTAATTTCTCCATGGTGATTAACCAACAATCGTTTCCACTATTGAGAGCCAACTACTTTAGACCTAAGTACTGCTCAAAACATTCTGTAGAAATCAATTGGTTTCAATGCTTGTTTTGGTCAGACACCATGACATTACGAATGCGACTGAAAGAAACCAAGCAACATAATTACATGAAAAAAAAAAGTAACGATCAAGTTAAATAGATAAGTACCGCAATCAAATGAAATAACAGGCTTCAATTTCAGCTCTTCCTCCTACAGAGAGAAGAAAAAGAATATAAGCGAAAATATATAATTTCCAAGCACAAATGTTAGAAACGAGGAAATATAATATATAAGGTATGGAATTTGTTGAATCGAATCAGAACCACCTAAAGCATGCCAACTGGCAATGGAAAAATTAAAGGAAAATCAAACGAAATCCTCTGGATATACCTTCAGTCGGAGTTTTTTGGCTCGCCTAGATATGTGTTTTTGAGAAAGTTCTCTACTTTGTTGCTCCTGATGAAGTAATTAATGTAAAGTAAAGACTGTTATCATCAATGGACATCAGATCTATATGAAGAATACAGACCACACTCCACAGATTGTGAAACAATCAAGAACAATCAGATTCATCGAAAATTAAACAAGCACGTTGGTGAAGAAAGTCCCATCAATAGTTATGGTGAGTGAAAGACAAGAGAAGACACTAAATTTTTGCAAGTGCCAATTTTATAAACTTTGCATTTAAACCAGTAGGCGATGAGGAAAATTATTACTAGTTAATTAATTAATCTCACAATACTGAACTGTACAGTCGTTTATGATTATGAGTTCCCCTACTGGATGCCCAAGGGAAGCTAAATCTGTATCATATCTTACCTGGATTACAGAGAACAGGCGGAAGGCACGATCCTGGCCAGCAGACAAAATGTGTCGTCCATTAGAGTAGAACCTACCACAAGTAGAAACCAGATATAATTACAAGATCCTTTATTGGCATCCCCTCAATATAGCCACAATGAAGAAAACACTCTTTTTAACATAAATAAAACACAAACATTAATCACTACAAAGATAGTCACAGTGGCAGAAATCCATCAATAAGTGGAAGTGTTAAATTATCAACAGGATGAACAATATTAGTTATTTTCACAACGAACAGGGATCATAAATGCAACTTACACACCAAAAAGAATAGAGTCTCACAAATAAAGAAGCCATGAAAAGCTAAATGGAAGCAACCAGATAATTTAGTAAGATGTGGACGCCCAAGCTAATTACCTGATACACAGAGGTGGGGCACTATGCCCAGAGCGGAACCGTAATAGACGAGGATCACCATCATTTGTGTCAAAAATCCACATCTACAGGTACGAGACATAAAAGAAATATTATATGTGGCACAGCGGGATGCAAATAAGTTCAAAAGGTAAGAAAAATCTCAGCTTACTTTGACTGAGTTATCAGCTGATGCACTCATTAGCACAGGCTCATTTGCTAAAAAATTCAATGAGATTATAGAACTGTCATGTGCATCCCTAACAACCGACTGAAGCCTTTTTTTGTTAAGGTTCCAGATGCTTATGACACCAGAGGAACCTCCCGACGCAAGAAGGGGACGTCCATCTAACATGACAGGATACACATGTTAGAACTGGAAAGTATCTAATTTTCATTAGCTATCGAAGAGGATATTACCAAGAGCTACTAGTACAATTACAACCTACATTCATGGATCTTTTGAGCTTGAAACATGTGTGGACAAGTATAATGAAACATTGAGTTCATATATGGTAAAGCTATGTAATGGAAAAAAAATATTTATCTCTACATAAAGACAAAGGGGGAGACTCTTTTTATATGTTGCTACATTCGTAGGATATCAGCAACAAATAATGATAAACTATAACCTGCTACGAAATTCGATTCAAAAGACAATAAAACCAGGAAGCAATCATAGATTCAACAAAATGAATTACAGGAATTTGGTGTTTACCTGTACTGAAAGACAAAGCAGTAACAGCACCTCGTGATGCATGCTCAAATGTTACAATCTCTTCGTCCAATTTTATGTTATGCACATGGATCTTTCCATCAGCACAACCAATGGCAACAACATCCAGGGCAGGGGATGAAACACAACTACAAACAGACGAACCCCAACCCTTAAACTCATAGAGCATCTTCTTAGTATTAATGTTCCATAGCTGCAGCGGACCCTCTTGGCTCCCAACAAGAACCTACCCATTTGGTTCCAGGTTAGAGAAATTTGCATAAGATTAATAAAAACTCGTCAAAAGACAACCAAGTAGGACTCACCTTGTTCAGGTAAGTATCTGGGTGAACAATACAGCTAGGGGTAAACTTTCCAGTAAGCTGAAGATTTCCCATTGGAGCTAGATGTTCTTCAATTCCTTTGAATGCCCATATGAACATATTTCCCTCTACATCAAGACTTAGCACGTGTTCTCCAAACAAGAGTAGCAAGTCAACTTTAGCAACATGTTTGCTCCAAGTTGCTACCTAAAAGATAGCCCACAAGAACTCCAACTATAAACAACTACCCATAGATATAAAAAAACATACATTGTGATCCAGATTTATGAATACAAACCTGATGAGCACGCTTAAAGACTGCAATTTCATTTCCAAAAGCAGCAAATGTGTACTCACGGTAAGAAGCTAGAGCTCTAATTTTCTTTGGAAGTTGAGGACCTTAAGATAGCATAAATTAGTCATAAGACAAACGTAGACAAAACCCAACCCTAAATGAATAAACTTTAGCAAGAAAAAAAGTTTCAAAATACAAAACTTTAGTCTTCAGACGAAGGAAAAAACACTTACTGATTATTACTAGATTGAGCTTGGCACACTGCAACCAAAGTTAAACAAGGGGAACAAAATTAACCAAAAATCAAAACTGAGGAATCGAATGAAGAGAAGACTATGAAGATGGAGGTGTTACATTATAAATCTGGAAAGCTTTGCCGACGCTGACGGTGACGAAAGTCTCGGTGCCTAATCGCTGGACGGAGAACGGAACCGTACTCGTTATGTATCCTATTGCTCTGTATGGTTCGAAAATTCCCATCTTCGAAGAACAAATTAGGGCTTCTACGGAATAATTTAGGATTAACAAATGGTGTAAGAAGAAGAGAGCCGAAGAAAGGTTTTCTAAGACTTTGAGAGAGAAAACGCGGCTCAGAGGGATGGAGACACACAACTAACAAAAGGGTTTAGGGTTTAACGAATTGAAGAAAGTTCCATTTTTTCGAATTTTAATATTTTAAGAAGGTACAAATTTGGTTTCTCCGGTTTATATTGGTTCTTTTTCTTGTTTGGCTGGTTTGGAGAATGTTTATAATTAGAACTCTTAAATTTTTTGTTCAATTTGGTTTCGGAAAATTATGGTTCGGTTTTCCATTAAACAAACAATTTTTAATTAACAAAACTTATGTTGAATTTTGGGTTTTCGGTTTAATGAAGTATTTGGTTTATGCTTGATTGCAGTTTGGTTTATTCACTATCTCGACAGAGGTTTTAAATTGATTTCCAATCGGTTTGATTGGCACTCTATACACCAACACCCAGAGATAGGAATTAATCCTAGCCGTCGGATCTAATTAAGGTCTTGAACTTTTTCTGTTTCTTACTATTTGATCAAATTATCTAAAGCAAAAGTGTTTTACATAACCAAAAAATAAGATTATGTTTTGATACAAGGGAGACGAAAAAAAGTCATGAATCTGATAGAATCAGCCACACAAATAACCAGACAAAGCTTGAGTAACAACAATGTCTGAAACACCTAAACTCATAGTATATTATTACCAGAACCAGAATTTTCTCTCTCAACAAAGGCAAAAAAAAAAAGCAGAGAAACTATATTGCTTACTCAGATAGAGTAGCTTTGAGATCACCACTCTCATTTAGCTCCATAATGATGTCACATCCTCCAATTAACTCACCTTTGTAGTAAAGCTGAGGAAACGTTGGCCAGTTTGAGAAATTCTTAATCCCTTGCCTTACTTCTTCATCAGTCAAGATATCAAACGATCCAAAATTCATGTTTTCTCCTCTCAGTGCTTTCACAACTTTGGAGCTAAATCCGCATTTTGGTTCATCTGGTGAACCTTTCATGAAAAGCATTACTTCTGTAGAGTTTATCAATGCCTTCAATCTATCTTCAAGAGACTGTTTTCCAATGATCCCTTTCTCGGACAAAACTTTTTTCAGCTCGCCGCTCTTTTGCATCTCCAAGACAATGTCTGATCCACCTAAAAGCTCGCCTTTCACGTAAAGCTGAGGATAGCTTGACCAGTTTGAATACACTTTAAGCCCTTGACGAACTTCGTCATCTAAGAGTATATCGAAACTCCCAAACTCGATTTTTTCTTGGTTGAGGATTTCAACCACTTTACCACTAAATCCACACTTTGGTTCTTCTGGTTTTCCTTTCATGAACAGCATAACTGGTTTGGAATTGACCAGACCTTCGAGACGAGCTTGGAGGGTCTCACTTAAGCCTGTGCTACCTGAAGTTATCCCTCCACTACCTTTTCCAGCTTCATTCTGACTTTCTTTTGAACCAACTGTAGTGATCCCAAGATCTTTTAAAGCATCTTTTAGTTCACCACTTTCATGCATCGCTATTACAATATCAGATCCACCAAGAAGCTCTCCTTTGCAGTACAGCTGAGGAAACGTTGGCCAATCAGAGAATTTCTTCAAACCTTCTCGCACTTCATTGTCCAAAAGTATATCGAAACTTCCAAACTCAACCTTCTCCTCTTTCAAAATGTCAACAACTTTCCTGCTAAAACCACACCTAGGCTCATCAGGAGTACCTTTCATGAATAACATGACAGGGTGAGAATTAGTGAGTTTTTCCAAACGCTTCTTGAGAGCATCGGCAGTGGATACAGAATGAGCTCCGTCTTTCCCGATAGCTTTCGCATTCTTCTTCACGGTTTCAAGAATCATTGGCCCTGCAGCCAATCCTAGGCTTGCAGGAGCAGCAGGCTCTGCAGAAGTACTAGAACCCGCAACTTTGCTAACCTTATTGGCTAAACTTGATGGATCTGCACCCTCAAGCGTATCCACAGTTTTTCCATCCTTCAATAAGATATTAATGAGAGGAAAGAAAAGAATTCACAGTCAGAAGATGCAACAGCTTAGAAAACAATCACTCTGAATTGTTTCAAGCTTCAAGCCTGAACACACTCTGAATGCCAAAGATTGAAAATTGCAACCAAACAAAGCAAAACAAAGAATCAATTAGTTTGATTTCATAAAATTTATACACTAATGAAGTATAACTAATATCTTCTTTTGATTCTGAAGCTAGTTCTACCAAATTAGATAAACAGTTTAAGCAATCTAACAGAAGCACAAACTAATCAAAACAAAAATTATAACTTTACCTTGAAGAAGACGAAATAAGGCACAGCAGCAACAGAGTAAGCCTCAGAAATCTCAGGATGTTCCTCAGCTTCTACCTAAGAAGACAAAACATAAAAAAAAAAGTCAAAAACCACATTAATAGAGAAGATAATCGATTGGTTCTAAGGTTTCAGAACAAAAAAAAAAACTATACGAACCCTAAAGAAGTGAGCACGAGGGAAATCAGTAGCGAGATGAGAGAAAACTTGATCCATCTGCTTCGATGCGTCACACCACGAAGCCCAGAAGTGAAGCACCACTGGTGCGCCGCTCTGGCACAAGTTATCAAGCTCCGCCTTTGAAGCGATATCCTTCACTATCCCTGTACCACTCATCTTCGAAAAGGGATTGACGATTTGATTACACAGACCCGAAGAATCTCGAACTCTTCTGTTGGTGGAGAAAGGAAAGAGATTTATGTAACCAAAAAACAAAAAAAAAGTTAGGGGTTTTTTTTTTTTTTTAAAGGAATATAATGCTACATCTGTATTTTAGGATCCGCCCATCTTAATTTTAAAATAAATTAAATTTAACTAAAATTAATTATTAAAATAAATATATGTGGTTAATAATTTATTTTATAAAAATAAATTTAGTAAAAAAATAGAAATAATATTTCGTTAGAGAAAAAAATTTGATTATTCAGACAGTTTACATGAATAAATTAATTTCTATATTATAATTTTATTATTAACATATTAAAAATATATACCATTTTGTTCATCTTGTCATTTATTTTTTTTTGTCACAGTATGAGATAGGCCTGGGCGTTCGGAGAGCTTTGTTCGGAGTTCTGAGAACCGACCCGAATAAACGCGATCCGAATCCGAACTAGTTTGGGCAATGGGCTTAATCGGTGGAAATTTTTGAGACATTCGATAATCGGTTTAATCGGATTCGGTAATCGGAATCCGATCTCCTTCTTTCCCTTCTTCTTCTTCTACATCTCCTTCTCCCGATCTCCCATCGTTTCTCTACCACCGGCGCGACGAGATCGGTTGTGCAAAACCTTTGCGGCATCTGACGAAAAAGAAAGAACTGAGAAAGAAAGAAGAAGAACTGAAGAAGAAGAGTCGAAGAGAGAGGAAGAGAGATAAGAAGAAGAATCGGAAGAATCTGATCCATATCTAGATCTCTTCTCATCTCCGATCCAGATTTCCTCTCTTCTCTTCTTTTCTCATCTCTGATCCATATCGTCTGGTACAAAGGTGGTTAAGGCGGTGACGAATTGGGTTTGAAACTGAGAAAAAAGGAAGAATCAAAGAATTGAAGTAGAAAGAGGCAAAGAAGAAGAGAAGAAATTGGGAAGAAGGAAGGGAAGAAGATGATACAGGAAATTGGACGTCGGAGATGACGCCGAAAAATAGCGCAGTTGGCCGATTAATCCGATCTAGAAAATATTCGGACCTGATTCGGAGGATTTTTTTTTTGTTTTGAATAACCCGAGTTCCGAACAAAAAACTCTGAACCGACCCGAAATCCAACCTAGAATCCGATCGCTGGATTTTTTTCCCGCCGACTACCGAAAAACCCGACCCGAATAACCTGAGGAACCCGAACGCTCAGGTTTAGTATGAGATATGTATTTTAAAAATAACAGAAACAAAAAAACTAAACCGAATCTGAACTAACAAAACTTGAAAGGATCATAAATTTCTCTATTTGAATAACCAAATTCAAACTAAACCGATAACTAAATGAATATCTGAAATATTCGAAATACAACTATATATTCAAAACCATTAATAATATATGAAATTGATATAACTCAATTATATACCCTACAATTATAAACCCAAAATGTCAATTATTTTTAGATCAATATAACAAACGAATGCCTTATTTTTCCTGGCGAAATAGTTTGTTGGCAGATGAACTCAACTATAACCATGATAAGGAGCACGCAGATCATGAGAGACATCTACTTAATTTAACTGATGGGAACTTGAGAAGAGGGATGTGTATAACATGATATTTGATGATGTTATCAACGATAATGGAGGCATGTTTTTCATATACGGTTCTGGAGGCACTGGTAAGACATATGTTTGGTCTACTTTATATGATGCTATTAGGTCGCGAGATATTATAGTTTTAACGTTGCATCTAGCGCGATTGCTTTTTTGTTGATGTCTGATGGTAGGAAACAATGTTGCGAGTATATATTATCTTGATCCCTATAATGTTTGTTATGCCACTCAAAGGAAAGTTCCCGTTTCCGGATGAAACATAGACAATGTCCAGTGGATATTTATTTTGCCATGAATATAAACAAGAGCATTATCTAATGTTGGTTTGTTCTTACCAAGACCAGTGTCCTCTTATGGGCAGCTACACGTTCCACTTTTTAGGGTGATGTCTAGAAGTGGTTTAAAGATCTTAATTTTAGATAATGATAGAAAGGCAAAGAAAACAACTTTATCTATATGTTCCATTTATTTTATTTATTTATTGATATTTCTAAGTAAAAATTTATCATGTTATTTTTTCTATTTATGAATGTGTTATTAAATATGAAGTATTACTATTCATTGTATGCATGTTTGTTATTTTTTATCTTTGTCAATGATCACCCTTAGGTTATTGATAATTATTTGTCTATTGTTGTTTTAGAATAATTTAAATTTTAAAATTAAATCTGATGTTATTATTATCTCGATTTACATGTGTTATCTTTAATTTTCATCAATCAAATCTCTCAATCCCGCGCGAATACATGGGTAAATCAGCTAATATCTAATTATTAATCACTCATAGTTTAAACAATTTCCTTAATTGCCCTCTAATTCTCTTAAACCATACAAATTAAGATACTAATTAGAGAAATTGTAGACATCATCTCTCCTCTCGAATTGGATTTGTGAAAGTGATTTGACTGTAGAGAATTTGTCCTTATGCTTAGTTTCATTGTTGAGTATATGTGATCTTAAACCATATAATGATTCAATAATCGTTCTCTAGTTTATGCCATGTCCTCTAGTGCTATGTTTGTTATACTAGAATCTCGGATCTTTGAAAATCAATATAACCATTTTGTACATACGTACAATAGCCTGGAAACACTGTTAAAATATTAATTGTAAATGGTTATTTACATTATATATATTACATAATCAAACCAATTAGGTAATTTAACCTTACTTGCAATTAGGTAAAAGACTCACTCATTACTTAGTTGTCACAACATCAACTTGACTAAATCTTGCAACAAGAGAGCAAGTCCTAATGACCCCAAATGATAGATAAGTGCTTTAACGGCTCATTATTTTGAATGAATTCCATGATGACAAGTTTCTTAGATGTATCAATTTGTAACAACAAAGATTTAAGAGCTGGCTTTTCCTACTAGAAAGAAATAATTGTCACTCACTAAAAAAATTAAGCATTAATGGAGAAAACTTGACGAATGCATGAGGACGAGCAGAGCTCCACTGATGGGAGATGGATATAAAACAGCAGATAGAGTTTAAAAGAATGTAGATGAAACCGTCAATGTATGTTTTTCATACACTCAAAAACTCTTTTTGAGGAAGAGATAAATCTTACATATATTTCAGTTTCTGGTGTCATCTACTAGGCTTTTACAAAGCAAATTAGTTAGTAATTAAAGGTGTTGACGGTAAGTAGCTTCATGGTGCCTCGAGCAGTGACAAAAGATGACTCTATTTACAATTGAAAACCTCAGAGCATATATCAGTAGTTACATACATAAGAAAAGCCTCACAAGCTGAAAGTAACAAAGCATGCATGAACTCACCATCGGATATAAATACTCTTCCAATTCAATCCTTTTCGCAATCGGAAAAGCATTCGGATTCTAAACATCCCAACCCGAAAATCCAAAATCCGAACGCCCATGCCTAGCTTTTACGGTTAGGTTTTATTTGGAATTCTTCTATGCATTTCTCACCGATGATATATGATTACCGGTTAGGTTCAGTTATGCTTTCTGTAAGCAATGGGGTAAGCACTAGGCCAAAATTAAGGTTTCCGGCCTAAATTTTGAGCTCACTTTTGTTTTCTCCTTCTACATAATTGGGCGCTTGCTAATGATCGCGTAGCTCTTAACGGTCAAAGTACTCTAGGATATACAGATCCCTTTAGTGATATGTGGTCACATGCTCCCTTTTAGATTTTCATCTTCCCCATAGACTTGGTGTTGTTGGGTTCTATTGTGGTTTTCATCAAGATATTGCTAGAACAAATTCAGAAGCTTCTACCTCTTGCCATTACATTGGAAGATTTAGGAGCGCCAAGAAGAACATGAGCTCGTTTGATGTATCTCACTGATGAATAAACACATAAGCTTCTAAGTTGGGATTCCCATTCTTGATATTCAAATAATTAATTTGTTTCATAATAGTATAAATGTATATCCAAAAATGTCATGTCATCCCCAAACCAAATATCCTAAATGTCTCCAAATAAACTTATTTAATCCTCAATTTATCTTCACACTATTCATTATTCTCGTTTATTATTCGCATCTGCCATAATTTTCAGTTAATTAAATCAAATATTTTTCCAAAATACCATTTCTTTTAGAAGATTTGAGTTTGTCAACATCTGATTTGCTGCATAGTACTAATGAAGAGATTCCGATTCTCAGTTGGTATTCCAGTTCTAGATGATCAACCAGTTTTCGATCACATCCTTGGGGAGTTGCCGCTTATTTTCAGAACTGATTTGGGCACGTGTGAATGGTTGTTTTTCAAAGATATTTAGTGTCGGTCAATGAGGATTAAATGAAATTCAAATCAAAAATTGTGGTAACGGTTTTAGGACATAATCCTATTACCAACACTAGCTATAAACCTGAGGCTGTTTTGAAAACGAAATTAATAAAATATGTTGATATTGATAGATTTTGCATTGGTTGTTTGTTGTTAAAGCATTACATATGTAGAAATAATTATTTCCTTTTTTTCTATGGAATGAAATGAATATAAGCCGTAACGGTAGAGAAAATATAGCTTGATAACCAGAAATTGGGTACGATTTGATTCATCTTAACCAGTCAATGTTCCAGAATTGACAGGAATCCTCTAATGAAGATGAGAGTGTCTGAAGAACAATTAACGTGGTCGGTAGATTCGCTTTCTCTCTCGTCTTCTTTACTCAAGATTGAATCCAGATCTTCTCATAAGTCTGCTTTGAATATCTTGAGTATAAATTTGTTGAAAAGGAAGAGGCTGCAACTTTCATATGGATGTTTCAAAGCTGTGTGTCTATATCAAGGCCAGAGATGTTTTGCCTTGAAAATGATGTTAGCTATGTTATTACCTCAAATCTGGTGTCGAAGGTATATATGGCTATAGATTTTGCAAAGTCTCAAGCCATTATTGCAGCTGAAGCATTCTTGTCGCAGCTCGCCAACTTCATCATTCGACCTCCATTGTGAACAACAGTGAGGTTTGTTTTTCTTTCGATTTTCCCATTTCCTTTTGCCTGGGGTTGTCATTTTCTCACCGTTAAGTATTAGAAGAGTTGGATATCCACTAAATTCTAAAGAACCTGTGAAACAAAATAATAAGAGGAACAACAAGGACCACTTCTCCTTTGTATGTAAAAGTTTTCCTGAGATTCCTTGACCTGATATAGGGTTTAATGATGCAGAAAGAACAAGGACCAGTTCCATTGCTATTTAGGGGATTCACTGCTCCGGTTCGTCTTGATTTCAAATGGGAGGAGACTCAAGTTAGTTAATACTCAACTTTGGTTCTGTTCTGACTCAAGCTTGGAGAAGATAGTGTCACTACAATTCCCTAATCTATTAAGTAATCATATAATGAAATCTGTTTTTTTTTTTTTTTTTAATGTATCGTCTTGAAAAGATTAGCCAAAACAACAAAATTGCTTAATAGCTGAAAAGATGGTTAAGAGAGAGAACTATTAATTTTTATTTTTGGTTGAGTCGGTTCGGAAACTTCGGATTTACCGTTTTAAACGGCCTTACATATTATTATTAGCATTTAAAAATAAAACATAAAACATATATATATATAACTTGTGTGTTTATAAAAGGGACGTCTTTGCGTTCTCTCTCTTCACCGGCCCTAGAATTCCATCGTCAAGGGAAACAAGCTTTTCGATCTACCTCGTCTGCTCGTAAGTCTAAAATATTTTGATAGGGTAATGGAGTCATGTAGAGATTGGATCAGCAGTTTGCCAGACGAGATTCTTGGGAAAATCCTGTCTCTAGTTCCGACAAAAGTGGCTGCTTCGACATCGGTTCTGTCAAAGAGATGGAGGAATCTGCTGGGTCTTGTAGACAGCCTTTGGTTGGATGAGTCGATGGTTGTGTATGCCAACGAAGAAGAAGAAGAAAGAGGTTTAAGTGGCTTGTGTGATTTAATAGACAAGACATTTGCTCTGTTAAGCAATGCTCCCGTGAAGAAGGCATTCTCATGCTATATGCCTCGTATATATACAGTTGATGGATGCGATCGTGTCCACTCTTGTGTCAACCGCTGGATTTTGACTGCTTTGGAAGACGGTTTTTTGGAAATACAATTCCACCCTGACCCCTTTTTTAGTTTTGTGTTAGAAACTAACTTTTTAACGAGTAACAAACTGGTCAAGCTCACACTATCCGGTCGATGTGCTCTTGAAGTAGACGATGTGTTTTTCCCAGCCCTCAAATCACTCTCTCTCTTATCAGTTGCCTTTGAATATGACTACCGTTGGTGGCTCCTATGGGGCTGCCCTGTGCTCCAAGACTTACACATACGTGATGGTGATTATCCGCCAGAGCCCCTATATTTCGGTAGGGATGTGCAAAGTGAATCCCTCAAGCGACTTGTGGTTTTTCCTAATCAACCCGAGTTTCAAAATGATCACGGTTACATTTTTATTCAAGCACCGAGTCTCGTCTACCTTGACTATTCTAGTTATGTCGCGGGAGAGTACCAGTTTCATGATTTGGATTTGCTTGTCGAGGCCAGGCTGGATATCTGGTTATGGGTGTCAACTAACGACTATGATGATTATGATGATGATGATTATGACTATGATGATGATGATGATTATTATGATGATGATTATTATTATGATGATGATTATTATTATGATGATGATGATGATGATGATGATGCTTGTACTTATTATTATTATTATCATGATTATAATGATAGACCAAAGGCAATATTTGGTAATGTTATAGGTCTAGTTGCGGGTATAAGCAATGTTACGACCCTTCACTTGTCTCCTGATTCCCTTGAGGTCAGTTACTTGTTGTCTAGTCTCAGTTACTTTATATATATGTATGGTTTATTGGGTTGTGTTTTCATAATAGGCGTTTCATTTCTGTTGTAAATCCATGCCGGTGTTCAACAACCTCCATAATTTATCTATTGAGAGTAACAAGGAAAAAGGTTGGCAAGTAATGCCACTTCTCCTCAAGAGTTGTCCAAATCTCGAGACATTACTCATCAAGGTAACTTATTTAATTATTATCATCAAGAGATTCTTTTCTATTTGTTGTTTGTTGTCATGCATGTCACAAGTTTGGTGTTAATTTTTACAGGGTCTTGTGCACAGAGTAACAAATAGATGTGGAGATGCATGCGCTTGCATCCCTAAGAAGAACAAGAAGAAGAAGAAGAAGAAGAAGAACAAGAAGAACAAGAGGAGGAAGAAGAAGAATAAGGAGGAGGAATTATGTTGTTTATTGACATGTCAAGTGAAGGTGGTAGAGATTTCAGAGTATGGAGGTTCTTTTCAAGAGCTGAAACAGATGAGATATTTCTTGGGCAAATTGGGATGTCTTGAAACTGTGACAGTTGGTGTTAACTCGGAGAGTAAGTTCTTGCGAGCTAATGTAATGGCTCTCCCCACACTTTCATCAAACTGCAACATCCAATTCATTTGATTTTATTGTGGAGAGTAATGATGGTTCATGGGTCTGCATTTACATATTACATTCCTTCTATTATGTTGGTTTTTCATCAAAGACCTGAAACATTTTTTCTGGGAATTAATAATACTTTTCATCTTAAAGACCACATAATATACCGAACTTGGGTGTAATGAGACACTCTAACGCTAATGAATAATGATGCTGATGTAATGGTATGATTGGCATACTGTAATTTGGGGTGCTCATAAGGTGAACAGAGGCATTATTGTGACTGTGGTGAAGGAAGCAAATTGGCATTAGAGGCAAAGTAAAGGAGTCGAGTGAAAGTGAATGACTGTAGAGAATCTATCCTTCTGCTTAGTCTCATTGTTGTGTATATGTGATCTTAAACCAATTCAATCATTTTCTAGTTTGCTCTTAAAATATTACGCAATATTTGCATGTACATGCAACAAATACAAAAAAAAACAAATTATAAACAATTAATCTCTACATATTTGAGATAGAGTAGCTTTGAGATCACCACTCTCACTTAGCTCCATAATGATATCACATCCTCCAATTAACTCACCTTTATAGTAAAGCTGAGGAAACGTTGGCCAGTTTGAGAAATTCTTAATCCCTTGCCTTATTCATCAGTCAAGATATCAAACGATCCAAAACTCATATTTTCTCCTTTCAATGCTTTCACAACTTTGGAGCTAAATCCACATTTCGGTTCGTCTGGTGAACCTTTCATGAAAAGCATTACTTCTGCAGAGTTTATCAATGCCTTCAATCTATCTTCAAGAGACTGTTTTCCAATGATCCCTTTCTCGGTTAAAACTTTTTTCAGCTCGATGCTCTTTTGCATCTCCAAGAAAGTCCCATCAAAAGAACTGTAAGATATGGTGAGTGAAAGACAAGAAAAGACATTAAATTTTTGCAAGTGACATCTAACTGAAATAAAGGGTTACGAATTGCTCCCTATATAGAGTGAAAGAACTCAATCCTTTCTTCCTCCTCTTCCAATTTTCTCTCGCTCTGTTCTTCGAAAAAAATCTCAATCAAAGAAAATCTCTCTCTCTCTCTCTCTCTCTCTCTCCTTCACTTTTCTCCATCTTCTCTCTCTCGACACACCACCATGAATCATCCTCTTCCTCCGCTGTATGCGGTAAGTATCTTCTCCGATCCGACGTAAACGCAAGTTTGCTTAGGGAATTGAGATAGGTTTCATTGATGCGATTTAGGATGATTTTAGGGAATTGAATTGAGATTATTTTAGGTTTTCTTCGATTCGACTCTACGATGCTTTTAGGGAATTGAATTGAGATGATTTTAGGTTCGCGCTTGTTTGCGCTTGTTCGCGCTTTAGATTTGGGGATTTCATCGATTCGATTTAGGATGGTTCGCGCTTGTTCGCGCTTAGATTTTCTTCGATCCGTTTCACGATGGGCCGCAATTTAAGGTTTGTTTGGTTATGGTTTCGAATGGGCCAAGATTAGGGTTTCTAAGTTTTTTTTTCTTTTCGTTTGGCCCAAAATTAAGAATTGTTTTGTCTAACTCATTGACTTTTTCCTTCGCCTTCTTCGTTCTACAGAACTGGCATCGTCCACTCGACCTGCTGGCTTTCAATGGGAATTCTACTCCTGGCTTATACAGATCTCTCTATAGATATGTGGGTACATGCTCCTACCTTGGATGTTCTCTTCCCCATAGACCTGGGAATGGCTTTTGTTGTCAAGATCATCAAGACCTTGCAGTGCAGCATTCACAGTCCCCTGTTTCCTTCCATTACGTTGGAGGTTTCAAGTCTGATGAAGAAAAGCATATGATCTGCTGCATCTGCTTACTCAACCGACACAGACAATTCCAAGTGGGAATCCCTAATATTGAAGATCCTGAAATTTTCAGGAGTTTTCCTTGGGAGCTTGACGGCATATTCAGAACCGATCTTGGTAAGTGCAATTGGCTCTTCTTTCAGACGCCTCCTCCTAGGTATCTTCAGATTCGTGAAACCAAAGTGAAGTGGAAGCTAAACAGACACTCTGAGCTCCACCTTTTAGGAACTAAAGATGGTCCTGTTACAATGGTCGCTATGAGTTTAACCCGTCAAAGAAGAGTTGCTGCATAACCAATAGCTGAAGAGTTGCATAGACTATTGGTTCTGCAGCAACTCCTCTTTGACGGGTTAAACTCATAGCGACCATTGTAACAGGACCATCCTTAGTTCCTAAAAGGTGGAGCTCAGAGTGTCTGTTTAGCTTCCACTTCACTTTGGTTTCACAAATCTAAAGATACCTAGGTCTATGCAACTCTTCCAGTATATGAACTTTTCGCTATATTGCTTGTGTTCTACAACTGGTGGGGAAATTGAAAGAGATCCAATAGTTAGAAAAGTAGACAAACCTAAAGGGCCTCCAGAACCTAAAGGGCCTCCCAACAAGAAGAGATTGTCTGATGGTAGCAAGGTTTCCGGTGGTAGCAAGGTTTCGGGTGGTATTCTTTACAGGAGGTGATGCGATTCAGACCATTATGTCTGCAGGGCAGTACATGTCCCCATATGATCCAGATGAAGGTCCTTCAATCACAGGGTGGCGAGTACATCGCTGGGGATCAAGTGTTCAACCTGTTGTACTTCATCAGATATTTGGAAACCCAACTTCGAATCTTGGTGGACAAGTCCCCACGCAGACTGTCTGGGTATCCAGAGTGGATATGAGCATACCACCTACACCATTTTCTCCAACAAGTTGCTGCTCGGCTTCTGTATGGCATGATGCTGCCAAGGACTGTGCTTTGTTGAAAACCATCCGTGTTCTTCCTCTTGCTCTTCCATGTAACCAATCAAAGGTGGATCAATCAACATGGGAGCGGGCGATTGCTGAGAGGTATATCATTTTTGGTACATATTGTGTAGCCTGCTTGTTTGCAATGGAACTTATGTGGTTGAATTGACATGTGGATATGACTGTGCATTTTGTTTGAATAGGTTCTGGTGGAGTCTTTTGGACGGAGTTGATTGGTGGGATGCAGTTGGATATACACAGAGTGCTACAGAGGATGGGATTGGTATATTTTCTGGTCCTCATAAGTTGCTTGATTTCAATGCTGTTTAATCCCTGCACTCAGAAACTAGTGTTTTTTAGTTTGGAGCAACTATTACATTTATTTTTGCTTAGTAAATGATCTCATATTAAGTTACAGTTTGGGGATAACTTTTAGTTATTAATAGCTCATTGTCATTCAAAGAACCTTTTTGTATTTGGTTATTGTGCGCATTATACAAAGAGGGTATTGTACTTCAAAAATTGTGAAATTATGATAAGCTTTTGAATGACATAAATTGTGCAGAACGTAGTGGTTCAAATGTTATAATGTCTTGTTTGAATGTACAGCACTGGTTGATCTGTTTCCTTTTCTTGATGATTCTCTTGTTTCTTGATTTCAAACACCAGCGATTACTGGCTTAATCACCTATTTACATTTTGTTACAATGGTGCAGATAAGATCCATTCATCCCTTTTTCTAGTTTCAAGTCGCGAGTTGCAGAGAGCCGCAAGCATCAGAAGCATGTTTGCCTTCTCCAAAAACTAAGTTTCCTCTCACAAATGTCGAAACCACTTTGCCTGATAATCTCCTTCCCAAATAAGCTGAGATACTCTATTGTCAACACAAGTAGCAAACATAACATAGAGATTAGACATTTTTGGTTGAACCATTAGCTCTAAATTGGTTTAAAACTTTTGTCTACATACAGGGTGTTTGAAGTGAATTGGATGATCTTCATCGAGATCAAATTCGACTTCAGGTTCCCAAATGACAATATCTGCATGTTTCCCAACCGTAATCGCTCCCTGTAATTATAAATATCACATAACAGTTTTCCTCCACTGAGTACTTATAAGCTGCCATAGATAGAGAATATTGAAGCTGTGCTTTTTTTTTATAATGAGGCACCTTATAGTGTAGTCCAGCGAGTTTAGAAGGCCTATCGCTCCACCAAGAAGCAACTTGCTCGAGCGTCACTCCATACTTTTTTCCATAAGACCATGTTACTGGAAGAACAAACTGCAGTTGTCTCCCAAGACAAAATTCCATGAGTCTTTTTGTGCTCTCATCATTACTAAGAATATTGACATGTATTACATTGATAGTCAGAGATTGTTAACCTGTAAAGACGAGATTCCACCCCATGCTTTCAAGAAGTTACCATCACTCATGAGTTTGAGTTCAGGCTTTGTAGGTGAATGATCAGAACTCAGCATATCAATGTCTCCTACCATCATAGCTTCCCATAACTTTTCTCTATTGGCTGCATCGCGTATAGGCGGGGAGCATTTGAAACGAGTATCACCTTCTGGAATCTCTTCGGCTGAGAAAGCTAGGTAATGTGGGCATGTTTCAACAGTAACACTGTCTCCTTTGCCTTTTGCTTCCTTAAATCCAACCAAATTTAAGACAAAATATCACAGTTTCAGCAATGAGGTACACCCAAATGATAGACAGTGCTTTAACGGCTCCAAATCGTAAATACCTTAATCAAATCCAAGGAAGAACTGGCATCAGATAAATGCACAATATGAACATGTGCTCCTTCTGCAGAACCACCAATCCTAGTGTTTTCAGTAACCGATAAAAGGTTTTGGATTGCTCCCTCCTCCCTAATTTCTCGAATAAAGATTCATTTCAGGTACAATGATCATTCTGTAGGAACTTATATGGAACGAAAGAACTCAATGTCTCACCATGAAGTTGGCCTGGTTTTTAAATAAGTCAGATAAGAACGAGGATCATTGTCGCTTCCTTCTTCAATCTCTAAGTCTTTTTCGACCTCTGCATGTACAAGCAATGGTCGTTTGTATTTAGCTAATACAGATAGTCCTTCCTGCAGACAACAAAACAATATGTACGGTGAAAGAGCCAATCAGCTATTTTGTGATAATTCTTGAATCATGAGAAAGGATCATAAGAGTCAAGAAGCAAAACCTTTATATGAGTGATGTTTGTCATTGGAAAATCGTTGATTCCTGAAGGACACATAAAGGACTGAACCAAGATTGAAACAAGTCATGTTAGAAAGAAAAAAAAAGACTCTTAAAACCTGAAGAGACAGCCAAGCATTGACAAAGCAAGAAGAAGCATAATAAGACATATGATATCTATCTACCTTGAGACCAAGAACTCCAGCATCTAAAAGAGACTCAAGAGCACTTGAGTTGAGTGCATTGTCAGGCACTAGACCTCCCCAGAAACCTGGAGGAAAATGGAAAGAAAGATTTAGGTAATGCGTCTTTAATCAACAGATGTGGTAAGGTTTAAGAGCAAAGAGTTTTTACCAACATCAACATGGATTCTGTTTTTTGCAGCTTCAATCTGTAAGAAACACACACTTTGCTCGATTTAATAAAAACAAGAAAGATATATAGTGTGGACCTTACAAACCGGAAAACTAAAGTGAACCACTTACCTTAAGTTTCAAAGTTTCTGGAGATACAGTTGAAGGACAACTGTTTAAAGGCATGTCAACTAATGTTGTGATTCCCCCTGCCATACAAAAGACAATACCAAGAAGCTAAATAAAACAAAACAGAAGAGTCTTGCAAGTAGAAGAGTCTGAGTAAGAGAAAGAGATAAAAATTACCAGCAGCAGCAGCCTTAGTTCCAGAAGGAAAGCCTTCCCATTCACTTCTTCCAGGATCATCAAGATGAGCGTGCCTTTTACATCAACACACAACAAGAGGTCAAGTAAAGTTCCAAGCTTTTAGGGGGATATAAATAATGGTTTTAAGATGACATACACATCAATGAGACCAGGCATGAGAACAGCTTCTCCATAGTCAATAACTTTCACTCTACTTCTTTGACTCTTATACCAATCAGCTTCCTTCACCACCGATACAATAATGCCTCCTTTCACCTCCACTGATCAACCAAATAAAATCAGACTTTGTTGACTTACTTAAAAACAGATTCAAATTAGCTAATTTTTCTTTCTGAAATTGGCCTAAGTTGCTAATCATTAACAATAAATCAATCAGATGGATAATGATTTGAGTCGTACCAGAACCAGAGATGAGACCATCTGGTGTGACGATATGTTTGCTTGAGATCCAGAAATGATCATGAGGAAGAAGACTACATCTCTTCCCCTGCGTTTCCTGCTACAACAAACCAAAGTTATTCATGATTATACATCGGAATCGGTAAACAGAGAAGGAAGTTTTCAGAAATCAAAACCTGGAAAGAGCGAGAAGCGAAGAAGACGGAGAACAAAGCAACGATGAGAGCAAGAAGAGACAATAATCTCCATTGAAGCAGAGTCCTCTCCATCTCTTATCTCTCTTTCTTCTGTGATTTCTTCAGATTGAGGAGAGAGCTTTTATTGGTTAAATGGTGGGCCCATTAGTAAAACAATTTTAATCCCAAAAGATTCCTTAAAATTCGTTTACGGAACAATCTAGGGGATCTCTTAAGGACCGTTAGATTGTGTAAATGATTCTAAAGATCGACGGTTGTAATAGACATATAAAGCAACTTGGAATATTAATAAAGATTCACTTGCGCATTCATTCAAGTCCTACCAAATTTTGCCGATTACTATTTACTTTTTTTACTAACTTGAAAATCAATTCTAAAATTCTTCCTCTAGCCTTTAAAATAAATTTATAGAGAAAGTGTGTATATTCTAATGGGGTGTATTGGACTGAGTATTTAGATAAATATGAATTTTAGTGACAAATTATTTGCCATTGAAATATGAATTTTAAAATATCTTTTAAATCCAGTGTTATTGGATTAATGATTTTAAATTTTACACTCAAATCTACTGTTATTGAAAACATAATTAGAATTTGATTTGAAAGTTTCATGTAAGATTTGATGGGATTTCTTAATAAAAAAATACAAAGACCAAAATTTTATGGTTTTATGTGAGATTTCAGAAAATTTAATAATAAAATTCTTAATTCACTAAAATTTCATCAAATCATTTCAAAACTCATTAAAACTCAAATCTCTTCAAATATTCAATTTTCAATACACCCCAAATATTCAATTCAATATTTCTTTAATGTGAGAATTAGCTTCCTACAATGCACATCATCAACAACTACTTTGACTCTGTTTTTTTTTTATCTTGAATTTTATGATGTCAATTTGTAATAATGGAAATCATTCTTGAATCTTGTGATTTGTGATAAGATCTTCCATTATCTAATAGGGCTTTTGGCAGATGATCATAGTGAGGTACCGAATAAATGGAACATGGAACCCTTTTTTCTTGCAAACGTTGAAGACAGTGAATGGTTTAGAGATTACCATCAAATGAGGACAGGATTTGCCATCCTCAAAGTTCAAGAAGGGGGCCTATATCACACACCCTGATGGAGGAGCATAAACAATTAGATCATTAAAAGGTTGTGTTCATCTACGAACATGTTTTTTTCATCAACTAGGCTTTTACAAAGCAATTTAAAGCTGTTGTTCGTAAGTAGCTTCATTGATGCTTTGCTTACCGTCACATCTCGAGATTTGTGAGTGGAAATAATATGGAAAAAGAAAAGAACAAGTACAATTCTTAACATATATCCTAAAAAAATCTAAGTGTTTAAAGACTTGTATAGTAATAATCTCCCTACTCCATTTGTATATCTTGAAGATAAGAGAAAATGGTCATGGAGTTGGAAAATTTAACCAAAAAAATGGAGATGCAGAGATTAGAAACATATATATATATATAAATAAATATAAAAAGCTAGAGAAGTTTCAATATCTTGTTGTCGTTGTATTTCTCAATCTTATGTAGCACAAAAATCTTTCATCCTTTCCTTAAAAAGAAATAATATCAAGAAGAAGTTGAAGAAAGTGAGAAAAATCAAGCGCAGAGTAAAAAAGAAGTAAGTGAAGAGACGACAAAACATGACAGAGAACACTCTTGAAACATGCTCAGTCTCTCACTGTTATATCCAGGATCAGAAAGATGAGCATGTCTTTAGTCTTTACTAAATGACAATACATGAGAGTTTTAAATGGTCATTCCACTCTTGCAAAAAATGCATCATGTTGATATATAATCCCTTATAATCCCCTATTCCACTCTTGTAACTAGTTTATGGTAGTTTAATAGTTGAATGAGTTATTTTGGGGTTGGTAACCAAAGTTCGAATTCTTTCATTGCAATTTCCAGTTATAATTTATCATTTTAAATGTTTCAAGTTCCTAACATTTTATATACTCTTGAAATTAATTGGGGATTTGATTTGGGATCTTTGATTTTATTTTTTATTTGTTTAAAACAACGATGGTTGATCTGCCAAAGTCAACGAACGTAATAATTGTGGTTTCCGATTTTGCATAAAGAAATGGAGGTTGGGCCAAGTTTGGCAATTGGCAGATTCATTTACTTTGTTTTTTTATTTTGTTTTTGAGTATAATAGTTTGTGCATGTTAGTGAAGTCGTTGCATCATCATACAACTTCAAACCCATATATCTAAATCAATTAAAGAAGTTTTACTGTCCATGTATATTATTAAAGATATTTTGCAAGACGTAAGCTATATAATATTGCTTTTATATCATCCATTAAAAACATCAATGTTCATCATGAAAATTCCTTTATTTAATATTTTATTGCTATTAATAGTATTTTAGAGGTTATAGGTTTAAGTCTGATAATAATGTGTATATAAATCTCACTCCTTGTCTGTGAAAAACATAATAAGTTCAAAATCGGGTTTGGAGGCCATGAAGGTCCTTTTTCATATCGATATGATCCTTGACCTTGTCATTTATAAAAATTCAACGCATTGTGACATAAATAGCTGTCATATTTTGAATTTTCTATTAGTCAAACTCACATTTGATATGTATCCCAATTCTTTGCAATAACTCGAGTTCCTGAAATTTCTCTCTTTACTTTGGTTCACATGGAAATATTTTTATGAAGATATACCAGGTCTTAAATATATACTACTATTTAGCAGTACATTAGATTTAGCTTTTCTACGTAAAACTTAGCGAGTAATTAGTCAAATGCAATTCGTAAAATGTTGAAATCAATTAAACCACCGATTAAATTTGAATAAAACAATCGAATTAATCCACTATGATGACAAAATAAAATGTTGGCTTTCCTATGACAAAATAGTTGTTGTCAGCCTATCACTATTGTAACGTGATACAACTTGCAAGAAAACAACCATAGTTTTTTCATTACTCACGATTACAAACATAAACAAATGATAAAATTTTGTTCTCATCAGTCATCATATATATAGACGTAGAAAATTGTTAGCAGCATGTTAATGATGCGGTGTAATGTAACTGCATTAAAACAGTGTGGTTAGGTATAATATGTGTGTCTACTTAATTGATCGGTAGAGTTTGCTTATGAACATTTTAGATCAACGCACATCTTGTTATGTTTGATTAGGTATGAGCTTGCCATGATCCACAAAAATGCCATTTTTTTCGTAGATAGCTTTGACAAAACGGTATTACGTTTTACATATTGATTTGCATACAAAAATCATCTCTTAAATTTAGCATACTAAAATATTTGTATACTGGCAAAAATAACTAGTGCATATTTACCCAATACAATACATCACAATCGATATTTCCTGTTAATGAGGAAATTTTCAAGTCTACCATTTGTATTAAAATATAACACTAAGACCAAAGGTACAAAGTACAAAGTACAAAGTACGAATCCAAATCCAAAAAGTCATAAACTTTGACGGGAATAAACAGTAAATGAAGAAGAAGAAATCAAACCTTTCACGAAAGCTTCCAACTTCCTCCTTCGACAACTATCATTGTTGCTCAAAGCTTTTATCAGTCCCCAAATACGAAGAACTAATTATAATGCTTTGTGATTTATTTGTCATTAATACGTACGTATATGTATAATATGACGAGACCAAAAGTATAAAATCCAAATTTACAAAACCCAAATCCCAAAAAGTCAAAATTTGACTGCAAAAAATCAGTAAACAAAGAATAAATCAAACCTTTGCCTCAAGCTTTCACCTTTCTCTTTCAACAACTGTCCTCGTCTCCTGATTATCTCAAATCTTTCTTTAAACCAATATCATTTCCCAAATTATGACAACAACCTTCACTTCATACCTTCTTCGTCTTCCTCCTCCTCCTCTGCTATGAAAGATCTTATCTTTCTTCTTACCCTTTTTCTCATTCTTCTAATAAACCCAATTTCAGCCGTTGATTTCATCTTCAACGGCTTCAATGACTCTTCCTCATCTTCCTCAGATGTTTCCCTCTACGGAATCGCAACAATCGAATCCAAAATCCTAACTTTAACAAACCAAACATCGTTTGCTACTGGTCGTGGTCTATACAACAAAATCATCCAAACAAAAGATCCAATCACTTCCTCTGTTTTACCTTTCTCTACTTCTTTCATCTTCTCCATGGCTCCTTACAAAAACACTCTTCCTGGTCATGGAATCGTCTTCTTATTCACAGCTTCCACTGGAATCAATGGCTCTAGCTCTGCTCAACATTTAGGTCTATTCAATTTGACCAACAATGGTAACTCTACAAACCATGTGTTTGGAGTTGAGTTTGATGTATTTGCTAATCAAGAATTCAGCGACATCGATGCTAATCATATTGGAATCGATGTTAATTCTCTTCATTCAATTTATTCTAACACATCTGGGTATTGGTCTGAGAAAGATGGAGTCTTTAAGCCATTGAAGCTTAACGATGGAAGAAATTATCAAGTTTGGATTGATTACAGAGATTTTGTAATTAATGTTACTATTCAGCTCGCTGGTAAGATTCGACCTAAGATTCCTTTGCTTAGTACGTCTTTGAATCTCTCTGGTGTTGTAGAAGATGAGATGTTTGTTGGATTCACTGCAGCTACAGGGAGATTAGTTCAGAGTCATAAGATCTTAGCTTGGAGTTTTAGTAACTCTAATTTCTCTTTGAGTGATAGTTTGATCACTGCTGGTTTGCCTTCGTTTGTTTTACCAAAAGACTCGATTCTTAAATCGACATGGTTTGTTTCTGTATTGGTATTGGTTTGTGTTTTAGTTGTTGCTTTGGTGAGTTTGGTTTTGTTTGCTGTGGTGAGAAAGAGATTAGAGAGAGCTAGGAAGAGAGCTTTGATGGAGGATTGGGAATTGGAGTATTGGCCTCATAGGATTTCGTATGAGGAGATTGAATCTGGTACTAAAGGATTTGATGAGAAGAATGTAATTGGTATTGGTGGGAATGGGAAAGTTTATAAAGGTTTTTTACAAGGAGGAGTTGTAGAAGTTGCGGTTAAGCGGATATCGCAAGAGAGTAGTGATGGTATGAGAGAGTTTGTAGCTGAGATATCGAGTCTTGGACGGTTAAAGCATCGAAATTTAGTTTCTTTAAGAGGTTGGTGTAAGAAAGAGATTGGTAGTTTCATGTTGGTCTATGATTACATGGAGAATGGAAGTTTAGACCGATGGATATTCGAATGTGATGAGGAGAAAACTACGCTTAGCTGCGAAGAGAGGATTCGGATTTTGAAAGGTGTAGCTTCAGGAGTATTGTATTTACATGAAGGATGGGAATCTAAGGTTTTACATAGAGATATTAAAGCGAGTAATGTGTTGCTTGACCGAGATATGATACCAAGGCTTAGTGATTTTGGGTTAGCTCGAGTTCATGGACATGAGCAAGCCATGAGGACCACAAGGGTGGTTGGTACAGCCGGATATTTAGCTCCTGAAGTGGTTAAAACGGGGCGTGCATCGACACAAACCGATGTATTTGCTTACGGGATACTAGTTCTTGAAGTAATGTGTGGAAGGAGACCTATTGAAGAAGGTAAGAAACCGTTAATGGATTGGGTTTGGGGATTAATGGAAAAGGGTGAGATTTTAAATGGGCTTGATCCACGTATGATGATGACACAAGCCATTGATGAGGCTGAGAGAGTTTTGCAGCTTGGATTGCTTTGTGCACATCCTGATCCAAGCAAAAGACCTTCAATGAGACAAGTGTTTCAAGTGTTTGAAGGTGATAAATCTGAGGTGTTTGAAGCGGAAAGTAATGAAGATATTGAGACATGGATGCTTAAGAAGATGGGATCTCGCGGAAGCTCGCAAGAGTTTTGGTATGGAAACTCGTCGCATCCAACGATAGAGCAGCTCAGACTTCAGTCTTTGTCTATGTCTATATCATCTTGGAACAGCTCAATTTTAGATGGGAGGTGATGGTGAATTTAAAGGCTTAAGAGACCTCAAGAACCTCCAGAATGTAGTTATTTTTGTTCTTGTTGTGTAAATACGGTTTTGGAAACGCATTGCATTATATACGTGTATTGTTTTTGTTTGTTTGTTAAAGTTTATACGTGTATTGTTAATTTCTTGCTTTTAATTTGTCTTGAAATTATATATTTTCAATTTATTTCTAAGTTTTCCATTTTAAATATAGAATTAATAAGTTGTATCAAAAGTGAAAAAAAATAAACAAAATAGTTACTAATCAAAAACATAAAATTATAAAAAACATTTTGATAAAATCAAAAATAGTGAAACTGATTCATCCCAATGAGTGCTGTTTTGCTGCCATCGTATGATCTGAGTTCGAATCTAATTTTTAGTAAATATCGAATCCGAAATGGTGATATAGTTATGAACTAGATCATTTATGTTATATCCGCCATGAATTTATTCAAAATTTGATACATGACCCAAAGAGACTATAAGCAAAGAGCTTTAAAATTGTGATTCTAAAACAAAAGGGTTATAAGTTTGTATTCAGTTTTATTATAAAGCTGTTATAATATTCTGACATGGCTTTATCAAAAATTATATATTCTGACATGGTCTAATTTATAAATATCTTATATAATCCTAATTGTCACGAATCCCATATAAAATCATACAGAATAATGCATATGGATGCCAGGGAGATAAAAGAAAAAAGCTTTTTATCTTTGGGAAAAGCAAAAAGTTCTAGTCTTGAATCTTACAATAATGTTTTAAAGATTGATACTTAACAAAACAAGACAAATTAAACGACACAAATATTCGATGTTGGGAGCTGCTAAAAAGTTGTTTTTTTGGGGGGGTTCAAAATCCAACTAAGAACGTGATTCTTAGTTTCTTACTATATTTGTTTTTCACTTTTTTTTTGTTCTCAAATGCTTTTTGATTCGACTGTGATATTCGAAAACGTCATTAGACCGTGAGTTTAGCAAAAGAGTTTTGTTCTAATTAATTATGTTTTTTTTTGGGTAACCAATAAATTAATTATCTACAATTCTACAAGCTACAAACGCGAAAGTGCCATCGCTTTCGTTAATACGCACCATCACTAATTACATGCCTTTTTCTAAGCACCATAACTAGTTACGCTGCCGTTTTGGAGCATAATTTAACGGATATAATGCGTTTTTGTCTTGTTTCTCTCTCTCGGTTTCAGTGATTCCCTCGAGTTTCTAACACGCGCGTACTCGCACGTGTCTTACCACTACACTAAACCCTACACGTCTCCGTTTCGTGGACGCTCCATTTACCTTATATTAACCGTCCGATCATACCTTTGATAAAAGCCTTTAATCAATCGAACGATCAATAGCTCCAGGGAACATGTATTGTTGTACGACAAGAGACACAGATCCTTATCTCTTTTATTTTTGGTAATATCATTTATTATCTGTATCTATATGCACAGTTTCGTTTTGTCACAGTCTTTGAAACTTAAAGAAAAGAAAAAGAAAGAAAAAAAGATGAAATAATTTTGAAAAGATTCTAAGTAAAGAAACCGTTAGCCGGCGATGAGAAGGCAGCAGCGGCCATCGGTAGCCACCGAACGTGACTATGTTCAACTTCACGCGCCGTTACCGGAGGTATACAATATCATTCCGATTCATGATTTCGTAACCGAACATCCGTCGCTGCGTTATCCGGAGGTTCGAGCAGCGGCGGCGGCGCTTAGAATAGTCGGAGACCTTGCCAAACCTCCGTTCGTTGATTTCACACCTCGCATGGACTTGATGGACTGGCTCGGTGTTTTATTCGGTTTCCAAATGGATAACGTTCGGAATCAGCGAGAGAATCTCGTTCTCCACTTAGCTAACTCCCAAATGCGGTTACAACCGCCGCCACGTCATCCCGACGGTCTCGATCCCACTGTTCTCCGTCGATTTCGGAAGAAACTGCTTCGTAACTATACTAATTGGTGCTCGTTCCTCGGAGTGAGGTGCCACGTCACCAGCCCAACTCAAAGCCGTCATCAAACCAACGCCGTTTTGAATCTCCGCCGTGAGCTTCTCTATGTAGCTCTGTATCTATTGATTTGGGGAGAATCTGCGAATCTACGGTTCATGCCGGAGTGTCTCTGCTACATTTTTCATCACATGGCTATGGAACTCAACAAAGTTCTCGGTGGAGAGTTTGATGATATGACCGGAATGCTTTACTGGCCTTCCTTCTCCGGTGATTGCGCCTTCTTAAAGAGCGTTGTCATGCCGATTTACAAGACGGTTAAGACGGAAGTTGAGAGTAGCAACAATGGGACGAAGCCACACTCCGCCTGGAGAAATTATGACGACATTAATGAGTATTTCTGGAGTAAGAGAGCCTTGAAGAGCCTTAAATGGCCTCTTGACTATACCAGTAATTTCTTTGATTCAACACCTAAAAGCAGTAGAGTAGGGAAGACTGGTTTTGTGGAGCAGAGATCATTTTGGAATATCTATAGAAGCTTTGATCGGTTATGGATTCTATTGCTTCTCTTCTTGCAGGCAGCTATTATTGTTGCTACCAGTGATGTTAAGTTTCCTTGGCAAGATCGTGATGTAGAGGTTTAAAAACGTTTCCTTTGATTTGATATATATATATATATATATATATATATATAAGTGTGTTTTGTGTTGGTGGTATATAAAGACATTATCTGTTCTTTTAATTGCAGGTTGCATTATTGACTGTTTTCATCACCTGGGCGGGATTGAGATTGCTCCAGTCTGTGCTAGATGCTAGTACTCAGTATAGTTTGGTGGGAAAAGAAACTTTCTGGCTTTTCGTCAGACTGATTTTGAAGTTCGTGGTGTCTGTGGCATGGACAGTTTTGTTTTCGGTCTTCTACGCAAGGATTTGGAGCCAGAAAAATGCAGATGGTGATTGGTCTCGAGCTGCAAACGATAGGATCATCACGTTTCTCAAGGTAGTTTTAGTGTATGTTATGCCTGAGTTATTGGCTCTTGTACTGTTTATTGTTCCTTGGATAAGGAACTGGGTAGAGGAGCTGAATCTTGGAGTTGTGTACTTTCTGACATGGTGGTTCTATAGCAAGACTTTTGTTGGTCGTGGGATGAGGGAAGGTCTGGTGGATAATTTTAAGTATACAGTATTTTGGATCATTGTATTAGCCACTAAATTCATTTTCAGTTACTTCTTACAAATCAGGCCGCTCATTGCTCCGACCAGGGCACTACTGAACCTCGAGAATGCGACTTACAACTGGCATGAGTTTTTTGGCAGCACTCACAGGATCGCAGTAGGGATGCTCTGGCTCCCTGTTATTTTGGTTTACCTGATGGATTTGCAAATTTGGTACTCCATCTACTCATCCCTTGTAGGTGCCACAATTGGTCTGTTTTCTCACTTGGGGGAGATCCGCAACATTGATCAGTTGAGACTTAGATTTCAGTTTTTCGCAAGTGCTATGCAGTTTAACCTTAAACCTGAAGAGCATCTTCTCAGCCCTAAAGGAACAATTCTTAAGAAGGTTCGTGATGCTATTCACCGACTGAAATTGCGATATGGAATTGGTCAGCCTTTCAACAAGATCGAATCCAATCAAGTTGAAGCAACTTGGTTTGCTCTGATTTGGAATGAGATAATCCTCACATTTAGGGAGGAAGACCTTATCAGTGACAGGGAGGTTGAGCTACTCGAGTTGCCGCCTAATTGTTGGAATATTCAGGTTATTCGGTGGCCATGTTTCCTCCTTTGCAATGAGCTCCTACTTGCGCTAAGCCAGGCAAACGAGCTCTGTGATGCTCCTGATCACTGGCTTTGGTTGAAAATCTGCAGCAGTGAGTACAGGCGTTGTGCTGTTATAGAAGCTTATGATAGCATCAAATATGTGATTCTTAAAATTGTTAAAAATGGCACAGAGGAAGAATCCATACTGAACAAGTTGTTTAACGAAATTGATGAAAATGTGGAAAACGAAAAGGTAACTGATGTATATAAGCTGACAGTGTTACTCCGGATTCATGAGAAGCTAATATCACTTCTTGAGCGTCTGATGGACCCAGAAAAAAAAGTATTCAGGATTGTGAATATTCTGCAAGCTCTGTATGAACTGTGCGCATGGGAATTACCAAAAAGTAGGAAGACCACTCAACAGTTGAGGCAGCTTGGCTTGGCACCCATTAGTTTGGATGCAGATACCGAGTTGCTGTTCGTCAATGCCATTAATCTCCCTCCTCTTAATGATGTTGTCTTTTATAGGCAGATAAGGCGGGTCCATACAATTCTTACTTCAAGAGATCCAATGCATAATGTGCCGAAGAATCTTGAGGCCAGAGAGCGGCTTGCTTTCTTTAGCAACTCTCTCTTTATGAACATGCCTCAGGCTCCCAGTGTAGAAAAAATGATGGCTTTAAGTGTGTTGACTCCTTACTATGACGAGGAAGTGATGTATCGACAAGAAATGCTTCGAGCTGAAAATGAGGATGGAATATCCACCTTATTCTACCTTCAAAAAATTTATGAAGATGAATGGGTGAATTTTGTGGAGCGGATGCGTAGAGAAGGAGCAGACAATGAGAATGATATTTGGTTAAAGAAGGTTAGAGATCTTCGTCTCTGGGCTTCATACAGGGGACAAACATTATCCAGAACAGTGAGAGGGATGATGTATTATTATAGTGCCTTGAAGAAGCTTGCCTTTCTTGATTCTGCTTCTGAAATGGACATCAGGATGGGAACTCAGATTGCCCCCGAGCCACGCCGTTCTTACTATACAAATGATGGTGGGGATAACACACTGCAACCAACAGCTTCTCAGGAAATTAGCAGAATGGCTAGTGGTATAACCCATTTGCTTAAAGGGTCTGAGTATGGGAGTGCAATGATGAAATTCACATATGTTGTGGCATGTCAAGTTTATGGACAGCATAAAGCAAGAGGGGATCATAGAGCTGAGGAGATTCTGTTCCTGATGAAAAATCATGAGGCCCTTCGTATTGCATATGTTGATGAGGTTGACCTGGGAATGGGTGAGGTCGAGTACTACTCGGTTCTTGTGAAATTTGATCAACAACTTCAGAGAGAGGTGGAGATCTATCGTATCAGGCTGCCAGGCCCCTTGAAGCTTGGTGAGGGAAAACCAGAAAATCAAAACCATGCTATAATCTTTACACGAGGTGATGCGATTCAGACCATTGATATGAATCAAGATAACCATTTTGAGGAGGCGCTTAAGATGAGGAACTTGTTGGAATCATTCAAGACTCACTATGGCATGAGGAAGCCTACCATTCTTGGAGTCCGTGAGAAAGTTTTCACTGGTTCTGTATCCTCACTTGCATGGTTCATGTCTGCTCAGGAAACAAGTTTTGTAACCTTAGGACAGCGTGTTCTTGCCAACCCACTGAAAGTTAGGATGCATTATGGTCATCCTGATGTATTTGATCGGTTTTGGTTCATGCCTCGAGGTGGAATTAGCAAGGCCTCAAGAGTTATAAATATCAGTGAGGATATATTTGCTGGATTCAATTGCACTTTAAGAGGTGGGAACGTGACTCACCATGAATACATTCAGGTAGGCAAAGGAAGGGATGTGGGTTTGAATCAGATCGCTATGTTCGAGGCCAAGGTAGCTAGTGGTAATGGTGAGCAAGCATTGAGCAGAGACGTTTACAGGTTAGGTCACAGGCTGGACTTTTTTAGAATGCTCTCTTTTTTCTACACAACAGTTGGCTACTACTTCAACACAATGTTGATAGTATTCACTGTTTATGCATTCTTGTGGGGTCGGCTTTATCTAGCACTTAGTGGTGTTGAGAGAATAGCAAAGGATAGGAGTACCAGCAATGAAGCTCTTGGTGCAATCTTGAATCAGCAATTTGTTATTCAGCTAGGACTTTTCACTGCACTTCCAATGATTCTTGAAAATACACTGGAGCGTGGGTTTCTTCCAGCAGTTTGGGACTTCATAACAATGCAGCTACAACTTGCATCGTTTTTCTACACGTTTTCGATGGGAACTAGAAGCCATTACTTTGGTCGGACTATACTCCATGGTGGAGCCAAGTATCGTGCCACTGGAAGAGGTTTTGTGGTGGAGCATAAGAAATTTGCTGAGAACTACAGATTGTATGCTCGAACTCATTTCATCAAGGCTATTGAGCTTGCGATTATCTTGTTGGTGTATGCGGCTTACAGCCCGTTGGCTAAGAGTTCGTTTGTTTACATACTAATGACGATTTCAAGCTGGTTCCTTATTACGTCTTGGATTATTTCTCCATTTCTGTTTAACCCATCTGGTTTCGATTGGCTAAAAACAGTGAATGATTTTGACGATTTCATGGCCTGGCTATGGTCTAGAGGCGGTTTGTTTACGAAAGCAGATCAGAGTTGGTTTACGTGGTGGAATGAGGAACAAGAGCATCTGAAAACAACCGGAGTATGGGGAAAACTACTTGAGATTATACTTGATCTTCGGTTCTTCTTTTTCCAGTATAGTATTGTGTACCATCTTCGCATTTCAGAGAAGAATACTAGCATTGGTGTATACTTGGTTTCTTGGGGATGCATCATCGGGATTTCTGCCATATACATCGCAACAATCTATGCTCAGAAAAGATATTCTGTCAAGGAACATATTAAATACCGATTCATTCAGTTCTTAGTAATCATCCTGACGGTTCTCGTTGTCGTCTTGATGCTGCATTTAACCAAACTTACAGTTGTTGATTTGTTGATAAGTCTATTGGCCTTTGTTCCTACAGGCTGGGGATTGATTTCGATAGCTCAAGTACTTAGACCATTTCTGATATCAACTGTGGTTTGGGACACAGTAATCTCTGTTGCTCGCCTTTACGACATGTTCTTTGGGTTAATAGTTATGGCTCCAGTTGCATTGCTTTCATGGTTGCCTGGTTTTCAGAATATGCAAACTCGGATTCTGTTCAATGAAGCCTTTAGCAGAGGCTTACAGATTTCTATCATTCTCGCTGGCAAAAAATCCTCTTGAAGCAAAATATTGGGTATGTATCAAATCTTTATTATATGTTACTGGTTACTCTTAAAGACATCCAATAAAAAGACTGAATTCATCTTCTTTACAGGATTCTTAGATTTGTTGAAGATGAACTGTTCTGAGAAGGTTTGCGACATTTTAGGAGCTTTAAGTCAACGGTATCCTTCTCTTTGGAAATAAAATCCACTTGAAGCAGCTTACGATAAGCCCGGTTTTTTCCCATGGTGGTTGCATTTTGAAGTTGATTAGTTGACCTTGGTTTTGGCGTGTTTGTAAACGTAGGTATGAAGCTATCTACATTTGCTTTGGTGACAGATACTTGACTGATTCTATGTCTCAAGGCCATACAGTTAATAGATGATTCTGTCATATTGCAGGGTTCTTGATTTATTGTGAGATTACCACATTGGGGAGCTTAAAAATGACGGCACCATTTGTTTTTTTGGTCTTGTACAGATTGACTCATGCATTTGTTAGGTGACTCTTGCTTCTACTCTGATGTCTTTCAAATTTTTCTCAAGAGATTCTAAAATCGTTTTGTTATCTCTGATTCTGATTTATTGCTTAATTCAAGAGAATCTCTCGTGATTACAAAGAATTGTAAATTATAGAGGCAATAAAACATGATGGTAGGAATCATATCACAGACATGAAAAAAAGAATACTAGAATAGTTTTTATTTATTAAGAAACTAAGAAAAAGTGACAGGGAATAATGAACAGATACTCAAAAGAATGACAAAAATACTTGAACCGGACCGAACTTAGCATAACCAAACCGAACTTTGTGTATTTAAGTATTATTCTTGGTTCAGTTCTCTCTTTCGCATTACGACTCAGACGAACATGACCGTGATAAGTGATGTACACCATACCTTCTCAGGTCCTCCATGATGCCTTCTTTAAGTACCAAACAAAGCCAAAGCTGACATCCCTTGGTGAACTGTATTTCGAAGGGAAAGAATTCGAGGTATTTTTGTGTGATCCTCTTTTCCATTTCTTAGAGATTATATATATAGTTTACCTTTATTGCTTTGTGTATGTGATTCCAATTATCATCTTATTAATAGATTAAGCTGAGGGAAGTGAAACCAGGAATGTTGTCACATGACCTAAAAGAAGCTCTTGGTATGTCAGAAGGTGCTCCTCCCCCATGGCTAATTAATATGCAGGTGAGTTTGTTGTGAATTATCGTGATTCTGATTTCTATGGAACTGTTTATTGATTTTAACACGTACCAAACAGAGATATGTTCCTCCTCCGTCATACCCACATCTGAAAATTCCTGGTTTAAATGCTCCTATTCCACTCGGAGCTAGCTTTGGTTATCATCCTGGTGGCTGGGGGAAACCTCCAGTGGATGAAGTAAGTGTTTTTAGTGTGTTCCCAGTACTTAATCCATTAATGAAATTACTATTATTTTCATTTAGAGAATTTTTTATTGTTTCTCTTTATTTATTTTTGTTATACAGTATGGGCGTCCATTGTATGGAGATGTCTTTGGTGTTCAGCAGCAAGATCAGCCTAATACGAGGTAACCGCTTTCCTTTGCTTTAATAACTGTGTATTATGCCCACTCGTGGAAGCTACATAGCCAAATAGATAGTTGGTGTAGTAGTAGTCAAGTGAACTAGAAATTGTAAGGTTCTTGCTGAACCGTAAATTTATATGATGAAATCGTTACCTTGCTAATATCTTAGGATGAGCCTATTGACAAAAGCAAACACTGGGGTGATTTGGAGGAAGAGGAAGAAGAAGAAGAGGAGGAGGAAGAGGAACAAGAAGAAGAGATGGATGAAGAGGAAATGGAAGATGACATTGAATCTGTAGATTCAAGGTATAGATTTTGAATAAGTAGTATATATATGTAAAATATGTTGACGAGTTTTTCTTTGTATTTATTGTTTTATTTGTTCCCTTCCGTTCAGCACTCCTACTGGCATTGAGACACCTGACGCTATAGAACTTCGGAAGGAGCAGAGGAAGGAGCCTGACAGGCCTCTTTATCAGGTGAAAAACCTTATATAATAAGTCCCCAGTTTCATATTATCTTCTTGATACTATGAGATGTTTAACCATGCTACTTTTTTTTTTTGGTTCTCAAGGTACTTGAAGAAAAGAGTGAAAATATTGCTCCAGGAACATTACTGGGAACCACTCATACATATGTCATTAAAACTGGTACTCAAGAGAAGACAGGAGCCAAAAGGGTAAGCAATCTGTGGCCGCATTGTAATTGATGTGTTAGAAATTTGAATTGGGTAGACTAGTTCTCGTTTCTTTACCATATACCAAATGGAAGAGTAATTAAGTATTAGATGGGAATAAGAAGCGAGAATTTAAAAAAGTGCTCATAATATGTTAGCTACAATTTGCATTGATGATGTTGGTAGGGTTGTTGTAATTAGGCGTACTGTATAGCTTAAGAAGTATATTGGTAGCGAATAGGAGATTTGTTGTTGTGTGTTTATGGATTTGTAGCATCCTTAAGTTGCTGTTATAGCAATTGACGAGTGGCGGTTTATGGCGTGGAGCAGGTTGATTTGCTGAGAGGACAAAAGACAGACAGAGTAGAGGTGATTTTACAGCCAGAAGAGATAGAAGCCATGGAGAACGTTTTACCTGCCAAGTAAGTGGTAAAACAGTTTAATTATTTTTTAACAGTGTATTTGATTGACCACCAAAAAAAAAACATTAACATTGGGATTCTTGAAGATACGAGGAGGCAAGGGAAGAAGAGAAATTGCGGAATAGGCCAGAGAGCTTCAGTGACATGGTTGTAGAGGTACTAGTGTTGTATAAGCTTTTGATAAACCCCCCCCCCCCCCCCCAAAAAAAACATAAGAATTTCACTAACGGTTTATAATATTTAGGAGTAATGATTAATACTTTTGGATTTATGATTACAGAATGAATTGAAAAGGAGGCGGAAAACGCATGATAAAGAAGGGAAGAAGAAGAAGAAAGACTTTAAATTCTGAGCTTTTTAGCTAATGGTTTTCATGAGAGAATACTTGAACATGAAATGTCTATCTCAGCTAATTACTAAGCAGAGTAACTCTTCTTGTGGCATTATCAAGCAAAGACAATGTTTTTACAATCACAGTTGATAATCGTTGAATATTGAAACTATGGTTTGAAATTTTGGTTTCCGCAGTTGAATAATATTTTATTTTAGTAATCTTTGAATTCAATGCACCCTCTAAGTCTATAATCAATATAGGTCTAGCTAGACCGGGCTATTCAAGTAATTTGCAAGTCTTTCAAACAAAAGTTCTATGCATTTTCATAACCAAAGTTCGTTATTGCATGTCCACTAGGCTTTTGTTTTTTTGTGTAAAAAGCTATATTCATCTCGTAATATCAAAAGATAACATCATTATGTTTTCTTATGAACTCTCAAGCTCTTCTCTCATGGAAGAAGTAAACAAAGAAGAGATCCCAGAAATGCAAAATCTTTCTCACTCCGAAGAAGGTGAAGAAGAAACTTCTTTAGGAAAGAGAAAGATAAGTAAGTTGTTCTATTACAAAACCCCCCATCAACTCAAAGTTTAGTGCTCTGTCTTCAAGATTTTCTGATTAATTTTAACTCTAAACAATGATTGGATGTTGACAGATTCGATTGTTAAGACAGAAGACGAAAGGGAAGTGAAGAGAATAGCCTTCTTCTCTCAAGAACCTCTAGAAGAAGAAGAAGACATTGAAATGATCGAAGAAGATACCGAAAGCGAGGATCATAGAGATGATAACGAGATGATCATGGAAGATGATACTGTTATTGAAGAGGAGTGTATCGTTGACTTTGAAGGATTCTTTTGAAACTTATCTTCTCTAAGATAAACCTCTCCGTTGACTTTTTCGTTTCTTAAGATCTTTGTTTGATTGCTTCCTATGTCATGTAATTATATATATAGGAAATGAAAAAAAAAAATGTTTTCTGTTTCTTTGCATTGGTCCAAAATCAAAACTAGAGAGACACACAAAAATGTAGTAATGTAACCATCTTCAAACATCAACTTCTTCTTGATTTCTAAGAGTAATTAAAGCATGTGATGAAGCTTGTTTTTTGTTTTTTCAGGACATGATCGATGAATCGGTTTGATCAGGATCTGTCTGAATCTCGTGTGCAAGTTGTCTTGTTAAACAATCAGCTCGTTCATCGTGACCTCCTGCAAATGTATAAACTTTGAATGCAAACTGAAAAGCTCTCCATAGCCTCTTAGATCTCTCTACTTGCATAGTATTCATCTTGCTTTCTTCATTGTTCTTCGCTTCTTCGTTCGCTTCTCTCCTCTCCTGGAAAACATAAAGAGTCAGGTCTTTCATCGCAGAGAATCAATTTCTTGATTTATATGTGTATATATATATATATATATTACCTTTAGTGCTAACTCCATGCAATTTGATGAAACATCAACCATAGTTTCTTTGACTTTAACAAGAACTTCGAAATCGATGTTAATGTTGTATCTTTGAAACATTTTAGCTTCTTCATCTTGTACAAGGCACCAGCTGTTCTTATTACTTCTAGTTTCTTCTCAGGGAAACCTTCGAATCTCGCGAGAACCTAAACAAAACAAAACGAGAAGTTTTTATATTTTGCTAGTCGAATATAAAACATACAAGGAGAGAAAAAACTTACTTGAGTTTCATCAGTTAGTTTCTCAAGAACAGATTCCACTTTGCTATGAAATTCAAGTAATTCCTTCATGTCTTTAGTTTGGAAACTACTTATTGAAGATTTCAGTTCTTCGATTGATTTCGCATATTTGTGAACATCTTCTTCAATTTTCTGGAAATAACTTGACCTAGTGACACAAATGAAAAGAGTTGGTTAAAACTCAAGACATATATGTATAACTTGTAACGCAAGTTATTTACCTTTTTGTCATCTCTGCAAGAGCATCAGCCATTCCTGATCTTGCACCTTTAACAGGAGATTTCTCTGCAACATTATTTTGCCCTTTACATGCGTTTGTTGTTTTCCCTTCTACGCCACGTCCTTCAAGCTTCCCTTTGAGAGCCCAATAGAGATTTGCAATTTGTGCTGATCTTTTCAATTTACTATTTGCTTTCTTGGCACGCAAGGATCTTCCACTACCTGGTGGTGCAGGAGGTGCCGGCATCGATGGAGCTTTGTTTCCATTTTTAGATTGCTGTTTTGGAAATTCACTAAAAACTCGACATTCAGATGATTTTGAAATAGGTGGCGGCGGTGGAGGAGCTGGAGCTTTGTGTTTTCGTTGTGGTGATGGAGGTGGCGGTGGTGGTTGTGAGATAAGAGTAGATTTCTTGTCGAACATTGAGACCGTTGGTGGCGGCGATTGTGGTGATGGAAGTGGTGGTGGTGGAGGAGATTTAATTACTGAGTCTTCTTTTTGAGATGATTCTGAAGTGTTAGTCTCCGAATATGTGGTTTCACTATGGTCCTCTGTTTCAATCTCATGCTCTGTTTCGAAACCTTCAATATGATGCTCTGTTTCCGAACCTTCACTATGATCTGTTGCTTCAGTCTCATGCTCTGTTTCAGAGCCCTCTATATGATGCTCTGTTTCAGAGCCCTCTATATGATGCTTTGCTTCAATATCATGCTCTGTTTCAGAGCCCTCTATATGATGCTCTGCTTCAATCTCATGGTCTGTTTCAGAACCTTCTTTATGATGATCCTCTGTTTCTAAAACAGAGAAATCAATATCTTCTTCTTCTTTTTTGGTTAATTTTTCACTCGCTTCGTTTTCTTCCTCAATACCAATCTTCATATCATTAACACTCTCTGAATCTCTGTTTGACAAAATCTGCAGAGCAAGCTGCTTCAAATCAACAGGGCTTAACTTATCCAAAGCTTGAGCTCTTAAGTTCCATAGACTTGGAGATGTTGAGTTACTACTAGACATCATCATTGTCCCAGGAAGTACTGATCTTGGTGTTAATGGAGATGGATAAAAAGAGTTGTAACTTTCTGAATAAGAAACAGATCTTGTAAAGCTTCTTCTTGCTTCTGATGAAACACTTTTTACTGTAAAACTTTTTCTTCCATCAGATTCAAGATCCATCATACCAAATCTTTCTTTTGTCATCTTGATTAGTCCATCAAGAGCTGCTAATACATGCTCCACTGCAAACAAAACAAAGAGTCAAGAAGAGTTATAAGTTTATCAATATCAAGAATCAAGATCATCAACTAAATAAATTCAAGAAGTGTGTTTAGTGAACAAACCGAGACGATCTGACTTATTCTTCCCAACTCCACTGTCCTTGTACTTAGATCGATAAATCCAATCACTATCCATAATCCAAGAATCTCCAATAGCTCTGAGATCTTCATAGAAGAATATCAACATCTGTTTTTCGGGCATTTCTGGGGTTCATCAATCAGATCAACAAGACTCATCAAGTAAACAAATCACACTAACTCAAAAATATGTTTAAATCTTTGTGTGTACCTTATCCATATCAGCTCTTTCCATTTCAAAAGATTGATTAATGGTTACAATCTCAGGAGAAAGCTTTTGTAGATCCTTCATTGTGTGTCTTATGATCTAAGAAAAATTAGAAACAAAAATCAAATAAAGATCTTATTACACTCTATGATATTAAGAGTGAGCCTATTACAACCGAATCAAACCGAAATTTCAAAAGCCTATTCCTACTCTATGATAATGTTAAGATAAATGACCTCGGTGACAGATAGAGAACCATCAAGAGAAGGCAAATCAATCATATCTCTAAAAGCAAAGATGTTCTTCCTCAACTCCACCATTAAAATGAAATTGGCTGAACACTTCGGCGAAGAACCTTCCAAATTGTTGTTTCTTGGTGTACTCACTTTATTCTTTTCATTCTTTACCGACAAAGGAGACGACACCGTGTCGCCCGAAGCAACAACTTTTTTTGTAGAATTGAAGCTCTTTGGAGAAGATTCAGCAACCGAAGATACTTGTGAAGTTGTGCGTTTAATCTCTTTATTGTTCCTTTTTTCGACATTTTTCTTTGACTTGGACGCACGTCTAAACTCGTGTTTTCCCTTGATTAATCTCTTTAGAGCAAGCGCTCTCGCGACCTAAAAAAAAAACATTACAAAGTATTGAAATTTCAAGAATATTGTCTTTAACATGTAATTATAGGTTTGCATTAACATGTAATTAAGGAACAAAAGTGTAAGCTTTTAAAAAAAAAATTGAAATATAAAACGTTTTCAGTTTCTTAATAAACAAGTTTTGTAAATGTAAAAGTAAACCGTTTGTATTTTGCCGTTAGTGTTTGCAACTAACAAATAAGATGCTAACTTTAATTAAGTTCATGCAGAAACTTTATACACAACATGTAAAAGATAATGCAAACACATACAAAAACAAATAATTAAGGTATAAAATGTAAAAGACAAAGAACCTGCAATCTTGAGAGCTTCCGGCAGAAGGTTATTGGCGTGAAGCCGCAAAGCCTACCGCTCGACATCGTGAGTTTTGAAGTCGAAAAATCGATTTCTCAGCCAAAATTTTGATTTAATCAGGAGAATCCATAAGAAAGAGATCGTATAATCCCTTTCTTTTTTTTGAATAATTTTTAAAGGTGATTCTCTTAAGCAAATGACGAGGCGAGAAATGAAAGATCTTTTTTTCTTCAACCCTTTTTAGCAGAGAATGAGAAAAAAAAGATAAAACTCAGAAAAAAAATAAAATCAGTCGTTCGAAAATCCAAGAAAGATTGATTTCATCTCTCTCACTAGGATCTCTTTTGGTTATTATTAGGAAAGTTTGAAATGATCGAAGTCGTTGACTATTAAAATCACTGTTGATTCTATTAAAACACTGTATTAATTCTCCTGAAGGTTATGCTAAAAATTGCAGAAGCAGAGAGACTAGAAAAGGTTTTAAATTAGCGTCGTAGGTACAAAACCCTCCTGAGTATTACCGTTGGAGGTTAGCTGTTATTCTTAGGTTTTCTAAGATTTTCATTTTAACGGTTGAAATTAATTAGTCCTTTAATTAGGTTTTCTAACTCCATTTATCAAAATCAACTCAACAAGCTGAAGAAAATATAAGAAGAAAAACATAGGATCGAAGGACAATCTTCGTAAACCTAAATCTGTTTCTTGTGAAAGGAGCTTCCGATTCAAGTATGTGGATTGTGACATAAACCCTAGTTAATGAGTTTGACAAAAAAAAAAAAACCCTAGTTAATGCTCTTTATTTATACGATCGACCCAATAATATACCTAAACGTATAGTTTTTTTTTTGTTAACTTCATCAACCATGTTTGTGTTTAAATTTGTTTAACAAAATAATTGGACCCTGAAATATAAATAAATTTGTTAAGTCTGTAAATAAGGGTTCTCTTGTGATGCACATATATGAGCACATCATTACGCCATGTTTATATGTTGTTAGGATTTCGACCCCACAATTTTATCCTTAAAATATGTTTAAACACCACAAATTGATACAAATTGATAGTGGACTACACAAGTATTCATAGCCGTTGTTTTTTAACATGTGCAAGTAGAACAGTTGAACATGATCAAATTAAAAAAAAAAACAAAACAAAACAAAATTCCAATGTATATTTAACTTGGGAGCCATAGTGAAAATATATATATATATACATATAAATTAAATTTATAATTTTAGTGTAGTCTTAAAAAAACTGGGCTTAAAAATTGTTGAGCAACGATTGGGCCTCTAGAGTTTAATTTTAACAAGTTAATGTGAAATATTAAAAAAAATAAAGTCATAAACTGAAATCAATGTTCTAAAACGCGGCATACGCGGACTCTAGGCGGTGTCTAGGCGCTCACGGTGGTCAAACACCTACGTATTATGTTATACGATGATTTATGTAGTTTTAAATAATTCGAGCGTCTGATACATTCATGCTCCCGATTATACGGTCTATGCCGGTGCCTAAGCGGATTCTAAATGGATCTTTTTTTAATTTTTAATAAAAATTGTATATATATGTTTTTAGCAAAAGATTTTTGTGTTAAAAGAATAGTATCTTTAATTTATTTCATATGTTTAGTGAATTTTATTCATATGAAAATAATGGTTAAGCACTATACATATGTCCAAATTTACATAATTATAAAATTATATATATATATATATATTTCAACAAATATTTTATCCTCTAGGCCTTGTATAGACACATGCGTATATAGCTAGGTGGTAGACGTTGATCCACCCTTTAACAAGTGTCTAGCGCATTTTAAAACACTGTCTGAAATATATCAAAATTGATGATACTTTATGATATAGATTATTTTTGCTCGAGAAAACAAAAAAAAAATAGAATCAATAACTCAAGCAAACGAAGGGTTATTTTTTTTGTTTTTTTAGAAAAACTAAAAGATTATGTTTTTTACGAGATTAAATTGCGTAAAACCTCTCATAAAATGAAAAAGAGGAAGTAGTTGTTAATTTTGTGTTTTAAAATACAATTAATTCTATATCAAATAACTCATGAATAATTCAGAATATTAATTTTATTTGGTCATAAACTCACAATCTAAACATAAATTCAACTTAAAAAAATAAGGATAAAACTAAAATTTGTTTTTTTTAGATTAATTTGTTAATGGGATCAAAGTTAGTTTTTTTAATGTGGGATCATTAAAAAAACTTTAAGACATAACATATATTTTTAAAAAAAAAATTAGTTAGTTGGGGTAAGTTGACCCTACTTTACCTTAAGTGCCTCCGCCCTGTTATTATGACCCAAAAATTTTAAAGAAATATAATTCATCCAGAGTTTCAATAGAAAGGGTCGATTAAATTACTTCAAAAATTGATTGATTTTGACAATGTACAAGCTGGTGGTTAAATATATAATGGGTTCTTGTTTACAACCAAAACGAATGCCGAAGACTCGTAGTCTAATTGAATATCTATCAACAACGAATATTAAATTTTTGATATTCCACATGAAAATTTATAAGTCAAGGTTCAATTATTCAAATTATATTGCAATGCAAATCCTTTTGTCCCTCGACTTTGGATTTGACTGGTCAACGTCATGACTCATTATGATATGTGTATTAGGTGATGCTAATCCAATCTACATGGTAAGAAGATCCCCTCGAATTGTACTCCATAGTCCATCCCATCATTTTCCATGGGATTAATTTTTCTTTAAATTAGCTGCAATTTTTCCACGCTAAACTACACATCATAGTTATTTATTAATTAGTATACATCCTGTCAATTGTAGAAATATAACACACATCTTAATTGATGGGTCAAAGAACTTTATGCATGTCATACATGCATGCATGATGCATATATATAGAGCAGAATTTTATTGGAAGATCCGATATTCATTGCAGATATCGATGTGAATTCGGTTTAGAAAAAAATGCTATAAAATTTTTAAATAAATTTTTAGGTTATATTTGCTTTTAAAAATGAAAATTTTTTAATGAATTTCAATACAATATTAGGTTCGGTTTGGTTCATCGGTACGTATATAAAAAAGAAAATACCTAACGGGTATAAATCTAAAAGGATCGTGTGTACATTATTTATCATGCATGTCTACAACATGATCACACGGTAATGTCATGCAACGTCAGGAGTATAAATAATGAATTATATTTACTTGACTTCATATGCTTGTAGACTAAGGACCATATATATATAATTAATATATACACACACTGAAATACTATAAACTTGTAAGCATGGTGAAATTTTCATTGGCCCTTTAGCTTTTAAATATATCAAAATTAGTTTCTCAAAGGCCACAATATCTAGTTCTACAATATGTATGACTTCGCTTCTTTTAATAATATTTATATTTTATCAAAACTTATTGACCAAACTTGTCTATTATTAAATTAGTTAAATAATAGCAAATAGCATTAGGTCGCCATCCAAATTTACGTTGCTAATATAATAAACATGTATAACAATGTATGAAAGTTGCAGCAAGATTTGTTGTCTCTCATTTTATATTCAAAAGTACCTATAGTATTATATGCATGCAGTCTTCGGTAAACTTTCATCAGTTCTTGGAATTTCTATCCAAGCGCGTTAGATATTTTTAATAGTTTGGGACCAAGTTTACAACGCCGCAATTGTTAAAAGGAGATAGAATTGTAAAGTAGTAGTTCTTTGTCATCTCGGCCTTTAGCTAGCTCGTAGAGATTTCAATAAAGAATCATAGAATAAGATTAAGATATCTTCTGCCGTGCGATAAAATAGAACTTGACCTTATCAAATAATCAATTAATGTCGTACATATTAAACCCATTTTCATGTTCTTCGACCCCTAACTATATTTTATGTCGTACTATCTAGTGTCAAAGGTAAAATTTCTTTTAAAAAATTGTAACCTTGGAATATCAAAATTTCTTAAGATTTTTATTTGGTCAAGTTGAATTTTATAAAAAAAAACCGGAGTTTTGAAGTCTCTATGGAGGAAAAGGAAATTAGTTTAGATCTAAAATTAATCAATAGAACAGACAAATTAAGTGATAAGGAAAAGAAAACTAATTAATGGTATATATAGATCAATTAAATATTTTTCAATTTTTTTGATTAAAAACAAAAATTCACTCATCTCTTGTGTGCAAAAACCCATGTTAATTGAAAAAGATAGAGTCCTCGAGGACGACTCTATATATATAAAGATGGAGTCCAAAAAATAAACACACAAGAGAGAAAACAAACTACAAAAGAAAAAAATGTCAACCTCGAGGACATTGATCATCTCTTCAGTATTAGTCGGAGGCATATCACTGATGATCTCATCGGCGTTAAACTTCTCGGTCGCCGGAGTTCGCTTCTTTCTTCCTACTTTAAAACCTTTTTTCGTCATCAACGGCATCATCTTCGCCCTCGCAGCCTCCACTTCACTCCTCGGCAACGGATCTCATGACTCTCCGGCCACAAAACATCACCATGATGATCACGACCATCGTTATGAACATGATCATCATGACCGTGACGGTTCTTCCAATAACTCATCTAGTTCATCGTCTGATCAATACAGTAATAAGGTTCGTGAGGATACAAAGTTTCCGGTGAGATCAGAGAGTGAAGGATCTTATAGGGTTTCTTCTATTGGGGCTCGTTCTTCGTCAACGGCGCCTGTAAAGCCCGTTGGTCTCCGACGTCCACCTACCGCTCCTTTAAAGACTTTTCCACAAGGTATCTTTTACATGCCGTCTCAAAATATTTGATGTGTTAATTGTTATTGTGTTGTACATACATATATATTTTAGAGAAAGGTTTATATATTCACAATTTTGATAGGAAATAATTTTGAATCGGAGTTTTGTTTGAAGTATCAGTAGTTGCATGTGATAAACAGGCTCTCAATATCTCATCTTGTTTGTTTTTGTATATATGTTTTAGTTCGTATAAATTTAACCCAAGTTTAAACGTTGATTTTTTCTTCTTTTTACGAAGAAAATGATATATAGACTATATATTGCTCCGAGAGTCCTCCGACTAATCTTGTCTGACTCTTAGGGTAATAAATATAAATGATTCAGCTATGTAATAAAGAAGATTTGAGTGATTTTGTAATGAACAAAGAATATATTGCTTCTTTTTTTGTTAACCATAGTGAAATTTTGTAAACAATGAATATAGTGAATTTTGTTTTTTTGTTAACAATGAATATAGTGAAATTTTGTTTAGTACCACTAAAAATTAAAGTATTAACTAAATCCACCTTCATATATATCATCAGATGAGACATCGGGTGACGAGACCGAGACCATGGAGGAGATGTGGGAGAGAGTCAAAGCCGAGAAACAACCGAAGAAACCTAAAACGTGGCAAGGTGACGTCATCTCCAGGAAGGACACAAGAATGTCCACATCTTCATGCCCGTCGCCTTCACGAGCGAGGAAGCCTCCTCCGTCGCCGTCGCCGGCCACGGGAAAGAAGTTGATGGAGAGAATCCCGTCGTGGGTGAAGTTGAAAAAAGAGTTGTCGATGGGAAGAGAGGAGCTCAATTCACGAGTGGAAGCTTTCATAAGAAAATTCAAAGATGAAATGAAACTGGAGAGGTTGGAGTCACTAAGACGTCCCAAGCTTTTTTCGTCGTCGCAGCGATGAAAACCAATAAAAATGTTGGTCTTCTTTGTATCATATATCCAGTTAGATGTGTATTAGTGTATATGATCTCTATATGATATAAGATGTATGCATCAATCTCTTTAGCTTTAATTATGTAAATCTTGTGATCAAATTGTCTAAAATGATTACGTACAGTATCTCAATATGTATAGTTCATATTGGGAGTAAAAATGGATGATCGTTCTAAGACCATCCACATTCGAGACACCGACATGGGTATCTTTCGATTATTTTTATATTATATTTATTTTATTATTTTATTATCGCAACGAATTATGCCGTGACACGTGGCGATTTCGGAAAATCCAATGTCTTCATAGAAACACAGAAAGCAAATGGATGTCTCAAATTTATTGTATTAAATGCTAAAGATAACTTTTTTTGTGCAATGGGGATGCTCTAACCAGTGTACATGTGTGTTTCGGCATGAACATATACATGTGAAACATTTATAAAAAAAATAAATATATTTATAAAGATAATTAAAAAACTAATAAGATTAAAATAACATTATATGAGTAAAAGTGTAGTGGATTGCCTGGATTCTATATACAAACAAAAAACTTATACTAATCAAAAACATTTTTTATATTAAAAAATATTGTTATTGAAAAAACAATTATAAGAAAATAAAACTAAAAATTTTGAAAAAAATACAACAATCAATAATGAAAAAAAATTATTATCAAAAAACAGCTATAAATGGAAAATAATTCGATTTTAAAATTTTTTATTTATTTATACTTGTAAGATTTATTTATATAATTATATTTGTGTTTTATTCTTGTGGTCAACAATTATATTTATACTTGTAATTAGGAAGTCATCCCAACTAAGACTAGTCCGATCAGAAAATGAGTGTTTCTCCGTTTAAAATTCTCAAGTCAGTTATTTCCTCTCTTACTTATGATTCACGAATCTTCTTCTCTATTGCCTTGTTGTTTAATCAGTTTATGATTTTGGGTATTGAGAGCAAACAACAAATCACTTTCCGGATTCTATGATTGTTAAACTTCCCTTGAAATTAGGGTTTTTTCAATCGACCCATCACCTTCCACGAGTCTTGAATCTCTAAGTTTTGCTTAAAATCAGTGCAGATTGATTCCTTGATCCGCAGCAAATTGGAGGGAGTTCTGTGCCCACACACAATCATCTCTCTTCAAGACCTTCGTATGTAAGTAACATCTCCATTGTTCTCTGTCTTTGACTCTGTTAGACGAATAAATCTAGGATTGATTGCTTCCAGTGAGATATAACAAGCTATTGAAGTATAGCTTATGAGTCTTTTTTTGTTTGATGTTATCTGCTAAATTTGTTACTGTGTTTGTTCTGATTGCTTTAAGCAAGATTTTGGAGAAGCTTAGTGAAGATATTAGTTTCTTCATAGGTTTGAGATGATTCTATTTGCTCTGTTTTGATAAAATCTTAAAGTTTGGAGCGTTAGAGTTCTAACTTGAATTTTAAGATGATTCTAATTGCTTATTTCTTCTATTGAAATTTTCGTTGTTTTGTGTTTGGTGATTAGAGAATATATATTAACTTTGGTCTGTGTGTGTCTACATTGATATAGAGAGGAAGCTTCTTGAGTGTGTCTAATTCTCTTCTCTATAGATTGACTTTGCTCTATAAGATAAAAAAAAGATGATGAAGGTCAAGTTATGGAACGACAAGCGCGAAAGAGAGATGTACGAGAATTTCGCTGAGCTTTTTGCAATCATCAAAGCTACAGAGAAGCTCGAGAAAGCCTATATAAGAGACTTACTCACTCCATCCGAGTACGAATCTGAATGCCAGAAACTCATTGTACACTTCAAAACACTATCCGCTACACTCAAAGAAACTGTGCCAAATATCGAAAGATTCGCAGACACATACAAAATGGACTGTCCAGCTGCTATATACCGCTTAGTGACATCAGGTGTTCCTGCCACAGTGGAACACCGAGCTACCGTAGCATCATCTACATCGAACTCTGCATCCATTGTTGCTGAATGTGTACAGAATTTCATCACATCAATGGATTCTTTGAAACTAAACATGGTAGCTGTTGATCAGGTTTATCCTCTTTTGTCTGATCTATCGGCTTCACTCAACAAACTGAGTATTTTACCGCCGGATTTCGAAGGGAAGACGAAGATGAAAGAGTGGATTTTGAGGTTGTCTGAGATGGGAGCAGCTGATGAGCTTACTGAACAGCAATCAAGGCAACTTCACTTTGATTTGGAGTCATCATACAACTCTTTTATGGCAGCTTTGCCTAAAGCTGGTAATTGAAATACCAATGTAGGTTTTGGTTTCTTGTTTTTGTGTGCCAAATCTTGATTGTCTTCTTTCCTCTTTATGTATATGCACATGTAATTATGGATTATATAGTTTCGCCTTTGTTTATCATTTTCATCATCGCCATTGTAATCATATATCTATAAACAAAATTTATTGGGTTTTGATTTTTTTAATAAGTGTAAAAAGAGAAGGTCTTGAAATAAGCAAGAAAGGTGATTCCAATGCATACGAATAAATTGCAACGATGGCCAGTAAACATATTGTTAAGGGCATTTCTCATTCTTTGATACTCTATTTTGGTTTCAAAATACATCACTGAACTCGAGAAGAAAGCATCATTTGACCAACGAAGAAAGCCAACGATTTGTTCCATCTCATCAACCATATGAGAAATTATTTGAGCATGCGAGATAAAAAAAAAATCTGGTTCAAATTTCTCTTTCAATGATCCAGCATCAACCATCATGTCATCCAACTCATGTATAGTTTAGCTTCAATCTCTTATATCTAAAAGAAGAATTTTGCCTACACATCAGCAAAAATGAAGTTTTAAGAAAAGCTATAACAATGCCACGTGGCACCTTCAAAATAAACACCAATCCTATCCTATTTAAAAAAATATATAAACAAATTAAACTCTAAAAAGAAAAAAAAAAACCCAACCGTTTCCTCTTCTCCGTCTCTTTCTCCTTCAAGTTCTGGTTGCGAGATTAAAAAAAAATTAATCTGAAAAGACGTTAGTGAGAAGAAGATACTTCTCTTTTGCCCTCGTCGCCATCATTTTCTTCTTCCTCCATCAACATCCAAATCGCTACACAGATTTCCATCAGCTCATCTCAAATCGCTCTTTCACCTTTGCTCTGTCAATAAAGAGATCCCCTCATCAAAAATCAAAATGTTTATTTGTTTGGTGGAGCAACGGCAGAGAAGCTGAAACGGAGATTAAGCCTTTCTTCATCAAGGCTCGTGAAGAGACGTCTGAACACAGACGGGAACTGCCGAACGGTTTGGTAAGGTGAGAATTTTGTTGTATAATTTTCTGTAATTTTGAATTTTGAAGATAATGAAGTTGATTGAATTAGTTTCGTGTTTTGTTTTAGATATTAACAGGCTTTAGGACAAGAATCTAAAGCAAAATATGGTAAGACCAGATTCAAAATTGTTGATTTGGTATTATACCAATCAATACTTTCTTTGATGAAGTTTGATACTTTATTAGCTTTTGATCAATCTGTTCAATTTTGGTTTAACAATTGCTGTATTGAATCCCTGATTCACACTATTCATGCCTTTTCATGAACTTGGCTTCGTCATATCATGAAGAAACTCTGGTTGTTTATGGATAGTTTTCCTCTCTTTTTTTTCTAGGGAACGTGCAGATAGCGACACAACCATTACATATGCTCCTGTTCCAGCTGAAAATTTTGCCCAAAAGGTTTGCTTTTTTTCCAAAGAGGCACTGGTGGACCCCCAGAAACGCTTTTGTTTTGTAAACTAAAATGTTTGTAGTGAGCTTTGTTGTTCATGGATTAACTTTCTTGAATATGTCCCTAAATCCCAATTCTCTGAGTATTACCTGACGGATTATACAGAGAAGCTGCATAAATCAGAACCCTAAATTCTGATTTTTTCTCCAATTCGAAATGAACCCTAATTCTGATTTTTCCCCAAATCGAGTTTGTTAAATGCTTCAAGATGTTTGTCATTTTTTTTTTGTAAAACAACACGATTTTTAAACTTCGTGACGGTGTCGTTTTGACAGCCGTTATGTTTTAAAACGGAGTTACCGACTGCCACATCATCGCTACAGTAAAGGACTATATTGCGGATTACTTTTGAGATTGTGGTACTGATCTGCATTTGACATGGAGGTTTATCTTGCAAAAAAAATTATTTACAAAGTTTTTTTGCACAAAATCTTAAACAAAATTATATGTTTATTTGTGTATTTATGTACAACTATATTTAAATTTTAGTTATTTCATTATTATAATATGCAACAAAAACTTATATTAAATTAAAAATACAAATTATAAGAGATCATAAATTAGAAAAAAACGTGAGTGTGTCAAATTTTATCAAATTACATGAAAGTTGATAAATTCAGAGATGTTTATAAATGTAATAGTTAGTTTTTTTATTTTATGTGGTGTAATGAAATATTTTTTATATAATATAATGTTTAATTTTAGTAAAATTATATTTTTATTGAACTATTGTTATAAAACAAAATGAATGTGTTAAATTTGTGAAATTGGAAAGTACAGAATTTTAGTAACACGGATCGATCTTATCTAAACATTGTAAATTATCATTAAATTACTTTTATGTTCTCAATTTTTGTGATGCTTAACTTTGACTATCCCTAATAAGTCACTAACTTTCTAACACTTTCAATAAATTTGTAGTAATTACCAATTTAAGATTATTGAAAATCCTTAACTCCAAAGGATGGTATATTCGCAATTGAAATGCACTTTCCAAAAGAAAAAAGAAACTTTAAATGCCTATTCCCACGTGGAGAATCAGGTAAATCGCCGTCAGCCACCATCTCGTGGGAATCGAAAGACACAAGTCAAACTTCATCGCTAAGGTTCAAAACACACCGTTCATTACACGTTTCGCACAATAATCCAAAAGGTACACCGATTAATCCGTGTGCTTTACCTCACATGATTCTTCACACTCACACCGAGAAGCAGTGAAAAACCCGACACTGCCCCTTAAAAGAGCAGCCGAAAAAGACCGACCGGCCACGATCACCACTTAATCACTTAACCAATCATAATAAGCCACGTGTCATATTTTATTTTTATTCTTCCTTCTAACGCGTAAAAAAGGATCTCCATTGGAAGATTTATAAGCTCATCCACCGAGCTTTTTCTTCTTCCTTTCTATCCATTTTTTTTCTTTCTTTCCTAATTTAAATTTCTAATCAAATCTTTAGTCTAAGATTCTCTCTCAGACGATTTACACAATCTTTTTTATATACTTCAGTTTTGCTCTGTTTAATCTTGTTTTAGATTTTGGCATATGATTCTTTATTCAGTTTATCTCAATTATGTCGTTTTCAAATGAAGGATTCGTGATTAAGTTGAATCGTGAGGAAGAGGGATTAGGGTTAGGTTTTGTGAGGTTTACGAGAGGATTAGGGAGGAAAAGGATTCTCATTTCCAAATCAAATCAAGAAACCAATTCAAGTTCTGATCAATCTCCGGTGAAGAGACAAAGAAATGAAACGGTGGAATCTGATAGGTCTTTTCTTGAATCTCTGCATCAAGATATTTTGGTAAGTTTATTTAATTTAAATCGTTCTCTTTCTCTCCCTTTAATTGAGTTTAATTGTTGGTAAATTTATTTGATTTGATTTTGTTAATCAAATTCACAGATTCGAGTACTATGTCATGTGGATCACGAGGACTTATCGAGACTAAAACGTGTATCTAAAACAATAAGAAAAGCTGTAAGTTGCATTTTTTTTTCTTCCGATTTTTTTTTAAAACTAAATTTGATCATTAAGCAAAAGTTAATGATTTTTTTTAATGAATTTAGGTCATGGAAGCAAAGAAGTCTCATTTTGATTATAGCACACCAAAAAAGAGATTACCATTTCAAGACGCATTATTAATCGGCGAGGAAGATTCAAATTCGAATTCTAATAATCAAGATGATGAAATTGAGCCTCCTAATGCACCAAGTCGAAGGAGGAATATTAATCGTGAATCTGGCTTATCAAAGATCTCTATGGTTTTGTTTAAATGAAGAAGAAAGATTATAGAGAAAAGAATCAGCTAATTGTGCAGAAGATGAAGAAACAACAAAACATAGAATTTGCTTTTGCTTCTATGGTTTTTAATTATTAATCATTGAAAGTTTTTAAATATTATTTACTGATCATGTGAATATAACAATTATTTGCAGACTTTGAAAGGTTAAATATTCTCTATAAATTTAATTATTATTGTTGGGTTGTGATCAGAGTATCCTAAGTACTGTTTTGTTGTCCTTTCTCCGTTAAAAATTTATCAAGATTCTTTTTCATTCTGCTATTTCTTGACTTTCTCCTACTTTTTTTTTTTTTTTTAACATTAGGATTTCTTGTTTATATGAGTTAATGAACACATTGAATGAATCTACGTAAATATCAAGATAATGTCCAGTAAATGAGAGAAACAAAATTTGATCAAATGTATTAAAACTGGATTTCTCATCCAAAATGGATAAACATACGGTTTAGTTGCGTTATTTGAGTACTGTAACATGAATTTCTGGTAAATTTATTGACATCACACACTTAATAAGCAATTACCATGTTACTTAAACATGGTAACATATACTGTATGTTATTACTTATTAAAAAAAGAACACATTGAATGAATCTAAAGTTTTAAAGTATATAAATAAATAAATTATCTGTCAGATTAAATGATTATGCAGACTTTGCATATTCACTCCACAGCTCAAAATGGATTGTTTACTTATTTATTACATTGCTCTCCACATGTGGATGTAGAAAGTAAAAGAAGAAAAGAAGAGGCAAATACAATAAAAATAGCAAAAAAGTCTCTTCACGAAAGTTCTCAGAACTTTTATATATATACGTAACCATGAAACCACACCGACAGCTATTTTTATGATCTGGACATCGACCCATGATCTCTCTCTCTCTCTTTCTCTAACCAAAATGTCGTATTCGAAATTTTGTAGGTTTGATAGAAGCATCCTTTATTTTTCATGTTAAAAAATGCTACTAAAGAGACTTTAGCCGGAACTACGTGGGTCGAGCCTAAACCATATATTTTTGTTGATCATTTTGTTTGGAATTCAAACCAGCCAGCTTATGACACATGATCGGTCGAAAATGATTCCAACGTTTCTTGTGGTTTTACATTTATTATAGTGGAAGATATGTAAATGGAAAAATCGGATTATAGTTAAATATTTCCGTGGCATCATTATCTTGCACATCTAAATTTCAAATCCCAATGCTGACAAACGATCATCCGCATTTGTGTTTAAATTGCAAAAGTTGGTCTTTTTAGATTAAAAAAATAGAAATGTTCAGTGATTAGTTATATACCACCATTTTGTTCGTTTTTACCATTTATATCATTGTTTAATTTTTCTCGGCTTCTCAGTTGTAAAGTGATTAGTAGTTATCGTGTTTGTGTTGTTTTAATATTCCTTTATCCTGTTAATTTGTCTATTTATCAAACATACGATCATCTCAATTCAAAATTTAAACATGACATTTAAGATAATCTAATTCATATATAGAATTAAAGTTTTGACCGGAAATACATCGGAGGTAATTGGGCGCTAACCGCCTTCTCATGTCGATCATGCGGAAAGATCAAACATATATATATATATATATATAGATATTTTTTTTTTATCTGGAGGTTTTGGACCTTCGACACATAATTCTTCTTACACCTTTTTTCGCGCATTTAACTGTAGATTGGGTGACCAGTTCGCTTCAAATCCAAGACGAAAATCTACTTGTGCAGCTTCCTTTATTTCTAGACCAACGCGAGTTGGTTAATTAAAATGGTCTGAATCAAACATATTGTTAAACGAGTAAAATAGATAATTAAAACATATAATTAAAGTTGAAATAAAACGTTTGATATCGTATAAACATAAGATTTACGATTGTCTGTTTAGTAAACCGTTAGTTAAAGTTACTAAAATAAAATTTATTTTAAAATATAGTATATTTTTAGATTTTTATTATAAAAGTTATAATATCTATGTATAGTTTTTTTTAAATAACCAATTTAATTATTCAATTAATTGTTAAACAATATATTGCCAATTTGGATTACAACCATTTTAATTTATAAATTCTGTTGATAAAAATAAATTATTAGTCAACCACAACATTTTCCATCATGCTATTTTTAAAGGTTTTAACAAAAAAAGAATCAAGTTTTTCTCAACACAAAAATAAAACACTCAATATGGCGTGGGTCAGTAGGTCCAATCTAACCTGAAAAAGAGAAGGTCAAATATAGGTCTAAGTGTGGGTCAATCTTCACCCAACAATGTTTTGGTGACCGATCGATCAAGCTCTCGCTATCAAATTTGTTAGTTTTAATTATTCTTTTATTACCTTTCTTAGTTATTGTTACAACCACAATCAACAATCTATCATTGAAACGTAAACATGCATAAAGTTGACAAATATACCATCCAAAGAATTTACATTTAATATTTAAATAGGCCGAGAATGAGTTTAGATTTTATAATTTTGCAGGGATGTCCTAAATAATTTTTATTTTATTTATAAAAATTACTCAAAATCATGAATTTTGTATATAAAGAAATTATGACTTAATTGCTTATTAATGAATTATTAAAATATATATTTTCATTTTCATAACTTCATATTTTCTAAAACCATTTACTTAATTATTTCAAGTTTAATTGTTTCTCATTACTCTTTTATTTCTCAATGAGATTTAACATAAAATTGACATATGCCAAAAACTTTAAAAGAAAATTATCACCCAAATATACAATAAAATAATATAAATTACTCAAAATAATGAGTCTAGTAAATAAGAGAATTATAATTAAACGAGTTGCTTATTAATGAATAATAATAATGACAAATTATTTTCTTTCCTAATTATATTGCTTATTAGTAATACTTTTAATTCCATTTAAAATTCTAAATCGTTTATAATACTGAAAACCTTGAACATAAAACCTTTTAATTTTATAATTCTATATCTCAGTTCTTATGTTTGATTTTCTTTTTGTTGATTTGCTTAGTTTTGTGTTTGGTTATTTGATTAGTGTGTTTCATAAATTTTTTGAAACAAATAATTTATCAGTATGTATCTAATTGTGTGTTATATTTCTCTCTGAACATCATCTAAATGTTGCAGCAATCTAAAAACCTCCATGAATTAGACACAACGGGTCATTCGAGTGATGTTTCCTATTGTTCACGACGATTGGTATTTATTTACTTTGTTTGTTTCTCTTAATAATTTTGTTATAGTTGTATTTGATGTTGTGTACGGAGAGACGGACTTTTAGACTTTCTGTTGAAATATCACCCAATTCTCTGTTTCATCCAAATGTGTATTGAATTACGCTATTAATAGATTGATGAGTGGAGTTGTGTTTTCTTCTACTTCCAAAAGAGATAGATGATAGCTTGATAAAAGAGTTTTCGTATGAGTGCTCAAAGGTCAACTTTCATAATTTATTGCTAAAGACATACTCAAAGTAGATCTAAATCTTTTCGTAAAAAAAATGTAGATCTAAATCTTTCTATAAAATAATAAACTTTTAAGATCCAGTATAGGTTTATCATTATTTTAATGCATATTTTGGTAATTTTTTATTTGTGCCATTTGTAAGAAACCTGCTGGAGAGATTGAGAGAGCAAAATAATTCTCACTGCTAAAACACAAACGCAGAAAAACCAAATTTTGGTGTGATTATAATGAATCAAATTAGCATAATCGATGTAGTTACTTAGTTTTCTATTATCATTTATAAATAGATATTCAATAATTCTGTTATTTGATCTGTTCTTCATCCTCTGTACTGAATAACAATCACCATTTGACTGAATAACAGAATCAATGTGTTTTTTTTTGTAGATGTTATTTTAATTTTTTGGAAGAAATAAGCAACAGAAGAAACTATTATACATAAGACATTGCATAAGAAGTTCTTACTAAACAAAAGAGGTTAACCAAGGTATTCACAAAGAAAGTCCAAAATTTTGTAAATAATTTTATTTTCTAACAAAAAATGTTTTATATTTATTTTCCAAAAACAATTTAAGATTAATCACTAACAACAAATATTTAATTTAATAAACTTTAAATTTAATTTCTTTTAAAATTTAAAAACACACCCATCAGATATTAGTTTAAAATAAATGGCTAAAAAGGGCTGAGATTTTTTATAGTAGCAATTATAGGATTGCAAATCAATACATTTTGGGCTTGGCCCAAAGCCCACTTTTGTGCATGAGTGATAATAATTGTCTTATCGAGATCGATATTACCACATGAAATTTCTCAGTTTCGAAATAATAATAAAAACAAATATGCTGATAAAAAATGGGTTGACACTTGTTACTAGAAAGAACTTAATAAGAATATTTTTGCGTTGTATATACGATAACATATATGCTGATAAAAAATGGTTGATACTAGAAATAACTTAATAACAATATTTTTGCGTTGTATATTGAGAGCAATAGAAAACGCGTTTTATATTCGGCTACATAAAATATTCCTACTATTTTTTGATATCTCATGTATCTAATTTTTCTATTGTTTAACAAATGAACTGAAGTTTGTGTATAAAGATTACTTTTATAGTTAAAGTCGTCACGATTCACGTATATACAAAGCAAACTTGTAAGTTCATACGAAAGCAAAGTAGTATATAAAAAGTTTTTCATTTTTTAATTCGGCTAGAGAATAATATTTTGACTACTATTTGATTCATCAAGTATCTAATTTTAATATTTTTAATTTAGCAAGTAAACTTGAAGTTGTTGTCTAATGATATTTGTATAATCAAAGTTGTCGTCACGGTTTATTGGAACCCATTGTAAGTTGTCCATAAAAAATTGAAATAAACTTCCATACAAAAATATAAAACAACATGACCAGATTCAGAAAAGATCCGACTTGGTCACCAGGCCTAGATTTTTAATACTTTTCTCGGTTCACAATATTGATATTTTTAGGAGAAGTGACAAACCTGTAATAAATATTTAGAATTTTTTTTGAAAAAACTGAAAAATAATTCTCCACCAATCCCAACCTCGTTGGTTTCGAATATTCTTTTTTGTTTCCATTTAAATTTTATTTTTTGACTGGAATTTTCTCTGTGATGCCACGTGTTCAACCAGACGTTTCACAGTCACATACTCTCTAGTCTCTCTATAGATCCCTCTTTTTAATTTTCCTTCATTTCTCCACGACTCTTGGGGTCAGCGTTACTGTAAACAGATCTTCACCTAAGAGAGATCGAATCGAACAAAGCGAAAATGAGAAATTTCAGTTTCTTCGAGAGATTTTCTAAAGCTTTCCAAGATCATCCTTCTCTTTCTAGGATCATCGTCGTATCCACGATCAGGTCATCTTCAACGATTCATACCTTTCTATATTCCATTTTTATGTATTCCTCTGTGGTTGTTTCGTTTTTCTCTGTGTTCGTTTCGATTTTAGATTTGTTTCAGCTTTGGTTTGAAGATGAGATGCTTATTTCTCCAGGAAAAATAAATAAAAACGATTGAACAGATTCTCTATGTTGTATTATTCACGCAACACTTGATTTTCCTACATTTTGAATCTCCAGGAAGAACGCATTTCATATTCTTAACAAAATCGTAATCTGGATTTTGAAAATTTCGTTTAAGCGTTAATGCTAGAGAGTCCTATAGTGCTTATAATTATTGTTTTGTCTGATGATTTTCTCGGGAATTTACTGACACTGGGAAATGATTGTTGATTTCTTCAGATCTGTGTTTTTTTATAACGGTTAAGTTTTCTCGGTTTGTTTGCGATCTGTGTCTATAATGCAAAGAATTGATTGAGATTTAGAGTTTTACTGATGATTTATTGTTATAGTGGTGGTGGACTTATAGCGTATTCTGAGGCAAATGCAACCTATGGCACAAACGGTGTTGCTACTGTTGAGACTGGAATCAGGAAGAAGAAGGTTGTGCTGCTCGGTACTGGATGGGCTGGAACTAGTTTCTTGAAGAATTTGGATAATTCTTCATACGAGGTTCAGATTATATCGCCTCGAAACTACTTTGCTTTCACTCCCTTGCTACCTAGTGTTACTTGTGGAACTGTTGAAGCTCGCAGTGTTGTTGAGCCTATTCGAAACATTGGAAGAAAGGTAAATTTTCTGTAACTATGACATTGTCTGTGTCGAAATTTTGTCTTCTTTTCCTATTCTGCTTACTAATGTACTCGATTACATTTCTCTGAAACATATTATCATGAGTAGACTGACTTGAAACTGCTATAACAGTAAACAAACTTTGGTGTACTAGCAGATCGTTGTTTTAGATGCATAAGTTTTTTGGTTATGGTTATTGATGCTTTTTTTATTTGCAAAGTGTAATTTTATCTTTTTTTGAAACATTGCTAATGCACGCTTGTTTCTGTCCTGGCAAGCAGAAAAATGTTGATACGTCTTACCTTGAGGCAGAATGTTACAAAATTGATCCAGCAAGCAAGAAAGTTCACTGCCGATCCAAACAAGGCCTTACTTCAAATGGAAAGAAGGAATTTTCTGTTGACTATGACTACCTTGTAATTGCGACTGGAGCTCAGTCTAATACCTTTAATATACCGGGAGTGGAGGAGAACTGTCATTTTCTGAAAGTAAGTTTTCTTGGCTCTTAATTCCTTTTTTGGCTCCATTTGGTATGTTGTTTTATAATCAATGATAGTTTAGAGCTTAAAAGCATATGAAAGTATATATTGACTGATAATTTCTATGGATGTGAAATTTCTGAGTCTTTGATTGGTTTCCTTGTAGGAAGTTGAAGATGCTCAGGGAATCCGTAAAACTGTAATTGATTCCTTTGAGAAGGCAAGTCTACCAGAATTAAGCGATGAAGAGAGGAAGAGGATCCTACATTTTGTGGTTGTTGGTGGTGGGCCAACAGGTGTTGAGTTTGCTGCTGAGCTGCATGACTTTGTTAAAGAGGATCTAGTCAAACTCTATCCTAGAGCTAAGGATCTAGTGCACATCACGCTTCTGGAGGCTGCAGACCACATCCTGACCATGTGAAATTTCTTGCCTCTAAAGTCTCTAAATCGTGGTCAATTTTTAATTTTCATATGTTTCCAAAAAAACCTTGTATAATGTGAAACTTATCCTTCACAGGTTTGACAAGAGAATCACTGACTTTGCCGAAGCAAAGTTTACCAGAGATGGTATTGATGTGAAACTTGGCTCGATGGTGACCAAAGTGAATGAGAAAGATATATCTGCTAAAACCAAAGGAGGAGAGGTTTCCTCAATTCCTTATGGAATGATTGTCTGGTCAACTGGTATTGGAACCCGTCCTGTGATTAAAGATTTTATGAAACAAATTGGTCAGGTAAAGTATTGGGCTTAGATTAACTCATACATTACAATCTTCAACATTTCCTAGCAAACATGTTTCATGGACTCATTCTAAGAAATGATCTTCTTAATTGCAGGGTAATAGACGCGCTCTGGCAACTGATGAATGGCTTCGGGTTGAAGGATGTGATAATATATATGCCCTTGGTGATTGCGCAACAATTAACCAGCGGAAAGTCATGGTAACTTAAAGCTTCTCTGTATTCCCAAACTCTGGACTAAGTTTTGTATTAGAACCAAAAACATCAATGGTTTCATGTTGCAGGAGGATGTTTCTGCGATATTTAGCAAAGCAGACAAAGACAAGTCTGGGACACTGACTCTCAAAGAGTTTCAAGAAGCAATGGATGACATATGTGTTAGATACCCTCAAGTGGAGCTCTACTTGAAAAGTAAACGTATGAGTGGCATTGCCGATCTTCTAAAAGAAGCCGCAACTGATGATGGCTCCAAGAAGAACATCGAACTGAAGATTGAAGAATTCAAATCGGCTCTTTCCCAGGTTGACTCACAAGTGAAGTTTCTTCCAGCTACAGCACAGGTAATAATAAGTCAGTTGAACTTAAGCTATTTAAGTCTCTCCGTTCATCTTCGTTGAAACACAAACTCACATACAGATACTGTAGTGTACTGGGTTCTTGGGTGAATGATCAGTTTGTTATTTGTGGCTTTTTAATAAGGTGGCTGCACAGCAAGGCACTTACCTAGCTAAATGCTTTGATCGCATGGAAGAGTGTGAGAAGAATCCAGAAGGTCCCATTAGGATGAGAGGAGAAGGTCGTCACCGTTTCTGCCCCTTCAGGTTAGCCCTCCCAAAAATCTGAATCAATATATTCCTTTATTTGTTGACGTAACGGATCCAAACCTATGGCGTAGATAATATAATCTGTAAGCATGACTCATTATTATTACATAGTAAATGAGAATATTGAAATTGAGGGGATATTCCAAAAACACGGCGCTGCAAACTTGTTAAGTCTACTTGGTGTTGTAGGAGTAGGGTGTAGTGTTTTGTTTTATCTTCTGGTTTAGGAAGTGTAGTTGATCCGTTTGGTACGACATTAATTTGAAGGATGTTGGTTTGGTTTTCTTATTTTCTCGGTTTGAGTTCTTTGTAATTGTATAGTCTGGATTTGGTGACAGGTATAGGCATTTGGGAAGTTTTGCACCATTGGGAGGAGAACAAACAGCAGCGGAACTTCCAGGAGATTGGGTTTCTATAGGACATAGCAGCCAGTGGCTTTGGTATTCCGTCTACGCCAGGTAACATTAATTTTTTTTTTTTACTTCTTTTTTAACCAGTTTTAGTAAAAATGGTTTCAAATATTTTACTTTTTTGTTTTTGTTTTGGTTTGGAACAGTAAGCAAGTGAGCTGGCGTACGAGAGTCCTGGTGGTTTCAGATTGGATGAGGCGTTTCATCTTTGGTAGGGATTCAAGTAGCATCTGATTTAAAACCCCTCAACTCCTCGTATACGTCTCAATACTCTTTAACTTTCTCAGGAGAAAAAAGTTTTGATTTTTATTTTTTTTCTAAAACGAATTCGGCTTTAAATTTGTAATAAAATAATGACCACAAGTAAACGAGGTGATATTGCCTTCGTTCGTTGGCCATATCATCATTGCTAATCACTATCTGCTTTTAGCTTAACCTTTTTTCCTCAAATTTTGTTTTGCCGACGACAAAATAGAAATTTGTTATTTCTTCTTGTCTTTTTTGTTTGTCTTCAATATCTTGGATTTGTTCGAAATATTAGACAAGATACCGTATTTAGTTTGATAAAGAGAATGAATCACAAAAACGATAATAAACTACGGAGTATGTGCAAGTATATCGTCTTTACTGCTGTTTGAATTACAGGATTCGTAATCCCAATCATCTAATATCGTGGGATTAGCTTCAACTGTTTTTAGTTGGTATCACTGAAAAACGCTAAATTACGAGTGACAAAATTGTTATGTTGTTAAAGTGGCCAAGAGACAAAATATGATGAATGTAAAATGGTATGATTACTGAAAATCTCTGGAATTACATTAACTAATAGTTGTAAAAGTAATTTCCTTTTAATTGTAGAATTGAGATATTAATATTAAGAAGTCTCAACATCTGTGACGCTAATAATATCAGTGAAACCAACTTTCTTGCGAAGCCGAACAGCCAGACCGGCGGCGTCAACTCCTTCTCCGATCACCACCACTTTGTCTTTCTCTTCTCCTTCTAATCCCACAAAAGTCACTCCTGCTCCATTTTTATTTTTATTTTTTATGTTTATTAAAACATGAGAAAATTCAAATTAACAAGATACATTATACAAAACAAAATATAATTTGCTACATAACATAACCAAATGCCGGTTCAAAAGATATTTCGATTGTGATTGATAATTTATATTTCACATATTCTGCTATATTTAGTGATAAAAAAAGAATTCAGTCATTTATGGTTAAAATTAACTTTCACGATTTTTTATTTATTTTGTAGTGTTGGCAAAATCCAAATCTTGTCTAGTTGAGTTTTAATAGGATCCCTACCAGCGGTTTTGGCTCCGATCTTGAGAGCTTCAGAACGACATTTTTGGCACCTCATACTAACCGACATCAAGATCTTCTGCTCATGAAAATTCCAATAATTAATAGGATTTATTTTCTTGAAAAAATAATATCAATTGCTAGGTTATTAGAGCTAATTAAAACCCTCTGTATACATTTTAGACTTTTAATACATGTAACCTTTAACGTACCTTGGCCATCTATGGAACCTCTTGGGAGAAAATGAAGTTTTGTTTTGTTTAACAAGAAGTAAGCACATGTATATAAAGACAATGCATGTCTCATTTTCTCGTGGCACATATTGCTCAACACGCATATACGTATTTGTGGAAATTTTCTTGCAAGGAATTTTCTTTGCAACTGCTTCGTAATTAAGTCCTTATTAATATTATAAATCTTGACGTTAATTTAAAGTGGAAAATATACAAATTCTTAGCTTTGACTAATGTGACATGAGAGTCATCGGACAGGTCAAATTATTGTCACCTCTTAGGCGGGCTAGATTTGGTCATATTCATACCTAAAAGTATGAAACTACGACAGTCAGGGCCGGTCATGAGTTATCAGGCCTAATGAAACCAACAAAAGTGGTCCCTTGGTCTTAAAGAGTTGAAAGACGTAAACGATAAGTTGAACATATCAACTCAAATATATTTAATAGATAGAAAATATTAATTTTCCAAAAGAATCGATGAAGAAGGAAAATAAAGATAAATACCATAGGGAAGTTCAAATCTTTAAACCATGATAAAAAGAGATTGACCAAAACCAAATCAAGATCGACTTAGATCTAAAGAATATTTCTCTGTTCACGTCTTGGACTTAACAGACTTCACTTCATAATTGATTTTAACGAGTGTGCATAAGTGTTGGTATGCAAAATCATTTTGATTTACAAAAATATACATACCACAGGGAGGGGAAAAAACTGATTATCTAATAATGCTCGAATCTATGACACTACCATTTAACTAAATGAGTTATGTATCGAATTTGTATAATTAGGGATGCTAAAATGAAATTAAAGGCCACGGACTTTAACGCAGCCTCTGATTGTGCAAAGTACGTAGCCTAAGTGCCTAACAATGAGCTCTGGAAAAAAAAAAAAACGGGGCCTAAAACGGGTTGGTCCGTGGGTAAACGGATTTAACCGCTGCTTAATGAGAAAAACTGTTTTTTCATTGTTTCTTTAGTGATTCCGATTGATTTTCGAGTTTCCCACACTACTTTCTCTGTTGCCCTTTTCCAACAGTTCGAAACCTTCTATTCCAATTAGAGGGAACTAGAAGAACGTTTTACTACATATGGGACTTGCTTCGCCCCACTAAAGCATGGGTCTGTAGTTGGAAAATAATTCGGCCCATAAGTAACGAAAACCAAGAGATGGATACGAAAATTGAAGAACTATAGTTTATCGGAGCTCCATATAATCCTCTCGGCTATCTCATTGATTAAAAGTAACAGTAGAACTATTTTTGTAAATTGAACCATCGCTAAACTATAATTTTTATAAAAAGTTTGGAAAAATCTAGAAAATCCAGGTCTCTCGGGTGAGAGCCAATATCCTGACCAACTAGACTACAACAAATTGTTGGTTAAATTAAAGAATACATTTATTTAATGTTAAATCGAACTACATCAAAACGATATTATTATAATAAACCGAACAAAAACCAAACAAATTTTTAAAAAATAAATTAAAAAAAACATTATGTCGTTGCCAGACTTAAACCCAAGTCTCTCGGGTGAAAACTGAGTATCCCTAACCAAACTAGACTACACCGGCTTGTTGATTAAATTCAAGAAAAAAAGTTATTTAATGTAAACTATAAATTTACCAAAGTCACTAAGCCTAATGCAATACTTCTGGAAAAGTCAGCCAATAACAAATTTAAACAAGAATGTAAAGTTTCCTTTTGGAGAAAGCAATAACATGCATATCTTAGAAACTGCTTCTAAAGCAAAATTGTACAAGAGTTAATAAGTTCAAAGTCCTTTTCGATCTCTTCCAATGCTTTTGCAAAATTTACGTGCATAATGTTTGACGATTTTTTACTGATAGAATGATGGAGTTTTGGTTGGAAGAATTGTATTTAGTAATTATTGACAATATATGTTTATATAGAAAGGATAATGCTAAACCAAATCAATCTACTTTCGTAATATGAAAAATTTAGTAATTATTGACAATACATTTCAAGGATTTTCAAAATATTATGTATCCTTCTATATTTGCCGTCTCACACATAAAGAATCAAGATCTTTCAAAATTCAAATCTGAAGTAAAAGGTTTTCAAATAGACAGCATGCATCATAATGCTTTGTTTATTTTTCACTCGTTTAGAGAGTGCTATGGACCTTGACTGTATATAATTAGAATATGGATAACAACAAACCAAATGGTTTGAAAGCTATAAAAAATCGTGGGATTACTCATGACCATCGTTTTCTTTAAATAAAAAAAATATTTTAAAAAAAGTTCGCATGTGATGTCTTTTTCTAAAATTGTGAACAATTCTATCTCGCCGATCCAATGTTTTTGAGTTTCAATCATAGTATATCATCATATTTATTTTCAAACTGTAATGAATTAATGATAATAATTTATTTTTAAATTTTAATGTTAGTTATAAAGATATAAACTTATATAACGGGACACACAATAATCATCAAAAAATTTTAATATATATAAAGTACTTTTCAAATTTACAAACATAAATAGGATATTTTGAAAAATTCTCTTTGACCAGATCCGTTTGACTATAGACAATAGAAGTGAGTTACAACTGTCACATAACCATAAGTTTGTTATTATGACAGCTATGAGTCTCACTTATCAATGAGGGACAGAAAATGTTAATGCTGCTAAAGAAATAGATGCAAGATTGCTTAGACAATGGTCTATGCAACTCTTCCAATATATGAAATTTTCTCTCTATTGCTTGTCTTATACAATTGGCCAGATATAGGGAGATCCAAAAGTGAAGACAAGAGATTATTCATGCAGGCAGATCCAATCGACCAGAGTCAAGTGGAAGTTAAATCAAAAAAATGTGGTAGGAGCATGTTACCGTTGCTAAGGCATAAACATTATTCATAGAAGTCAATAATTTTGTTTATAAGTAAATTTGACATATATTTTTTAAAATATACTATTAAAATATATAATGCGTTTATTCATATCTTGTAATTGTTTTATTATTTTTTATTTGTATAACAGTGTTTGATTTTTAATTAAAATTTTAAAACAAACAATACATTCACTTAAAACGAGTCTAATTTTATTCTAAACTTATTTGTGACTAGTTTATTGGATTAATAGTTTCTAGTATTTAAATATTTATTAGGCTGCACTTAAATAAATTTTTGATAGGGTCCATTTATATTTTTGGATGGAGTCAATTTAGAACATTTAATCAAAATTCTACTAATATATAGTGTCTTTACAAAAATTAATGGGTGTCAATTGAAAATAATCTGTTGGTATTTTTTGTAGCATTTCTGCATCGGACCTTCATAAAATCATCACTAATAAGTATATTAGCATGAATTAGAACAAACCGTGCACATAAACTTATACAATTGTTAGTGTATATACTACGATGAACAAGTTTCAAATATGGTAAATGCATGCATTGTTATTATCTTCTTCGAGAATGCAAAATATAAAATTAAACTAATAATTATATTAAATGAAAAGAGACATAAATCTAAATATTTTTAAAAAATCAATTTTCAAATAATTAATTTGTTTCATAATAGTATTAAAAACAAGAAAATATTTGTTGATTTTAATTGTATAAGATTTAATAAGTTCAATGTCATTTTCTCTTCTAATATTTCATGCTTTTGCAAATTTTACGAACATAATGTTTGACGATTTTATTAATAAAGTGATGAGAGTTTTGGTTGGAGAATTGTATTACTCTTATAATGATAAAAGGTCACGATAAAAAAGTTTATAAGAAAGGAAAATGCTAAACCTAATTAACCTAGTTTCCTATATTTTATAAAATATTTTCAGTTTTCAAAATATTTTATATCTTTCTATATTTGATTAGTCAGCAAGTAGAGATGTTGCGTTGCTTAGAAATAAGATGGAAAGGATTAAGATTTTAGATTAGTGGTTGTTGGGCTTGGGGAAGGTCAGAAAGAGAGAGCCCATTAGAAAACTAAAACCTAAGGGTCCACCGTCCATGGAACTGTGGTCTTTGTATTCTAAGTTATTTTTCGTAGCGTTTTTCGATTTTTTAATTTTAATTTTGTGGTGTTCTTTGAAACGAAAAAAGAGAAGGTATTTTTTGCAAATAATTAAAGGAAATTTTATCACAAATACAATCATCATTCTCTTCACACAACACCTTTTGATAGTGTACAGAACAGAAAAAACAACATACATTCACAGTTACACACACACACTTTTGTCTTGGTGATCTTTTTGGTTTCAAGCCGAGTCTACTCCTCCTTGTTGCTGTGCAAGGTATCTCTCTCGGCGTTGCTTCTGGTAAATCACAGAAGTTAAACACATTAAACATCAGAACCACAATTTCTTATCTTATACGACAAAAAAAAACCAAAAACGGAGATGAAAAGAATCAAGTTCGTTCGCACCCATTCATCGATCACAAGTCCTTCTCCAATTGGCTTTGGACTAATAATACTCTCTGATGCTTTCTTCCGTTCTTCATCTGCCGCATCTGCTTCAGCTAATTGACTTTTCAATTTCTTCATCATCTTTAGAGTGAAAGAGACATGTAAAATGATACCACTTAGTTCACAAATAATGGTTACAAGAACCGGAAGAAGATGAAGATGAAGAAGAAGAAAGACTTACGGGGTTAGGGCTTTCGGGATCCAAGAATACTACACGCATTAATTGCTCCTCAGAGACTTGATCTTTTTGCTCCTCAAACTACAAAAACACCCACACAAGAGCATCCAAAAATTACTTAATCCATGACAAAAAAATCTCTTTCAGATTCTGACCAGTTACTACCATTTTCACATTACCAGCTCAGGCATATAGTCTGTTGGAACTTTCATCTTCAAGCTCATGATTTTAAATTTAACCCCGCTCTTTTGTTCCATTGGCTTTTCATTATTCTCAGGAGCCTCAACAAACTTGAAAACTTAAAAAGAATTCAACAACACATAGAATCAGTCTCTGAAATACCCTGATCAAGCAGATAATGGCAACACATATTACAAGAGAAGATTAAGATAGAAGTGCAAATACCAGTTGCGATAATTTCTTCTCCAGGAGCAAGAATAGCCCCAGCAGGACGCATGAAGCAACTCTTTGGTTCTGTTGTTTGAAACTGAAGAAACCGAAGAGAATCATCAATAGACTAAAAAAAACAATCAAAACAATCAAAACGTTTTCTAGATCCAAAACAAACCTTAAAAGCTACATGTGACTTGCTCGTATTCTTAATCTTAATGGCACTCCTGACTTGCTTCCCAGGCTCATCTTCATACAAAGTTCATAAACAAGAACAGTGATCATCAATAAAAAGAGTGGATCTTGAACTTAACAACACTCTAAATTTGCTCAATAACGAATCTTACACAGTTAATAGTAACGTATCAATTTTAAGTAGTATTATCCAGAAATAAGTCAATAACAAGTCAACATCATCATCTTCAATATCCAATAATCATTATTCCCAAGAAGAAGCTACACCAGTTAAGTCAATATCACACTATCATCCAAAACTAAATCGAAATTTCAATATTTCTCAGAAAAAAAAAATGAAAAGTCAAATTCTACTAATTAAATTGATTTTCGAATCTAAACGAAGAACAAAGTGGATTCTGAGTAGATGAGATGGAGATGAGATTAGACTAGTAAGCTCACAAGGGAAGTAAATTTTGGCGGGAGGATCAAGCTTTAATCGGCGTTTTGTTGGAAGAAGTGATCTCGCGACAGATGACATTGAAGGGATCGTGGCGGCGGATTGATGATGGTTTTGATTCAATCCTTCGACGACAGGAGGTGCGTGATATCGAAAATTGCGAGATTGATGAATGTAATTTTGATTGAGATGAGAAGATGATGAAGAAGAAGTAGCATTGGAAGAAGAAGAAGAAGAAGAGGAGGAGGAGGTAGCTTGAGCGTTGGAGTTTCGAAAAGGAAGTTTGAATAAACCCCAACGTCGACCATCGGAATCGGATTTTTCCTCCGTTAAAGCCATCGGAGAATCGGATGCGAGACGGGGAAGGATTCAAGTTGATTTGATTATAAGCGAAAAGTCATCCGAAAGTGGAGGAGGAGAAGAAGTAAAACGCGATCAAAATAGCGTTTACAACAACTGCGTTTGAGATTCACTTTAAGCTTACACTTTTTTTTTCTTTTTCTTTTGGTGATTGCGTTCTAAAAGAAAACGGTTAGATTTGTAACGCTGGTTGATCTGTAATCAGACAAAGCCCATGATTTTAATTTGGAGTTTTCTAAAGCCCAAAATTACATATCCAATATTTTTTCCATGATTACTCAAAAATCCATATGAAAACATGAATAATTTATCTTCTTCTCTTTTTTTTTTTTGACGCCACATGAATAATTTATCTTTCTTTTCTTTTCTTTTTTCACAATAGTAAATATTTATCTTGCAACTAATCTATATACTAAATTTAAACCTGTCAATTTGAGTCATAACCCACAAATCTCATTTTATTAGACCCACCGTAAAATGAATGCAGGTCAATTTCTTTTTTTCTTTAAATCATGAATGCGAATGCGGATTAAAATATTTTTTAACGGAGTGTGTACGGATCATATTTTGTAAAGTAGATTTACGGATATCCGCATTAAAAAAAATTTAAATTTTAATATTTTATAAATTTTAGTAGTTAAACTTTTAAAATATAATAAATATATATATATATATATATACATTTATCCAATTTTTTTAATTAAAAATTATGATTTTTAATACTAAAATTTCATTAATAATTAATTTTAATAAAATTATTTATTTTATTATTACTTAAATTTTTGTGAATTATTATTTTTATTATTATTTTAAATTTTATTTGAAAATTTGTGGGTTATAGATGGATGCCGATCAAAAATTAGTATTATCTATTGCAAGATGAATCGCGGAGTTGACTCGGTTTCAGAGGGCTTATACTAATCTATATAATATTCTCAAACTTTATTGGAACCATAAGAGAAGAGGTCAAATAGTACAAATACTAAATCAAAGTCTATATCAAAGAAACGACAAATTTACCAAATACATTTTTCTTCGAGAAAAGTTCTTTTAATTTTGGCATCTCCATGAAAATTTATTATCTAGTTTTATTGACTGATATACATGATTTGATGAAAACAAACCATTATTTTCGATTCATACATAAGCTTTATACAAACACAAAGAAACAAAGGAAAATGAAAAAAAAATATTCACAGAGAAAAGAAACTTCAAAATCAAAAGCACAAACAGAAATGATCTAACAAGATCCCCAACAGCTCAGAAACATGACCGTCCGGAGTGATTCCTCCGCCTGTCTCAGCCTCTCGCTCGCCGCCGCACTAAACCGGTTCGAATCCAGATCGCCTTTAAACCTCCGCACCGAAGACGACGACGACGCGACTGAACTCTGCTGTGACGCGGTATTAGCAGAGGCCGATTCTTTGACGGCAGATCGGAAAATTGTCGTATCTCCGCCGCTGGTACCGGTGACACTAGCACACTTATCCTTCATCAACTTACCGGAAAACTGACTAATCACTCTGTTCATCTGCTACAAGATCTTTAAGCTAATTCTGGCTTTTCAGATTCTCAAGAGAGAGATTTCTTTTTTGAAGAGTGTTAGATATTTTTGTTTATATAGAAGGAGAGTGACTGAGCCAGAGGATTTGGGAGAAACTACCGGCTGAGACGGTTAAAAACCGGAGGCTTGACGAATTGGGATTTCTATTTGATAAGTGACTGCCACGTGGCGGTTAAGGAAGGTTCGCGACATGTTGGTTTGAGGATATGATCGAAGTAGGAATGGATATTTTATTTCTTACTTTTTCTTTTACATTTATTTTCGTTTATTTATTCACTTAATATCTGCGTATGTTTTCATTGTGGATAATAATGAACCATACCATGTTTAAAGTTTGACGAAGACATTAATTGTGATTTTTTCATTAATCGTTTTTCAGATAACGTTTTTTGTTTTGCTTCAGTTTTTGTCAATTAGAATTTGACCAGTTGTTTTTATTTTCTATTTCAATCAAATATCTCATTACATCCATATTAAATGGGTGTGTAAATGATTGAAAGAGCAAACGATGCTTACATAAAATAAAAGTGAGAGATTAATAATCAAACCATTGATAAAAGACAATTGGGTGTGTGATCAAGTGGCAAGCTTGTCTGCCACTGAGCTTAGAGCATCATTATTGGACAAACCTATTTGAGTTTCTTAAGTAATATTTAATTATAATTTTGAAATTAAGAAATTCTGTTAAGAATTTCTGTTTTTGCTGCTTTATTGGTAGAAACCCATTAGGGGTTTTTAAAAAAAAAATTTTAATTTTTTTTGTTTTATTTTAAATAGAGTTTATTTTTTTAATTAAACACAGTTGACATAAAAACATAACATTTTAAACATAGATTTTGAAAAAAAAATACAAAAGAACGCTCAATTCGGATTTTTTTTTTGATATTGTCTATGAATCGCCTTCTATTCACCTACCAAACGATTCCAATTCATTAATATGTAAAAAAAATTTAGAATTTTAAAGTTGAAGTTAAAAAAAGTTAAAAAAAAATTAACCTTTTTTTAAAGTTAAAGTTAAGAAAAAGTAAAAAAAAAAAAAAAGCAGGTAAAAAAAAAATCTAGCAAAAAAAAAATTGGCAAAAAAAAAAATCGTGCGAATTACGGGTTGACACTTGGCTAAAACAGTGTAAGAACTTCCTTAAGAACCGGTTCTTAAAGTTATTATTTAATAACCGATTTTTACACTGTTCATAATTATTTTATTTTATTTATTTATTTTTTGGGTTAAGAACTCTAGTAAAGACTTGCAATAATGATGCTCTTACCATCCCTGTAATACAGTACCTGGACCTGTTTAAAATTTTGATCCGTTGTTATAAAGTCATGCACCAAGTCTATAAGCTGTTTGGTATTTCTCTCAGTGATAATTTTTATCGGAATCATTTACAAGACAAGTATTTGTATATCAACACTGTTGAAACTACCATAGTAATTACATGGGATATATCCAAGTGAGTGGTGGTAAACCTGAATATAAGTGAAATAAGCAAATTGTCGCATATTTGAGTAGTCTGCAACAACTCCTAGACATCGTCTATGGTTTTCTGAATTCCATCTAGAAGTTCTTAGATTTCATGGTTATACAATATTGGATTACTTTTTGTGTCCATTTTAAATAAACTTTTTGATCGCAGTTAACATCTAAACAGATTTTTATGTAAGTAATACGGGCTTCACAATACTCTTTGAAATGAGATAATTGAGAATTATGGAGCAATCCCCAAGTTTGATTACCCAACAGTAAAATCTGAGATTATGTAGATGCAGTGTTTTGAAAATCGGATCAGTCACCGTCTCTGCAGCATTATTGGATGGCTGGTCGGACCGGCTCAACCGATTGAACCGAAGTTTTGAATATTTATCTTTTAATTAATTATATATATGTATATAATTTTAAATTTAAAGAAATACAAAATATAACTAAATTTTCTGTCTTGTATGATTTTATCTTTGATAAAATCAGCACAATAATAAAACAGTATATTGATAATTCAAATATATAAAAATTAAATGGTGAATGATCAAATATGAGTTGTTCTCTGAATTTTGATGTGAACAAATAATTTGCAAAAGGAAAAAAATAAAAAATAATATTAATATATTTTAAATAAAAATAAACATATAAAGACAATAACTTTGAATTATAGATTTTTAGTCAAAATTATTACTAAAATTTTGTGAATCGGGTTTTGATATCAAAGTAGATCACCAGTTTTAGACCGGTTTTACCGGTTTAACTCAAATCCAGATTTAGTCTTAATCCGGATCCGGCTAAGTGACCGATTCTCGGTTGGACCAGTCCGACCAGCCAGTCTGGTCCGGTTCTGAAAACATTGTGTAGACCCCTATCCTACAAAAAAAGCTTATTGCATAATTTATTTTGTGTATTTTTATTAATTATAATTGATTCAAACTGATTTTGTATCATTTATGTAAGTGATTCTAGCAATATTGATGCAAAAATATATCAACAATGATGCAAATATATTTACATAAGTTGAGATAAATATTGTATCAATTTATGTTAATATGCATCATTTACAAATAAATGATGTTAAGTTTGCATCAGTTACAAACAAATTAAGTTAATTTTGCCTCAATTAATATAAATGATATTAGTATTTGTTACAACTCTAACAATTAATGTTAAATAGGTGTATCATTTTTTATACTTATGTTATAATTGCATCGATTGTAAACAATTGGTGTTAAAATTTATTGATTTTCATAATAAATTTTAATTGATAAGGTCTCAGATATTATTTAATATTTGATTAAAATAAATATATTGAAATAATTACTTGGTGATGAATTTTTTCACCTAAAACTTTAGTAACCTTATTCTAAAATTATGAGATTATTTATAGAGAATAATTTTTCAAATGATACAAAGTTTCTATCATTTAAATAATTGATGTTAATTTTTATTTTTTATATATTTTTTAAGTTATGCAAATTAAGATTAATTTAAATTAATTTATTTAATTGATGCTAAATAACTAGTATAGACATTACAATATGATGTTAATTCATAAACTGTGTTTCAATTATTAATAACTAACTTAAATTTATATTATTTATTTGATTGATGGAATGTAACGGCTGCAACATTCCTATTTTTTTGTAGTGCTAACTTCTAACCCTCTCTTTTTGATTTATCATATGTTTCCATTTGATCCATATGGTTTTTTTTTCCATTTCTTTCGGTTAATTTACACCAAAACAATTAGATAGAGTTAATTATAGAAGAAGAAAATAATGGCTTAGCTATGATTTTAAAGGCATTAGGTTTAGTATTTCACAGATATTTCAAACCAAACAAGTCAAATAATTAGAGGACAATAGTGACAAACCATAGTAGAACATGGATCATAAAGATAAACTAATCACCTCCTGGTATTAACTACTAAACAAGAAAACATAATTACTAAATTCCACAACTATATGACATTAAACCATCTCCAATTTAAGTTGTGAAATTGAATAAGCTATAATTTAAGTCTAGTGGGTTAACAATACTTTAATCTCTAATATCTAACGCTCATTGGATTGATTCAAGAATTTTATAGACCATTTTTGGTGCATGAAAAAAATCCTAAATTGCACAAAATATGATCAATCAAATTTTAGTATTAATAACACTACAAAGAACCATACATATTTTACCCTTAACAATCAATTTAAATCATTAATCTGACAAGCTTGCTATAAACCCTAAAACCCAGAGGAAAAACCTAATCAGACATATTTATAGAACAAAGGCAAAAGATAGATGGCCAATTTCTTTTGGATGTGGCTCAAGCCCTCAACATTAAAGAAAAAATGTTTTCTTCAAAGATGGAAAATGAGTCACCATTGATTTTAATGTTGTTCTATTGGTGATAAGTATATAATAACAATCTAATAGTTCATTTATCAAGTAGTTTATTTACACTTCCAAACTTAAGAAATAAGAATCTTAGTTTCTCTCTATTCCTCTGTACTATCTCTTATCCTCACAACATTATCACACACTACAGAAAATATTTTTTTTATATCACCTAAATTGTATCATTTAATAAAGTGATATTATTTTAAATCAATTATTTATAAATGAAGAAAATATATATGGCTTAGCATCAATTATATTAACTGATATTATTATGAACTAGTTTTACCTTTTTAGAGCTGAAACTATCACTTTATAATACTTGCTAGTATGAAAATTATAAAATTTATACTCAGATCAGTTTCTTTATCTGTGTGTACAGTTTGTGTAAGTATTTGATGGTAGAGCATCGGTTTTCTATCTCCGAGCGAAAACTCAGGACACGATAAAGGTATTTGATTTGCATCTACTACGCATAACGACGTCTTATAATTTTGTTATATATCCAAAATTTTCTTCTCTCAAGAAATTGTCTTAAACATGTGTAGTCTTGGGATCATGCTGTTGGGATCATATGTGTTCATGAAGCAGGAGGAAAGGTTGGTGTAATCTTTTTACATTGTCTTCCATAATATTTCCAAATCATTCATCCAAATGAGTCTTAAAAAGCGAAACAACATGGTTTTGCTTTGTTCTTTACTCATGATCATATTCTTCATGAAATTAGAAATCTAACAAAGCCTAATAGAAGAACAAACTTTGTTTTCATTCTGATGATCATGATATCTGTTTGAGATCGAACACTTGCTCTGTTCTGCGGTCTAAGTTTCTTGATATATAGTCTCGCTGTCTCCTCAGGTAACAGATTGGGAAGGAGATGAAATCAATTTGGAGGAAGATCAATCAGAAAGGAGGCTCATTTTTCCGGCGGGTGGAGTTGTAGTTAGCAACGGAAGTTTACATAATCAGATTCTTGAGATGATCTCTTCTGCTTCACCAACTCTTTGATCTATGAATACTCTCTATACTAAGCATAAATTTTATACAGATTTTTCATCACTAGAAACGAGTTCATAACTTCAAATCAGTCACTCTTATTTTTCTACTTTGGAGTTCGGTTTGTCTAATGTGTCATATAAATAATTATTATTGGAATTCTGTTTTTTCTTTTCTTAACATTTTTGAATCTCTCGTTTCTATAAGAAAAAAGTTTTAGATCCAAAATTTTGGATCATAAATTATAGATGACTTTGCACGGTGAAAATTAAATGAATTGTATCCTTAAGAACACCTCTAACAACACCTAAAAATATAAGGGACAAACACGCAACTAACACCTATGGATACCAATATACCATAGTCCATAACTTATCCATATAACATTTCTTGATAATCTATTTTGTAACTTATCTTTTATCCATATAACAATAGTTGACATAATTCATAAATGTATTTGAATATGGAAGATAAACTTGTCCAATTTTTTTAATTAAAGTATAACAAACAGTCTAATGCCCCAAGAAATTAGGATGAAATGGAAGAAATCTTCGTGAATGGAATAATAGACAAACTTAATAAAGATGATGTGTTCCACGTTTCCCACATGCTTTCTTTTGAAAACAAGTTCGTTCTTATAGTTTCCCAAAAGAATTAATATATTGTCTAGCTTTCTTATCTCTTTGGTTGCATCTACGTGTGAGAAATATATCATATCTTTTTTTTAGCCAAGTTCAAAATTCATCATTGTTTAGGACACTTAGGGTTTTCAAAAATTCGGATCTATTACTTGATGAAATAAATGATCAGAATTAATGGGATCTTCACTTTTTCTAGTAATTTCTCCAAGGAATGAATGTCTTTGTCTTTCCACTAAATTAGTATATCATTATGTTAGTATATTATTAGCATCACCTCTATTATCAAACGAACCTCCAAGAATAGAAAACCACTAAGTTTAGTAATTCACATGTATCTCATATATAATAGATACTACTCCACTAATTAATTAATAATAAATATAACGTGGATGTAAATTAAGTGGCACATCAACTCCATAACCATTCCGATATCGTGTCGCATATTACAGTTTTGTATGTATATATATATAACGTGTACATGTATTGGTCTTTGTCTTCACCTCTCAACTATTTAGGATTCAATGGGCTTCGTTTCTGACGTAACAAAAATATGGAATTTTAATACGACGATATCTCTCTATGTGACTCGATTTTATTTTATAACATATACTAATCAATCATATTTTATATTAAAAAAAAATAGGTATGCATATATATAGTGTGTGTGGCTGCATACTATTACTGCCTAACTCTTTTGTCCACGTGGCTTCATTACAGCGAGTATTGAAAGTTTGATACGGGTAATGACTTCGTTAGAACAATTAGTATATATAGATAATTGTTAAAAAGACCAAATAGATAATATAGTGGGCAAAAATTGACTACGTAATGAGTTTGTAATTGTATGTGCATGTATGTAATAAAAGATTTATACAAATGCTCAAACATAATCAACAAATAAGATTTGGTCAGCTATATGTATTAACACGTAAGCTACTCTTTGAGGCAAATTCATGCGCAAGCAAAGCCTCTAGATCTTTGACAGGTTACTACCCTAATATAGCATCACTAGCTATCTTTTAATCTATTTTAGTTATTTATTCCTTCAATTTTTTTTATTTGGTAAAGTAATATAATTTTATCCTCCCTTTTTTATAAACTAATATACTTGTTCATTCACATAATTTCGCACTTTGTGAAGTTCTAATTTGTCGCAAGACCCGACAGATTCTTCAATCGTAAGGAACATAATATAATTAGATTTAGTTATAGTATAATAACATAAATGTGTGACAGTGATTCGATCGTCCTTCCTAATTATATGATCATTTTGTCGATAAATTAACTATATTTTGTCCCTATGTATTTTTATTACTTGGATGTTTTTGCTTGTTGGAATATTCGAAAGAAGTTTTATTTGCCTGAAATTGTGCACAAGGCCATATCCGCCAATAATATAGATTCCAAACTTTAAATTCATTTGTAATTCATTAATTATACTTAGTTTGTTCTAGAGTTTTAGCTACTTAAGAATTCAGATAATTAGGAGTAGTTAATATCCTGAAAGTCTTTTTTTTTTTTTTTTGTGTGTGTGAAATATCCTAAGAGTCTAAAACTAAGAGTTCTAAACGTTTTTTCTGTATATGTATTTGCAAAGACATTTTTTTAACACAAGAAGAGAGCCTCCGCTATGCGACGTAACGGAATCGAAATCGAATCTGACAATATTAAAACAACAAATCTTCTAATTATTGGAGTTAAGCATGAGTTGGTTAGGTAAATTTTGATTCTTAGTTTTGGTTATAATTTCTATGGTCGTATATTTTTTGAAAGAAATGATAAAATAAAAAAAAATAAAACGCAAATTTCTAGATTTATTTCACACTGATGTAATTATATATGTAAACTATAGTGAATCAAGTGGTGATATCTCGGTGGTTTGGGGTTGGGTATATACATATCTCAATATCCGGATTCGATTTCATTTGACCACCCAATTCATAGCAAAGTTATGCGGAAAGGAAGTTGGGCTTAAAGGAAATTAGCGATGAACTTTTGGATTAAAAAAAAAAAAAAAACTATAGTGTCAAAACTCGAAAGGAAGACAGTGGCATAACTCGTGCTTCGGACAAGAAGGATATAATAACGGTAGGTTATAGCCTTATGGGTTATAGCACCATAAAATCTTAGCTTAGGCTTTTTAAATTTTTAACTTCAAATTTTATTTACATATAATCTTATTTTTTTTGTAAAATACAATATTAATGTATATGTAGAACCTCAAAAAATAATTTGTTTAGGGCCTCTAAAATCTTAGAACTGGCTCGGATAATCGATCTGACGCACATGCAAAATGCACCAATCGATTTTTTTGTCATTTTATATTTACTTCAAAATGACTTATTATCCACCCAATGAGGATGAAGATTGACAATCCAAAATCCAAAATTTAAATTTGGGAGCCTCATAAATTCACAATCAGGTATTCAAAATCTCATGTAGAAAAAGCTAATAAGTCCAAAGATTGGTCTTCATTTTTTTGTGGAAAAAGTTTGATGGGATAGAGAGAGAGACAGAGATGAACAGCTAAATGTGGAGTACTGTATATATTTAATACTACATTGTGTATATCAAACTCATGAATTTATTAGTGGATAATTTTTTCTTGGAAAATAAATAAAACTTGTAATAATATTATTCTTACGATTGCAAGTAAATGCATTTCCACTGGGGTTGTCCGAGAAGCCGAGCCGATACTGTGTGATCTCTAATTTTGCTCCCGCTGATTAGGGTGTTGGACCCATTACATATTAGTCATCGAATAGATAGTTCGACCTCCTTTGAAACAATTTTGACCAAAACATTATTAACGTATTGAGATCTGGTTAATTTAGTGTTTAGAAAATCACATTAACCTTCTTCAAATTCACTGCACCTGCACGTAATGAAAAACTCCAAAAACAAGTTTTGGGTTTTACTCCAAAATAGTTTAGTATAGTATGTTTCTTCATATTCTTACCTATACCAAAATGTTAGGGTTCGATTACTAATTTGATTAAAAACTATGCAGATACTCGACTAAATGCTTGAACAAAAATAAAAATTTAATTAGTATGATAGCTTGTGAGCAAATAAATATGTTAACCTTATGATTCCAGCTCATAAATTAAACATTATGATTTAAACCGATTTCTTTAATTTTGAGCCTATAAAAGGTAGTACCGTAGTAGGCATGTAAATTATGAAAATTAGTTATTAAAAAAAAAAACAGTTTCTTCAGAAGTGTATGAAAATAGCGGTTCTATAAGTATTTTTGAAATTTGCAATAAAAACCATCCTTGGATTTATATGTTAGTGTTAGAGTTTATATATGTATTTGCTTATAAATTGACAAAAGATACCTAGCTATCCAATAATATATAAAAAAAATTGCATTTCCACAATTCACACTTCCAAAAAGTGTATGTTCATAATTCCCCTATAACTCTAGAAATTATTAGCCTGTGTTATGTATATTCTTTTTCTATTATAAAAGGGGAAAAAAAGTCCAAAGGAAAAAACAAGAGATGGGGTTGAAAACTAGAAATTGTGAGGAGAGAAGTGAGTACGTGGCATCATAATTTTGGTGACAGCTAATGTGAAAACAGCCTAAACCTAAAGAGAGCGATACTCCTCCTCGATGTCCTTGTCCCTTTAGATTGTAATTGCATCGTTAATTATCATATTATTAGTTAAGTATCGTAACACAAACTAATACACTAATTTATTGGTAACAGCATTTCACTACAAACCTTCCCAAAATCACGTGATTTCGTACGTACAATTGTCTAACGTCTTTATGGACAATATTAAACACACCATTTTTATATTTGTTTATACAAGTCCAATAAACTAGAAAAAATTAAAAATTAGGAAGTCCTAATCAATTAAAAATATTTAATTTGAAACATATCCACTCAAAAGTAGTATATTAGTTGGATAAAATCTCCATAGAGTATAGAGTAAGACGACACTATTATTAATAAAATCAACAAGAATGTATAAATGATTTATATACTATCTAACTTAAGCAAATTATATTCGCTTACCCAAATTAAAAGGTTTCTACGCAGTGTCACATCAGATTCACATGCACAGTTATAACTAATACATGAAAGATTTATACCATTAAAAAAAAACATTCAAACACAAACCGAATGATATATAGTAATTTAGTGGCCATCTTAATTAATAGCCGTAATCATAATTCACTATATAGTTGTAAAACTTAGCCTACAATTTATATAGCACAAAAACAAAGTGTAAAACTTATAATAAAAAATTTTCTGCTTTAAAAAATAATATAGATGTATACAGCCAAATAATTTTTTTTTGAAAAGCAATTATTTTGGAAATATAAAGGACACGTAGCCCAATCGATGAACAGAGGACGGCACCGAATCAATTTGACTTTACCTTTTTCCTCTTATGAAAAAACTGATAAAGAGTCTCTTATCTCTTTTCCTATATATACTTCATACTCCTCTTTAAGGACCCTACGTCTCTCTCTTTTCCCTAGTCTCTGTTTCTTGATTAACCAATCATTGAATTTTTTATAAATTGGCTCCATTGCGTAATAATTAATCAAAAGGATGGGAAGATCACCATGTTGCGAGAAGAAGAATGGCCTCAAGAAAGGACCATGGACTCCTGAGGAAGATCAAAAGCTCATTGATTATATCAATAAACATGGTTATGGAAATTGGAGAACTCTTCCCAAAAATGCTGGTTCGTATACATATTTTCATTATTGCATTCTACTCATATATACTTTTTTTATTCCATTGGTTAATTGTTTTCTAAAGTTTTAAAGCTTTTCTTGTTCTTGAATCTTGATTATAGGGTTACAAAGATGTGGTAAGAGTTGTCGGCTCCGATGGACCAACTATCTCCGACCTGACATAAAGCGTGGAAAATTCTCTTTCGAAGAAGAAGAAACCATTATTCAACTTCACAGTATCATGGGAAACAAGTGAGTTTGATTTTTTTTTCATTTTCAGACATATTTTCAACTAATTTATGTTTTTGTCGTTACGAAATTTCTCTAATAGTTACATATCTCGTAGTATATAGTCTTTGCTTCGGATAATGATCTAAAATTATGAATAAAAAATATATGAACTTTCTAGTAATGAGATATTGACGTGACAAACGATATATACTAATATAGACTAGTGATATATTGATTATGAAAACATTGACATACCAAGGTTCTGTCTGACTTTGTTTTTGGTTATGTATAGATGGTCTGCAATTGCGGCTCGTTTGCCAGGAAGAACAGACAACGAGATCAAGAATTACTGGAACACTCACATCAGAAAAAGACTTCTAAAAATGGGAATCGATCCGGTTACACATAGTCCACGTCTTGATCTTCTTGATATCTCCTCCATTCTCAACTCATCTCTATACAACTCTTCTCATCACCATCACCATCAACAACATATGAACATGTCAAGGCTTATGATGGGTGATGGTCATCATCAGCCTTTAGTTAACCCCGAGATACTCAAACTCGCTACCTCTCTCTTTTCAAACCAAAACCACCACAACACTCACGAGAACCAAACCGAAGCAATCCAATACCAAACCGGTTACAACATGATTGGTAATCAAGAATTACAATCTTGGTTCCCTATTATGGATCAATTTGAAGAAGTACAGGACCTCATGCCAATAAAGACCGTCCAAGATTCAGTGCCTTCGTTCCCATCAAACCACGACGATGATTATTTGAAATCTAACTTCGTATTAGAGCCTTATTACTCCGATTTTGCTTCGGTCTTGACAACACCTTCTTCAAGCCCGACTCCATTAAACTCAAGTTCCACAACTTACATCAATAGTAGCACTTGCAGCACCGAGGATGAAAAAGAGAGTTGTTATTACAGTAATATTGCGAGTACTTCTGAAATTCCTGATTATTCGTTTGATGTTAATGGTTTTTTGCAATTCCAAGAAACAAAAAACCATTGGGATAGTGTTATTTAAAAATAATATTTGTAGTATTTGTTATTTAGATTTTGTTTCATTATGTAAGATACTGTTTAAATTTTTATTTATTTATTAAAGTATAGTATATTCGTCAAAGGGAAAGCAACATCCCACCAATAAACAATATATATAGCATAACATTGTTTATACTTAATACGATGGAGTTACCATTATTGGTATCTAATCTTTTATTAAATATTTCTGGTCGGCATTTCTTCTACATAAATGCATGGAGATCGTACCAGCGATCGTATTAAATATGCCAAATATGCCTCGAAGATACTATGTAAGATGCTCAAATTTACCGAAATAGAAAGGAAGATAAAAGCAAAAAAAGAAAGGAAGATGAATGGTTCATGATTAAAAAACCATTGACTTTTAGTATGTCTGTGTCTTGTTACAGATTTTGGATTAACTTAAGGGTCCATCTTCCATTCCAAGAAAGTTACAAAAGAATCAGTAGTTTAATGAAAATGCACAATAAACTTACATGTAACATTTTTATTGATATGAAATGAAAAAAAGGACTTCATCAGAAAACGTATGCACGTGAGAAGTACACGTGTAGTTACCATACGTGCGTGAAACCATTGAGGTTCAATCACGGGAAAGTATCTAATGGACAGCTGCCACCTGTCAATATTTTCGAAAAACGTAAAGAAAAAGAAAAAACAACGAAGCTCGTTTTTAATTGAATTCACGGTTTGTTATCATCACTTTTTACACGTGGTGTGAGAGGAGCCATCTAAGAGTGGGGACGCGTGGGACAAAGCACGTGTAAACACGAACCAGTGGGTCCCACTTTAGTTTGAACGTCGGCATTTTTGGGATTAGCTGTTTGCGTTGACCACTTCCAGTGGCTTTTTATACGCTTTTCGTTTTTCTTTTTTCCAACTGCGGTAAGAAAAACAAAAATAGATTAGTCTTTTTAAAATTAGATTAGCCTAATTAGCTCATTGTTGTCATTTCAGTAGTTTGATTTTTTTTTTCTTAATTCGTACTAATATTCTCTGTCAAATCAAACCACAAAGTCTGAACCATTTTAATTCAATATACTTATGGATACAAAGGAAAAAGGCTACAAAATCGAGACATGCAAAAAAATTGGGCGGTGCCATATGAATACATTTGGACTAAAAAAAAAAGGCAAATTTTGTTTTACATGATCCCAAAAGTTGTTTTCATTTTTCGTCCTATACAAAGAACACGTTTTTGTCCTCGGTATACACTTGTGTTGTGTTTTTTTGCGACCAAGATTTTCAATATTGGAGTTTCTTATCAAACACCGAGTCGTCGTTTATATACGGCTGTATTTTTACCATTTTATTTGTTTTATGTTATACTAAATAGATAGTAACCCATACTACACAGCAGAAGAAAATATTTACTTTATACATTGTTAATTTATATTGTTATAAATTATTATATTAGTGTTTTAAATTAGATTTATTTAATATTTTTAATATTTTATTTATTATTATTATATATGACTTGTGTTGTGTTAATTAAAATTAAAATATAATTATGTGTGATGTTATATTTGTTGACAAATTTATTTAATAAGTTAGATTATAATATAATTTTGTTGTAAAAGTTAGATGGTGTTATTTATATATTTTCACATTATTCAAAAATCTATAAATGTTTGTTTTACTCCAATATATCAATTATTATCAATGATTATAAATTCGATCTAAGATCCGTCATGATCCGTCTTTAGTTATATGCTATGACCCATTTTGATCCATCCTGATCAATTGTAAACATTAAAATATTTGAAGATCCCAATGATTTAAAATTGCATAATAAATAAATTAATTTTAATTTTTTTTATAATTAATAAAAAAGATAAAATGAATTTATTTGTTTAGAAAGTAATAATTGTTAAAATATTATTTACAATATAATATTTAATTTTTTAAAAATAAAGTCATTAAGGATTAAAAAATAATCAAAATACTATATATAATTAATTTTATTGTTGTATCCTTAATGACTTTATTTTAAACATTAAATATCATATTATTTAAATACTCTAATTAAAAAATCATATTTATTTAGGAGATAGTAAATAAAAATAAATAGATTTAAATTTGAAATATTTAAAATTAAAATATTAATATCTATATACTGAATTTTTTGTGTTATTTATTAGGAAATTAATTAATTAACTATAAAATTATTATAATTATTAGTAAGATTTGAAAAATTAAAAAAAGGTGCAATGACATTTGTTGTAATATCACATGTAAATGTAAATTTATTTTGTTTTAAACATTGTTCAAATAATTATATAGAGATATCTATCAAGGATCTATCATTATATAAAAACGATTTATGATCTATTATAGAGACTATTTGATCTAATCGATTAGAATGGACAGACTGAACTAGAGTTAAATTTCATCTAATATGCTAATCAGTGTTATCGTTTGTAAGAATTTGAAGGAAAAATTTAGAAACTTTTTAACATATCAACCTTTTAATCAATAAATGATTAAATATATGTGGGACTCAATATCACTTTCATAATTTGACCATTGGTTAACATCACTTTCTTTGGGTGTGCTTACCAAATGACTAGTGCAATTATGTAGATAATTATCTATTGATTCTCTTGTCCACGAGAACTGTTAAGATTCTAAAGTTTCCCTAGATGATCAAATGACTTACCAATAAAAAAAATTCACAAGTAAGATGTATAAAACTTTTGGAATCATTTACTGTCGCCAAAACCGAAAGTGGACTTTATCATATGTTTGATTAATAAATAATGTGAGAAGCTTCTATGATCACATAGTGTTATTACTCATCAGTGTGGTCCGAACAGTATGTCATTACACGTCATCGTGAGCTATCACACTTTTTCAAAATTATTTTTGGATATATTGATTGGTATAGTGAATCAAAACTCAGAACGACCGTATGTGATTTTGTAGTTTTAAAAGATAAGATTCTAACAATTTCAATAAACGAAACCCCATTAAAAGTAAAACTCATTGCTCAACATTAAAACCAAAAAGAAAGAAAGTAAAACTCATTGCGCGTTAAACTCTATTAACGCTGGCTCTAAAAAAGGCTTGGTTGATTTAAAGTTAAGGCTAATGAAATAGTTGGAGTTGTTTTAGTCAAATCCGATCATTTTTCACTTTTCTTTTTTTCTATTAGTATGGAGTATATAGCATAATCATTAGTGTCATTACATTAGTGACCATGTAATTTCTTGGTTTGTCTTTCGATTTAGTCAACAGTTGCTTCTATAATTCTATGGCTTTTTTTTTTTTAATTTTATTTAACAATACTATATTTCTCTTTTGCTTTCATCTCGAAAGGAATACTGTTTTGAGATTACAATGAGAAAATAATAATAATAATAATAGAGATGAAGTGAGACAGTGATCTAAACAAATGATCATATATTTGGATAACGAAACTCATGTGAAGCAGAATCTTTGGAGGGTTGACGATGTTAGACCTGAATATAACGAAACTAAGTTGAGAGAAATGATTCCTGGGACCTGGTCGTAGATGAGGAAAAATGACTTGGACGAGACATTCTATCTAGGCCAGAGAGCTTGTTTCGAAGGATTAGTTGAATTTTCTTGACAATTAGTGGTGCAGGTTTGGAGACAGAGGTGTGGAGCCTTTGGTTCCTCTCCTTCCATAAGTGATAAATAACAGCTTAGAATGTAATACGAATGACGATGTTGAGTTTGAAGGAGACCTGAGCCAACTAATCAGATTTGCGAAGGAAGATGGAGGATTAATATCTTGATGAGTGGTGAAAGAAGACCAGACCTCACTTGAGAATGGGCAAGAGAAGAAGAGATGGTCAACCGATTCATTAGAGGCACCAAATAACAGACAGCTTGGATCAACAGACAATCTCCAACTCAGCAAAAGATTCCTTGTAGTCAACCTGTTGCGAAGGATAACCCAAAGAATGAATGCATGTTTAGGGATGCGATTTTTAAACCAAACAATCATATGCCAGGAGTTATTCGGAGGTTGTGGATTTAGAAACTTCCACGTCTTTGATGAGTTAAAACGAACAGGTGGAACTAATGGAGTATTACGCCAAAGGTAGAAGTCTGGCTCTGACGAGCCCTGCTGTAACACCTGAGCCGGATCTGGAAGACAAGAGCGCAGGAAAACCAATAATGAATGTCTGTTTCTCGAGTTAGTCCATGAATTGGATGCTAGAGCTTGAGAGATTGTGGCTGATAAAGGGATGCCAGTTATCCTTGGAGCTTGATCCCCCGTAACATAGATGAGAGGACCTAAATTCGCCCAGTCATCATGCCAAAAGAGTCCATTGGTACCGGACATAACATGACAGGAAAATAGGGGACGAGCAATATCACGAAGCTTCATATTTCTCTTCCAAATCCAACTTCCACTCCTAACACCTTGGAACTTAATGTCCCAGAGCAGCCTACCACGAATATATACTATGGAATTTTCATCTAAAGATGTTGTAGCACAAACCTAATCAAAATCGAGTTTTACTATTTTAAAAATTCTAAAATTTTACTAAAACAACCGACGTAAACCGTATAATTGTGTAAACTCTTGAGAATAGTGTTCATGACCCTACTCCCTAGAGAATATATTTGCTTCTAATTCACTAAAGTAGTTAAAGCTACTCATGATTGGTCCTAAAAAGAAACTAAACAAAGAACGACGTGGTTTTGACTTAGAGATGATCTCGTGTACTACACAAAGTTAGTGTTTCGCTGCAGTGCACACGAAACCATATTTTTAGTACTTACACAAACTTAGATTATTCTAAATTTTAATTACGAATAGTTTTACAATGTTTTTGTATTACTATCAGATGAAACACATAGACTAATTTAGTTTTATTAATTAAACTTGGAACCCCCAAAATATACGATTCTAGTACGGTTTGTGAAATCGTACACAATAGTACAAGCTAGCATTGTACTGCTTTTAAACCAAACACACAATAATGTCATATAAATTATGTTTGTGTTCATTTGTCAAAGTGATACAAAAGAGCAAGGAAGATCATTTTTCCTGGGTTTGAATGAACATCATTGAGTGCAGCGTTGATGTAATTTCCCTTTTCGTTTTATCCTATTGTTGGATGGATTTATAAAGCAATTTACACCAACGTTGCGCTCAATTATGTTTTTCTACTTATCAGGAACATTTACATATTACTTAAGGTATGTATTTTCTTCAAAATGAGCTAGTCATGTAATCTAGAAGAACTTGTTCTAATCAACATATACATGTGTTTATGATTTGTTTTTCATTGCCAATAAGCTCTTTCTTTTCAGCTGCTTCTTTGTGGCAACAAGTTTATACATAGAAAATGTAATTAAACATCCTCTGTTTTTTAAGGATATACAAAGAATAAATAAGAAGAAAAGAGATTAAACTCCAATTAATATTGGAGTGAATTAGAACTCAAAATGCATTCTTCTTACCAATAAGCCATAACCAATCTAAAGCAACTCCTGCAAATATTCCTCCTAACAAAAACACCACCAACAAGTTCCCTAACGCATTCTGCTCCGGGCCCTTCACAAATATAACATTCAATTTTTATTTTTTTTACCAAAACATAACAAAAACAAACAATCTTCTACATAGGAAAAGGTTTTAGTAGATTTACCTTATAGCCTTTAGGAGCTGTGGTGAGAATGCAAACAGTGAGATGTCCATTAGTCAATCCCAATACAGAAATTAGCATAATCATCCATCCTTGATCACCATATTTCGCAGTGAAATAGAACGCCGGAATGAGGAAATAACGTGACAAAACTGCGATTGTGATCACTTTTCTATTCTCAATCTTTAACCATTTCACCAGCGGTGTGTACCTCCCGACCAAATCCCAACAGTTGTACATCGCTACTAGGACAAGCGCGTACCAATCGCCTAGCCCGTGTTTTCCCGTGTTCTCGTATAAGAACCCGGGAAAAATGGATAATGTACAAACGTAAATGAGGAATAGATTCAGTGCATAGTCTATGTTTTGAATCAATAGCTCTTTGTTGCTTAGCCTTTGATTCTTGGAGTCATCATCAGTCTGCAAAGAAGAATCAAGAAAGGAAAACAATGTTTTAAGAGTGAAGAATCTTGAAATAAAAGAAATAATCAAGAAAGATAGGTTTTTGAGGAAAAAGAAACCAAGAAATGGAAGATTCTTGAGGAATTTATAATTACCAAATCTGATTGGTTTTGGATACCAGCAGCAGCAAGATCAGCAGAAACAGTTTTGGATCCTTCAGAAGCAGCTTTTCTTCGGTAATACTTAACGATAGGAAGTTTCGGGAACACGTATGCGTATAGCATAACACATAAAAACTCTATGAATGTGGAGATAGCTAAAAATATCACTGCACAAAATCAAGAAAAGAGTAAGCAAGAAATGAAGTTTCAACACTTTTACACTTGTGAGATGTTAAGAAAAATGTTAAACTCACTTGCTCCTTTTCGCAAACCGTCGTTTGATTTCTCAAAAGCTGCTTTAGTTATTAGCCTAAGTGCAGAGGTTAGAGCACCAGATACAGCCAAACCAGCCATGAATGACTTACAAAAGAAGCAAGAAAATGTATATTTAGTAAAACTGGTTTATCTAAACCAGAGTGACCTTGAAATTTTTTTGAAGTTACTAAACCTGGATTAGTTCAGGGCACATCAATGATAAATCACCGATCATTCCTCCTTGCACTGTAGCATCCGCCAGGCCAAAAGAAGCAACGAGTGCGCATAAACCGATATAAGGACCGATTCCACCACTCCCTTTTGTTGCCAAATCCAACTGTTTTTGAATATTTTTAGAGTCTTGAGTTCCATATAAAGAAAGATTAATGTAAGAATAAGACTTATTTAAAAACTTACGACTATGAGCAAGAGTGTAGATATAGTGAATATGATGTAACCGATCAGGATACGTTTTCGGGTATTGATCGTCGATTCGTGGTATGAGAGAATCATGATTGTTCCAAGCGCAAAAGGTTGGTATACAAGTGTTAGTACCCTTGAAGGATGATAATCCTACAAAAAAACATCAAACTCTTAAATATTTTTTGATAACCAAAAACATCAACATCAGAATTTCATTAACCGATTTCGAATCTTAAATTTAACCGAACCGGAAAAACTTGGTAGTAGTAATCTGCGATAGTGAGCATACTATTCCAAGAAACTAGAGATCCAATTCCAAGAATACAACAAACAACCATTGCTTGATACTTCCCCTGTTTTTTTCAAATTTAGAATCAGAAAACAATGAAAGAATTTGGATCTGAGTTTTGGGTTTTTTGGAAACGTACCGGAAGTTTCTGAGGAGCTTGGTTCTCGTATGATCTATCCGCCATTTTTAAAAATTGTTACAGAGAGCTCAAAACAACATAAACTCTGTTTCAAGAATCAAGAATCGGATCGGATTCAAGATGATATGTTTTTTTTATATCTTTTTTTCCCTAGAGATTAAAAAGCTACAGATACTTACTTGGAACTTAGTATACGAGGATTTTGCCGAGTCAACGGGTTTATTGATTTGATTATGAACAAAAGCTTTCATATAGATTCAAAACAAGATTCTAAAAACGTGGAGATGATGAGCGAGTAAAATAATTGCAGATTCTAAGGGTTTGATAGCGAATCTGAGAGGATGAAATAAAAGTTATAAAACCCACAAGAAAAGTAAAAGGAAACTAAAGAGTATTAAAAAGAGATTAAAGAAATCAAAAGTTTGAAAGCTTTTGAGGATTTAGTTCCTATGTTTGGTCTACGATAAGATGGTATAGTCTGAAAGCAAAACTTTCCCGAGAAAATTCATGTAATGATTAATATCCACACATTATTGAGTAAATGTTTTTTATTTTTCGCCGCAAAATTATCAAATAGGATAGATGTATTTAATCAAATGATTTTTATTAAAATAACAAATTCTATGTTATTAAAATAGAAAAATTAAATAATTTTATAAAATTAAGTATTATTAGATTAATGATCTGAAAATATACAATCGAATCCATTGTTGTTGGAAACATATATAATTTTATAGTAAACATTTTAAGTAATGGATTTTAAATGATTTAAATTATCACACATTCAAGTATTTTTATTGAGTATTGTTAGTTTCCAGAAAAATCACAATGACTTTAAGTAAAGGCTTTTAGAAAAAGAGTAGTAATGAATTATGTTTGGATTTAGTTTTTCACCTTTTTATATTAAAATACCTTTTAATGGGTGTAAAATAGTCGTAAGTGATAAAAGCAAAAACTAGACTTCACCTCAAATAGATTGGTGAAGTTAGAAAAATGAAAAACAATTTATCAATTTGGTGAACCATCGAAAATAAGACTTCACCTAAAATAGTTATTACAATTCTTACGTGTTACAGTGTTAGCATTCTTCTTCTTCTTGAGAACTCAAAAGGCATTCTTCTTACGAATAAGCCATAACCAACCCAAAGAAACTCCGGTAAGTGCTCCTCCTAATATAAAAATCACCAACAAATTCCCTAACGCATTCTTCTCTGGGCCCTTCACAACATACAAAATCATAATAAATATGCAGCTACCGATTGATTGTTTATTAAAGTCTTGGTATTTTAAATATGTCAAAAAGTTTTTTTTCATTCAAGTTAAAGATTAATACTTCAAAATGCAATCTCAACTAATTTACACAGAAATGTGTGTTTCGTGCAAATAAAAGATTAATACTAATATTATAGATAGCCACTGACCTAATTTAATAAATGTTCATGGACTTTTACTGCAACTACCCTAAATACAAACGTAATCACAAAGAAACAACCAAACTCGTAGTCGTAGGTGGAGTAGATAGATTACCTTGTATCCTTTAGGAGCTATAGTGAGAATGCAAACAGTGAGGTGTCCAGTAGTTAATCCCAAAACAGAAATGAGCATAATCATCCATCCTTTATCACCATATTTCGCGGTGAAGTAGAACGCTGGAACCAGGAAATAACGGGACCAAACCGCAATCGTTAGTGCTTTTCTATTCTCAACCTTCAGCCAGTTCACCAGCGGTCCGTACCTCCCAACCAAATCCCAAAAGTAGTACATCGCTACTAGGACAAGCGCATACCAAGTGCCTAGCCCGTGCTGTCCCGTGTTCTCGTATAAGAAGCCAGGGAAAATGGATAATGTCAAAACGTAGATGAGCAATAGATTCATTGCAAAGTCTATGTTTTGAAGCAATAGCTCTTTTTTTGTTAGCCTTTGAATCTTGGAATCATCATCAGTCTGCATAGAAAATCAAGAAGCTAAAACAATGTTTTAAGAGTGAAGAATCTTTAATTAATAAAATATTGAAGAAAGGAAAGATTCTTGGAGAATCTTTTTAAAGAAACCAAGAAAGGAAAGATTCTTGAGGAATATGAAGTTACCAAATTTGATTGATTTTGGATACAAGCAGCAGCAAGATCAGCAACAACAGTTTTGGATCCTTCAGAAGCGGCTTTTCTTCGGTAATACTTAACGATTGGAAGTTTTGGGAATAGATATGCGTATAGCATTAGGCAGAGGAATTCTATGAATGTTGAAATTACTAAGAATATAACTGCAAAAGGGGGAAACCAAAAAAACAAGAAATGAATCTTTTAAGCACTGAAAATGTTTAAAAGATGTTAAAACTTAAAACTCACTTGCTCCCTTTCGTAGACGGTCGTTTGATTTCTCAAAGGCTGCTTTAGTTATTAGTCTAAGTGCTGAGGTTAGAGCACCAGCTACAGCCAAACCGGCCATGAATTAATATTAAAATCATTTTAACAAAACTATTAGAATAAATGGTGACCAACTGACCATCATAATGAACTGATTTTTTAGATTAATTTTTTAAAAAAAATCATCATCGATTATATATCATAAAAATTAATATTAAAATCATTTTAACAGGAGATTCATTTTGAAAAAAATATCTTGAATTTTTGTCACAACAAATCATTAAAAATGAATTTGTTCTACAATTCCTTGAGAAGAAGGAATGAAGATGAATTATGTGAAGTTCATATATACCAAATATTATTTCTAAATAGTATAAACTTTAGCGAATGAAGAAGAATTATTCTTCTCATTGTTTTTCACTTTGTTGATCATTATTTAAAGGCAACATGTTCTTCGATAACAAAAAAATAAAAAAAAAATCGGATTTCAAGAACCAGTTTCGAATAGGAGAATTGACCAAACCGAAACCGAATCCGGAAAATTTGGTAGTAGTAGTCTGCGATAGTGAGCATACTGTTCCAAGAAACGAGAGATCCAATTCCAAGAATACAACAAACAACCATTGCTTGATACTTCCCCTGTTTTTTAAATTCAGTCATAAACAAGAATTTTAGGATAACAAAGAAAGATTTTGGATCTGAGTTTTAGGTTTTGTGGGAACTTACCTGAAGCTTTTCAGGAGCTTGGTTCTCGAATCTATCCACCATTTTCAAAATATTTTTCCAATTTGTCTTGGTTATCGTTGTCAACTTGTCACCATATTCATTCTAATTAAACCCAAAATCAGCATAAAGAAGAATATCAAAATAAATGGTTTAAACTATAGGAAATGACGATAATCGTAAGTGAATCATACCAGATGATTTTGACTGCAAATTTGATTAAATAGTATTAAATAGAATAATATATTATATAAAATTACATGTAAAAAGTAAATATATAATACTAAAGTTTTTAATTTTTAAATTATAGTACTAAAGTATAAAATACAATATAAAGAAAGTAATCATAAATTAAAATTACGGAATTACATTATATTATTCATAATTTTAATTACATATAAAAAGTAATAAATGTATAGTACTAAAGTATTTTATTTTTTAATTATAGTACTAAAGTATTTTATTTTAAAATATAAATAAGGTAATTGTAATAAAATAAAACTACGTGAGAAAGTATTGTGTTTAAGGAAATACCTAATTATAATTAAAGATAAAAGAAATAATTAATGAGTGATTAAGGAAAACATAATGTGACAAATGATATATGTCCAATGGCATTTAGTGTAATTAATCTAGTAAAGTATGTCTTATTAATAAGTTACTCTAAGAATGATTGTAATGATGACAATAAGCAGTGGCACCTATGTAATATTCCAAACCAATGCAAGGTTAGTTTTATAAGTGTGTCTCTCAAATAAAATATAAGGGATTAGTTATTCACCTTTCATTAGTGATACCCTTAAGGGTGTCTTTAAAATTAAAAAATAATTATTGATTGATAATGTGTTTTTTTTCTTTTAGTTTACAAAGCAATACATGTTACCACAATGTTAGAAATCACTAAAACAAGCAATTGCTAACCAAAGTGAAACTACTTGTTTCTTTTGTGGTGTCTGAAGATGCTTGATTGGTGAGAAAGATTGAACATAAAAGAGGAATCATGTCTTGCTCACTCTCTTCCAACCCTTCTGGATCAGCGATAGGAACACTAGCTGCCGCAAGCCTCGACCTACAACAAAGCAAGAACTGGTTAGAGAAGATTTTTTGAAAACAATTGGGTATGACTGTATGAGTCAGATCATATGAATAGAATCATAAAATAAAGAGTTTCTCCAATTTTTATAGAAAACAACTAGTAAATATTTTTTCTCCTTCTAAGAATTTTGATGTCAATACACATTCATAAAGATGTAAATCGAAAAGAGCAGAGAGTTTGGTACCTGTTTGTTCCACCAAGTTCGGGTTCTTTTTTCTGGCCTTCTCTTTCAAGGGCGCTTTCCATTGTGATATGTTCCCAAAGTCCATATCTGATAGATGATCAAAGTTTAGGAAAAGGTAAAGGACAGTGCACTTTCTCTCAAGAAAATCTAAAACCTTTTCATAGATGCCCCATAATCCCAACCCAGGATATCATCTATACAAAGAATAAATTCAAACAAAGAATTAACTTACCATCTATCTGATAACCCCCTGGCTCGTCTTCTGATGAATCAGAAGTAGAGTCATCTTCACCATCTTCAACTTCATTTTTGTCCAATTCAACACCTTCAGCTTCCTCGACATCATTTTCATCATTTTCACCTGAGTCAGGCATGGAGAAAACCATTTAGTTTTGAAGATATAATCCAGTTTCCCAAAATCTTTTTCTTTAACTACAGGGATCCCACTAGAATTACGGTTGACTTAACCTACTACCACTGTTTCCACCATTTCTTTCCAGATTGTCTGACAATAGTGGTGAACGAAACAAGAAGAAAACAAAATAATGAAAAAGAGCAAAATTCAAATTCACAAACTCTTGAAGTCATAGTCACCAAAATTACCATATTAGAGATGTGACTGGTACAGTAAATAGAAGCATTACGAAAATCAGATCAAGCAAGGAAATTACCATTGCATCACTCTCACCAATTTCATTACTCTTTTCATCTATCTCATCATCATCTCCAGATCGAGACTCCTCTGATGACTCTGTGTTAGAACCTTCCGACAAAGATTGATGCGCATCTTCAGCCTCAATTTTTGTTTCTGAACTGGCACTAGTCTTTTTGCCAAAAATGTCAATGAATGTCTTATTCAGTTTCTCATCAACAGAATAATTTGTTTTCTGCAACGACTTTACCAACATCTCTGCCCTTTCCTGCCAAGAGAAAAATGTCACAATCAGAGATCCTAGAGCTACAAAAAGTGTTGCTTCTCTATCCTGGAGAATGATGTAAACCAAAATTCTAAATATAGAAAAAATCTTTAACATGAAATGAGGAAGACACTCGAAAGAGACTGTATATGGCAATAAAACTTGGCGAACTCGTAAATAACCTTTATTAGTAGGTTCTCCCTTTCCATCATCAGCGTTAGAGTACTGAACAAGATGATCATTTATGTTGATGTAAACAACAGAATCATTCAAGAAATCACAAGAACTGAGTTCAATATTCAGCTCAAGGTAGTTCGTTGGTAGGTTTGATACACAGATAATAAAACAATTCTAATCTATAGAGAAAAGAAAAAAAATATCATAGAAGCTGACTAAGTCGAAAACATTGCAAATAAATCTCACCTGAGTAATGTTTTCACGAAGAGCATTTGATTAGATGATCTCATCGAACCCAACTCAGATAGAACCTTTTCAGGATCCTCACCTTTACGGTCAAGATGGAGCCCTAATTTCAGAGCTGATAAACCTAGCTCGTTCCCTTCGAATGACAACTCCATCTCCTTGAACAAACGGATCATTTCATCACTCGTCTCCGCCGACTCGAACGCTTCTTCAAGATCGATTTTTTTAAGAATATTCTATTAAATGTATATATGAATCCATCCAAAATCCAGGCCACAACTATCTAAAGAAAATAATTAAAATTACACGAAATCTTAAATATATATATATATATATTATATTTAAAATTTTGGATAAGCATTTTAAAATAAATTTGATACATTATAGAAAAATGATAAATCAACTTTATATATAATTTTATATAAAATCACATAGCCTACTTTATATATAATTTTATATTAAACCACGTAATCTATGTAAAAATATATTTTCTAAAATGAATTTAACAGATTCGGATCTGGATCGGAATCGAGTTCTGAATCAAGATAGATGATAAATCGAGTCATACCTACAACTATTCCCACTCCTAAAACAAATAAAAACTTACTAATTGCAAGACCTTGAAAATTATCCCATTTTTGCCTTGGTGATCTCTTTATTTCGTTAGTATTATTTACTCGAACTAAACGTCATCCAAAGTTGAAAGAAAATCGACCTACAGGGACATTTTTTTTGTTTAACAATAAACCTAAATGGACTTCAAATTAATTATTATGAAAATAATGATTTGATCGCCCATCGTATTAACCAACTCAGCTACATGTCAGGATACTGCTGATTATATTGTTTTCTGGCGCTAGATTATTTAAATAAGTCAGGAATTTTGTTTTCATACCTTTTTTTTTTTTGTGGCGACGTCAGAAAATTTGTTGAAGATCGATAATATAGAAAACGTACATTTTTTAAAATTATATGTTATTTTAAATCGTTAAAATTCTCACAATATTTCATGGAGTCAATGCATATATATTGGAATTAGGAGTGGGCAAACAGGAATTCGAGATGGGATTTTACGAGAATGGGAACGAAATAGAAATTTGAGATTAAAAAAACTAGTCTCATTATATGGGACGGGAGCGGGATGGGACGGGACCGGAATGAGAATTACCAAAAATAAACATGACAAACAAACTAAAAATTAAAATTATAAAATAATAAATTATCACAAATAAATTTGTTTAATAATATAAAATTTAGAAACAACTCAACATAAACTCCAGTCATAAATCATCAAAATCAAAATAAATTATAAAAATGTAAAATCCTAATAAACTAAGTAAGTAATCTTCATCTTCTCTCACATCATTCTTCGTTTGATTATTTACCGAGTTATGTGCATACAAATTAAATAAACAAGAATAGTAACTGGTTAGAAATAACATATTTTTAATCATACAAAATATAAAATATAAAAATATTTACATTAAAAGACTAAAATTTATGGTATCTTATGTGATTTGATATATAATATTATTATGTATTATATTTAATTTTTTCGAATGAGATTTTAGAAATTTTTATTCTCGTCCCGTTCCGTCTTATTTCCAAATGGAAAATCAAAAACTTAACTCATATGGGAATATCCTTCTAAATGGGATGAAAATTTCCTTGTAAAAATGGAACGGGACGGGATGAGACGAAACAGAATAGGAATTGTGCCCACCCCTAATTTGAATGATTAGGAGCATATAATTTCTAGATGGTGGTAGCTATTTGACGGCTGGGATGCGTCTGTTATATAGAATAGAATAACTACCAGCAGTTTCAAAGACGGCTATTACCTTAACCATGTTCTCATTACTTTATAAAGAAGCATATCTGTAGATAATATAATATTCACGACATTTTTTAACTTTTAAACATTGGTATACATTTAATTAATTTCATGTTATATGTTCATTACAATATTATTAATAAACTTCGTTTCATTCGGGTTTTACACACAAAATAAAGTAAAATTATGTTCTTTTTGTTATATACTTCAATGTTATTTTCCATAGTTTATTATTCAAGTCCATGACAAAATTATGGATTATAGTTTATAGTAAAAACATAGTAATCCAAAATTATAAATTACATCAACAATCATAAATTTGGATTTTTTTAAACCTTATAATGCTTTATTAATTTGCAATATATATATATATACACATATACATATCAAAATAATTTGTACTTAGCTTTATAAATTTTAATTTGCTTTCGATTGGCAGAAACAGATCCATGCTATTACAAATATTAAAATATTTGGAAATGGACACTACACTTACCGTAAGGAACAAGGTTTAAATAACCCTGTTATAAAATAAATAAATAAAGATTCAACAGTTAACAGTCAGATAAACCAATGAAAAGTTAAAACAGTTATAACCGGTTAAGTTCCAAGATGAGAAATATAATCGTGCTGTGATAATGCAGTTCATGACAGTGCCGTCTCTCTACCATATGCTCTCAAACATTCACCTTTAATAATTTAGATGGTCGTTGTATGGAATAAAAAAAAAAAACCAAAATCCTCGGCGACAAAGAGGAGAGAGAGAACGGAGGCAAAAATGGCTTCGATCCTTCCGCCGGAGCTGGACAACGACTCACTACCGTCATCGCCGAGATCGGAGTATGATAAACAGCCACGTGTACGCTTCATGTGTACTTTTGGAGGAAGGATCTTGCCTCGTCCGCCGGATAACTAACTCTGCTACGTCGGCGGTGATAATCGTATGGTCGCCGTTCATCGTCATACTACTTTCGCATCTCTTCTCAGTAAACTTGCTAAACTCTCCGGTAAGCTAATCATTCCCTTAGATTCGAATCGTGACAATCGGAATCATAACAAACGGATTTGATCACGTCATGGTCTTAAAAAGTAATTAGGGATTTTTTTGTTTGTGTGGATAATTTCGAATTCCTGAAAATGATTTAGTAGGAACATAAATATCGGGTTTAGATCATCAAGTATGAATATGCAGATCAGTTTAATAATAATACGATTTGGATCAATATGTTTTGGCCAGTTATGAATTAGATATGATGAATGAATTATTGGTTTGTTTTTTAAAATGCAGCTTTTTTATTTATTATGAAATTAATTTTTTGGAAACTGCACAGATGTTTATTGGCCACAAAATTTTGGTATATTGCGGAAAGTATTAAATTTATAGAAACTCGATTAAAATAATATGATTGGTGTGTTTTTTTTTAATCGATTCGGAACATTTGATCCAACGATTATTTTAGATCACTATCTTACCGAAAACAAAAATGTATCAGAATCATATGATTTTTATTTTTGTCAACTAAAGAGATGAATGAATTATTGGTTATATTTTTCAAACAGCATTTAAATATTTTGAAATTAGTTGTTGGAAAATGGGCAGATATTTTTACTGGCTACAAGATTTTGGAATTTTGCGGGAAAGTAATAAATATATTTTAAAATATTTGAATGGGGGAATAATTATGATGATTGTCGCGTTGGAATATTTGGATAAGGTAAAAGCAACATAAGCGTGAAGTACCAGCTACCAAACGAGGATCTTGACGCGTTAATCTCCGTATCAACTGACGAAGATGTAGAGAACATGATAGATGAATACGACCGCATCGCACAGAATCAAAACCCACGCGCCTCTCGTCTTCGTCTTTTCCTCTTTACCAAAAACATCGCCGGAGAAGAAGATAACGATAGTCGAGCAAGTAGTATCAGTTCTCTCCTTGATAGCTCCGTTAATCGAGAGCAATGGTTCCTCAACGCTCTCAATCTCGGCTCTTCCGCTGCGGCGACGGCCGCATCTAACGGCGGATCCGGTAGAGTATTCGAGCGTGTCAGATCTGAAGTCTCGTCGATTGTCTCGGAAGTTCCTGATTACCTCTTCGGATTGGATAATTTCGACGAAACTGCTCCGCCGCATGAGCTTCGTGATCGTGATCCGAGAGCTAAGATCCAAAGAGAAATCTCGACGCTTTCGGATCCTGGTTCGCCTCGTCGCGATGTTCCTTCGCCGTATGGTTCGACGTCTTCGGCTCCTGTAATGCGATCATTTGCACCGGAACATCAACAACCAGTTTTAACTAAACCGGAAAGTCCAGAATTGGTTTCGACACCTAAAGCCGATCCTCAACCGGAGCAAGTAATTCTACAGAGTAATCACCCGGTTAACTCCCAATGGCAATACCCCCCTGGCCCACAGGTTCATTACCAGGGTCATACCGTTCACCAATCACCAATTTATTACGTTCCTGGTTCGGTTCAACCAGGTAATCCTATGATTCAGCAGGGTAATCATATGGTACAACCGGTTCAAATGCAAGGTCAGTATCTTCAACAATACCATCATGTACCAATCGGATACCACCAACCTCAGCCTCATCATCAGATGGCTGGTCCGGGTCAAGTATATGGTGGAACAGTTAGGCCCGTTATGATGGCAGTTGATGGAGTAAACCGGACGGGATATTATGGAATGAAAACACCCGGTCCGGTTCAAATGTATCATCATAACCCTGGTATAGTTGTTCCTGGCGTAGAAGAACAACAACAATACAGAACCGAATCGGATTCGGATCCGGGTCGGGCATCTTAGCTGATTGAAGAGAAAGGAAAATATCGCATCTTCGTCTTTCTTAGTGTCGTGTCTCTACGTTACTGTGTGAAGTGAAACTGTGTAATATTGTTTGTTTATCTACATTTTTTGAGTTTTTTATTTTTATTTTTGTGTAATATTTTTCAATTTTGTATTACAAATATAAACTATTGATGAACAATAAAAACGAATAACGACACGCTACAGTTTATAAAATAATGAAAGTACATTTGTGGTTTGTTATAAATGTGTTAAAAATCAAAATGTACACCTAAATTCGCTTGGCTCGTAGGACGAAGATCTAAACTCAAATTCTCGAAATCATAACTAAACAAATTTGCTTTAACTTTTTAACATCTTTGTATCGGTTAGCAGTGTCATGGAGGCTTACTGGCTTAGAAGTTATAAACCATTCAACCATATGTACGGCCCAAGGCTTATGAATGGGAGCGGGCCAAAGTCGCAATCGGCCTTGGGTTTTTAGGAACTCAAGAATTAACCCCTTTAAAAGATGTTTACATAATCCTTAAATAATGAAGGACACAAAAATTATGGAGGATAATAATAAATATATGAAATAACACTTTTAAAGTGTGAAAACTTTGCTAATTTATCTGTTACTTGATTATTATTTTTTGAAACCGTTGTAAACAAGATATTGGTTTAACGTTTAAAGTGATCCGTCCAACTGCAGATATCAAATTAGTGATTAACGTTTAATCTTTTTAAACAACAATAAATATTCGATTGCGAGTTTTAGGACTCATAATATGAGTTCACATTTTTATAATACTTATCCCAATTATATATATTAATAACATTTATATACTATTTGCAAAACTTTTTTTTATTAACCTCAAAATGAATTCGACGTGGTGATTTTTTATTTTTATTTTTTACTTATTTCCAATATTTTTTTGGGTCAACGATTACCCTAGTCTTTATTTATTTATTTGTGCAACCTACATATTATTCTATTACTAACAATTTTTGTTTGTTTGACTTTTGCAGTTTAGTAATAAAACAATAACAATTATGTGATTATGATTACCAAAAAATATAAAATACTAGAACATATGCAACTTTAACGTGGAGAAACCAGAAAAAAGTCTTCCTCTTAATCATACACACACAAACACTACCTTATCTCTCTTTCCTCCGTGAAAAAGTGGGGCTATGTCAGAGACGGTATTTACCGATCACTTCGTCCTAAGCTCGTCCTCACCAAAGATCCAAACACATCTTTAGATTCTGTATTCATTTTAATCGTCCACGTTATATATCATCTCAATCCTTGATATGATCCATTGTATTAATCACTTTGTTACATCAATATAACAATGCACATGCTCTTAGGTGTAAACGAATTATATATTTATTTTTCATTTTTTTGTTTGACATTTTCCAGTTTAGTCAATATATTAATGCAACGTTTGCGTGGAGAAAGCAGAGAAGTCTTCTTCTTCATCACACACACACTTCCTTATCCTCCTCCTCTTTCGTCTGAGATCGGAGATGGAAAAATCCGGCTATGGCAGAGACTGTGTTTACCGATCACTTCGTCCGAAGCTTGTTCTTCCCAAAGATCCAAACACATCTTTAGTCTCTTTCTTATTCCGTAATTCATCATCTTACTCTTCAAAACCTGCTCTCATCGACTCCGAATCCGGCGATTCCTTAACCTTCGCTCAGCTCAAATCCGCCGTCTATAGACTCGCTCACGGATTCCACCGTTTAGGTATTCGCAAAAAGGACGTCGTATTAATCTTCGCTCCTAATTCTTACCAATTCCCTCTCTGTTTCCTCGCCGTAACGGCAATCGGCGGCGTTTTCACCACCGCGAATCCTCTTTACACTGTGAACGAAGTTTCGAAACAGGTCAAAGATTCGAATCCGAAGATTATTATCTCTGTTAATCAATTGTTCGATAGAATCAAGGATTTCGATCTCCCTGTTGTTCTACTCGGATCTAACGATTCTGTTCAGATTCCTAATGGATCGAATTCGAAGATTCTTAGTTTCAATGACGTCATGGAACTCTCAGAGCCAGTTACAGATCTTCCGGTTGTTGAAATTAAGCAATCAGATACAGCTACACTGTTGTATTCATCAGGAACTACAGGAATGAGCAAAGGTGTTGAGTTAACTCATGGGAATTACATAGCTGCTTCGTTAATGGTGACGATGGATCAAGATCTTATGGGAGAGTATCATGGCGTCTTCTTGTGTTTTCTTCCAATGTTTCATGTATTTGGATTGAGTGTAATTACTTATTCTAACCTTCAGAGAGGAAGCGCTTTGATCTCTATGTCGAAATTTGATCTTGAGATGGTTCTTAAGAACATTGAGAAGTATAGAGTCACTCATCTTTGGGTTGTTCCTCCTGTGTTTCTTGCTCTTTCTAAGCAAAGTATTGTGAAAAGGTATGATCTTTCTTCACTTAAGTACATTGGATCAGGAGCTGCTCCACTTGGCAAAGATTTGATGGAGGATTGTGGAAGAAACATCCCTAATGTTATGCTTATGCAGGTAAAAAAAAAAAACTTGGTTTTGTGATCTTGTTCTTCGTTTTAGTCCATTCTTTGAGTTTCTGATAGATGTTTGCTCGAATAAAATTTCGCGCTATTTCAGTTTTGTTTGTAACAGATTTTGAATCTGTTGTCATTGATGGTTGTTTGAATGATGCAAGAGAGGTGTTTTGTGATTTCTTCAGGGATATGGAATGACTGAAACGTGTGGAATTGTCTCTGTGGAAGACCCGAGACTGGGGAAACGGAACTCTGGTTCAGCTGGAATGCTTGCTCCAGGAGTTGAAGCTCAGATTGTGAGTGTAGAATCTGGAAAATATCAGCCTCCTAATCAATTAGGTGAAATCTGGGTTCGAGGACCTAACATGATGAAAGGTTTGAAATTTCTCTGTTCCTACATATATAATGATAGCCTTTCATATCTATGCATTTGAAGCTCATGTAGACCAATTCGATTTCAGGTTATTACAATAACCCTCAGGCTACTAAAGAAACAATAGATAAAAAAGGTTGGGTACATACTGGAGATCTAGGTTACTTCAACGAGGATGGCAACCTTTACGTTGTTGATCGAATCAAAGAACTAATCAAATACAAAGGCTTCCAGGTTTCACTTTCACCTCCCAATTCTCTCATTTTCCTAACCGGGGAAATTGAAATAGATGAAATCATAATGAATGGTTTGATTGATATATATATCTAGGTTGCTCCAGCTGAACTAGAAGGTCTTCTTGTATCGCATCCTGCAATACTAGACGCAGTTGTTATCCCGTGAGTCATATGATCTACGATTCAATATATCAGAGAAAGTTGATTCCTTGTCCAAATACATTAACAGTTTGTATATGTTGTAGGTTCCCTGATGAAGAAGCTGGTGAAGTTCCAATTGCGTTTGTTGTCCGGTCACCAAATAGCTCAGTAACAGAAGAAGATATTAAAAAGTTCATAGCTAAACAGGTTAATAACAACTTATGAACCAAGTCTTTCGAATCTATTGTATCATCTCTAAAGCACAAAAACCATCGTTTTTTGCTTTCATCAGGTCGCTCCTTACAAAAGATTGCGTCGAGTGAGCTTCATTAACATTGTTCCAAAATCTGCTGCTGGTAAAATCCTGAGAAGAGAACTTATTCAGCAAGTAAGATCCAAGTCCAAGCTGTGAAGAATCTTTTATTACCGGAGACTCTGTATTGTCTCGCTCTTTTCACCCATATTTATGTACCATTTCAAATCAAACGGTAACACAAACCACAATAATCCAATACCAAAGTTTTGTTTTCTTTCATTTTTATTGTTCTTTTATAAGTAGCAATAAACTCTATTTATTTTGTATTTACATTTCTTTAAATTTTATTATTAATGTTGTGTTTGTGTGTTGTTTAACTTTGGAGAAAGTGAAACTAATAATTGTGTATGTTATAAGGTTTTGGCTAACGTCAATTGTCTCCATTAACATACTTATAATTGTACGTTCATTTAGGAAAAAATAAAAATTAACCCAAACAAACAATAAAGGGTTTGAACTTTGAATTAGTACATGACATATACATTTTTGTATAAAAAACATCAAACTTTACAAGATAACCTTCTCTGTTTTTTTTAATGAGGAAGAGAGTTTGTTTTTGTTTATGTATCTGTCTAATTTATAAGTTTACACAGAATGGAAGATTCCAGAAATCAGATGTATTCATCTCTGCAGCCGAAGCTGCGGCTGCAGCCACCGGATATGAAGCTGAGATAGGCATCAGACATAGCCCACGGCTCGCAAGATCTACTTGTCTTCTTGAACTACATTCTTCTTCTTCTTGAATATTAATGAATTTCTTGCCTGAACACTATAATGATAAATTCAAGAATCAATAATTGGTGATGATTAGTTATCGAAAATATTCTTGATATCACAAGCAAAAGGACAAGAAAAGAGTTGTTAACATATAACTAATTTTAAGTACCTGCTGTTGTTGAACAGATCCTATGGTGTTCTGGTCTGGATTGCTCAATACCTAATTTTAAAATTAAATAATCAAACTAAATGTTAATTAATTGATGTATTTTGATAGCAAATGGTTGTAAAGAATTTTGAACTTACAGTTACTTGTTCTTGAAGAAACTTGATGTACTCTACAGCTTCGTTGAGAACAGAAGCTGTATCTGTCTGCAAAGAGATTAGATGATAAATCTTTTGAGCTTAAATAAGAAGAAATAAAAAGTCAACTCTTCATAAAAAGTATCAAAATTTACCTTGCCAAATGGTGAAACCAGTTGCTGAAGCGCAGTGATTCGATCTCCGAGTTTTTCTTTACGAACTTTGAAGCTTGGCAATGAAGATAGTGTGTCGAGTCTTGGTCTTTTAAGCAATCGCGGTGAATATTCATCGCTGTTCTCTTCTAATTCTTCAGACTTATCACTCCTCTGAAAGATTCATCACATATATTTGTAATGTTAATTACCTCTAATGTTAATTAGTCATGAATAAAACTACTTATGTTTTAATGTTTGTTACGTGCCTTTGAAGTAATATTCTTGCAATCTTGTGTAATTTGCTCCTTCGACTTATGGTTTCTGATCTCATTATCCAAGAAAGATTCAGCTTCTGAATCGAACAAGAACATGTTATCAAAGAATGGGAAGCTTTCAAGCATCTCAGATTTTGCGTTAGGAATTGTAGTTTTTGGCCAAGAATCCGATAGTAATTGCTCGTTAGGATCGAATAATCCATCGAAGAAACTATTATGCCTTCAAGAAATACAAAAGAAAGAAAAGTCATTAATGAAAGTCCAATATTACTTTCTACAACAATAACTATGTATATGTATGCATGTGGACTTACATGTTGATAAAATCATTATTGTCGTTAATCTTGTAATCGAAGTTTTGCCATCCTAAAGTATCGACATCAAGGCTAATCTCAGTGGAACGTGGCAGCGAGTGGCCGGAGAATATGGTGGTGGTGTTCACTGGCGAACTCCACCAAGTTCCGGTGGAAATCCCGGCGATCTCAAACTCTTCCGTCATGTTGATCTTAATTATCGTTTTGTTTGTTTACTTTGGAAATGTTGAAGTTGCATGAGACATGATGTTGGTTACTTCATGTATTTATATGTAGACATGAATCCATCAAAATTATAATTTAAACGAAATAGTATAATTGCTAAATAATATCTCTAGCTACCCTCTTTACCATATGTTTAACTATTGATGATTATGAAAAACGCAATCTTAATTGACTTATTCGTGTGTTCGTGTTTACCTTAAATTATATGATAAAATAATGTGTTTATTAAAAATCATTTGTAACATTTTGTTTACGTTGATATTTTGCAAAATATACTAGACAGAACAAAATAAAATAAAAACAATTTTTTGTTTAAAATGTAAGAATATTATATAAACAAGAAAATAATCTTTTTAGATGTAAGAATATTATATAACACAAGTAAACACAAATGCAAATATTTCTTTTGCAAACAATCAGAATTATTATATATTTGGTCTTCGGTACGACTAAACTAAAGTCCACGTTGAAAAGTTTTATTGTTTAATAAAAAAACACGAATATCTACTTTTTTGGATAAAGCAAAAAGGGAACTTGTAATTGGATTTTAGTAAAAGGTTGTCTTTTAAAAATTGGTTAGGTAATCCGTAATCTCTATTAATATTGCTTTGTTCTAATTTTTTTTTAAATGTACATAAGTTAATTACAATGGACTAGAAAAAAATTCCATTTTGAATTTCTAAAAAAAAAGTTTATATGTGTGTTATTCAATACGAAGACTTGTGTTATTTGACAAAACATCTTTTACTGTGATGAGAAAAAGAATTTAGAAGTTTTAAAAATCTCCGACCAAAAAAGGGAAGTTTTAAAAATCAACCGATCGAGAACCGTTTGGTCAGGTCAGGTGTTGATAAAAGTAGGAAATGTTGACATTCAAGTACAATTAATTAATCGATAATACGTTTTGTGTGGATTTAGTCATACCACCCAATCGAATTCTCTTGGGTTTTAGGGTTTGTCTTCATTTTTACTTTGGAAATGTTCCCAAATCTTCTATTAATATACAACGTATAATATATGCTTATGTCATCTGATCTGACTCCTTAACCACAACTCCAGCATTACTTAATTGAAATATTTGGTTAACTTATCTAATCTCAAGTCTAAGTCAATTTGGCTTCGAGTAATAAATATTCCCTGAACTAAACATGTCTAACTACTTAATTATAAGCTTTTTTCCTGTTAAAGTAAGACTTAGTTATAAGTTAATATTACAATTCTTGACATTGCTCGTTTAGTTAAAAATCCATGTATACTATCCATCTCATCAACTTTTTCTTATTATTATTGGTAATCATCTCATCAAATTTTAAATGTAGAGTTTGAGATTTTCTTTTACTTATAAACATAGTGGATTTTAGTGTGTTAAGTTTTCTTAATTTTATGGGGACCAAAGTAAATTTGGATGTGACTTCCGTTTGATTGAATCTTTAAGAAGCAAATTTCTGGTATCAACCATTTAACTTTTTAATCTTATGCATAAATAAAAGTTGTTTATTTGACTTCTAGAACATGACAATTACAAGACCATGCATGGTCTAACCTCCTCGTCGCCATATCTTAAAATTTGTTGAAAATCATTATTTTAATTAAAATATAAAGTTTAGAGTACACTCGTGGAGTGGGAAGAAAACTAAAGAAAAAGTGAAACGATTAACAAGAAGAAACAAAAACTTAAAAAAGTGTTAATGGTTTAAGTGTCCTCGGCCTTTGACCTAATCACATTTATATTTATTATATTTACTATCTAATTCAAAATATATAGTTCGTAATTTTTGTCATCCATAAATTAAAATTTTCTAAATTCAAGTTGTATATATTTTTTAACACCTAGGAACAATATGCGGTAAAGGAAATGGATAAAACAAATATTTTCGATCCAAATGGCACAACCGCACAAGTGTTGTCCTAAGAAAAATCAGATACATGCCTAATTTGTCAACGAATCTGAATCCATATGGTTAGTTAGAAACATCAAAGGATGCTGGTATAAGAAAAAAGGACTTAAAGATATATACATGTATTCAACTTCAAAGATGATAAAGTAATAAACCCTCACATGCAAATATGTTGAGGGACATTACTACTGTGGTATGCAGAAGTAGCTTGTTGTCAAAAACAAGCTAACAATCAATTTATCTTCTAAGGAAAATTTATATTAATTTTAGTTAAAAATTGCAATCCGAAACTTATACCAAAAGATCGAAACTAAGAATTGGTTTGTTATAAGAGAAACAAAAAAAACACCAATAATTGGTTTCAATTCCATGTTATTTTTTTTTGGGGGATCAAATCATGATTTTCATTAAGATAGAATTACGCAATTAGTTAGTCACCATCCGTAGTAAGGCTACGGTACGGTTTGTGAGAGAGTGTTTTGCTAAAGAGTCGACCAATTTATTGGTTAAATCTTGAAACTGAAATTAGAAATAACCGATATTTGATCAGACAAGAAAGGAGAAGAAAGACAAAGTACTTGGATAATAATAATAACATCAACAACAACACATTACAAAGCAAGTCTATCTTCTTTAACCGATCTTAGCAAGAACATTGTTCAAACTTGAGACTGTCTCTGAGTAATATTTCTCAGCATCTGGGCTGCTCTTTGACCTCGCCGCATAGTCCAACTTCCACATAAGAAAATCAAGAAAAAAAAAAACCATCTCAGATCAATCCACAAGAAGTCTATATATGATAACTTCTTCACCAAGAAACCTGTTAAAAACAAAACTCTAAAGAAAAAAAGAAAAAAAAAGACTTACGTTGTCAATGGTTTGGAAGAGCTTGCCAGTGAGTTCTTTAAGGCTCTGTTTCTCTTCCTTAGGTTTAGCGGATATAACAGTGTTAAGATCGTAACGTAGATACGATGCTCTTAAACGGAGATCGTTTTGAACGTAGGGCCAAGCTTTTTTGTCGATAAATGACTTAACGTTAATGATCTCTTTAGCAGATTCTTTGGCTCTAGCTGCAGCTTCTGTTGGTGATAATGGCTGTATGTAAAATCTGTCTTTTAATGCTAATCCAAAGTCTCTTGCTTGATCTGAGTTTTCTGTTCCAGCTGCTCACACATGCACACAATTTAAAGCCACAAATCAAATCAAACTAACCGATCTCTATAATCTAATTAAGACCGGTTTGTGAGATAATTAAGGATAATGTTATTTGTCTATATGATTTAAGCGGTTAATATTGACAATTAGAGGATCTTCAATTAACAATTATTCATAAACGAACCGGGTTTTTCATTTGGTTTAAGTGGGTAAAAAAGTAAAACCAAATCCGAACCAAACCGGAGATTTATAAAATGAACCAAAACTTTAGTTTTACTTACGGAGGCCACCGGAAGGAAGCGGAGGAGGACCAACTTTGATCGAAATAGCTTCGGCGAAAACAGCTTTAACGAACGAACCACCGGTTAAACCAGCTGCTACGAGCCCAATCACTGACCTGCGACTACTCTCAGGCACTGACTCGTTCTGCTGAGCCCTGATCACAAGTCCGGTTCTCTGAGATCCAACCGAGACTCTGGAGGTGTTCAAACGGTTTGAGCCGTTGATATGGAGACTTCCTTCAAGGACGGCCTGAGATGCGCCACGTAAGCTAGCCATCGAAGTCAATGCTTGAGCCATTTTTTTCTTCTGCTTTCGAATAATTGATTAGTGGAGATTTTTTGAGTTATTATTTTGTGTTTGGTTATGTGACAAAGATTACCTTATCTGATTCATGTTGTTCTTTAGATACTCGGATATGATTTTAACCATTAGTATATTGACACGTGTTATCTTGATTCTCAATTTTGCCACATAGGAATTGGAGATCGATTGTAGCAGGAATACGATTGTCACGTTGCAGTAGCGTGGAAGTTGACCAATTCGGTTTAGAAACCGAACTGTAATGTAATTTTGGGTCACTGAATTATTATTATTATTATTTTTAATATTTGAACAAAAGACAACTTAAATTCAATCTACTTTTAACCAAACCAAAATAAAGAAAGAACAAAAATAAGATCTTCAAAGTTTGGTAATAAATTCGAATATAAATGAAATCCAAACTAAACACATAATTTGAAACCGTAAAAACCCTTTCATTAAAAAAAAAAAAAAAAGAGTTATATACTGCCAGAAACGGAATGAATGGATTTAGTTTCCCCATTTTAATACTCAGAAAAATGTGAATTAGTCTAACATATATTGGGCCGTAATTTAAGTAAAGAGGCCCAATATAGAGCCTATACTTTATTCAATTAAATAAATATCAATGAATTCATTACAATATTATCGAGGTCAAGAGTACCGTTATAATTCTACCAAGAGTACGCCAGATCTATTTTCAAATTTTCAAACAAACAGGCTCCTCATTCTTCAATCATAAATCCCCAATTAGGGAAAAAGCAAGAACCCTAATTTTTCGTCTCGGATTGAGAAGGAAAAAGGTCTGATTTCTCCCAGATTCTTGTAATTCAACCGCAGGGCTCTTCAAGAATCTTTGGAGAAATCCTTCGCCTAGCTCAGATTCGAAATTTTGACGCTATTGACGAGAGCACAAGGTGAGGGAATCATCGGGACAAAGATGCCACTTCGTAGCCAAAATCGCCCTCCACGCAGTCCAAACGCTGTGAGATTCTTCTTATACTTCTTCATCCTCTACTTCTCATCATCATCTTTGTGTTTCTTATCTGATTGGATCCGATCTAACTGTTTAATGATCTGTTTAATGATCCGTTTGAGTCACCGGAATCTGTATTTATTTTTCTATAGGTCTCCTTGAGAAATTGATATTAAAAAAAGCTTTGATTTTAACTTAATTTTGATATGTATTTTCAGAAAAAGGAAGGTCTTTCGAGCATTCCTTTTGACAAGCGAAAGAGAATGGAGACGCAAGGTACTGGAAGAAGACAAGTGCTTTCAACAGTGAACAGACAAGACGTTACAGCGAACAGCGATGTGGGCAGCACAGAGGAGTGTAGTAAAGTAGAATTTACTAAAGATGAAGTTTTGGCTTTGCTTAATGAGAGAGCTAAAGCTACAAAATTTGATACCAAGGTTTGTTAAACGATAACCAATTGTTTGATTCTAGGTGTGTTCAGATCAATTCTTTTGCCGTTTCTCTGAAAAAAATGTTTCAAATTGGTACTTACATTACAGGGTAAGATTGAACAAATGACGGATATTATCAAGAAGCTGAAGGTTTGTGTTAGATGGTTCCAACAAGTGGATGAAACCCATGTCCTGGAGAAGGAAAATCTTCATTCTTCTCTGGAATCTGCAGAGAAAAGATATACTGATAAAGGTGATTTAGTTTTCTGTATATTCTGTTTTCACATCAATTTGTGTGTACACTGAATATGGATGTGTGTTTCTAATTACTTATAGAGTTGGATGCAAAGACCAAAGAGGAAGAGCTACGAGCAACAATAGCAGAAATGAAGGAGAACATAGCGTCATTACAGGAAAAGTTCTCAAAAGAGGAGTTGAGTAAATTGGTAAGGCTTCATTGCTCAAAGAATTTTTTTTTATCATTCCGCAGTTTATCTCCTAATGATTATTTGATTAAGTTTGGTTTCTCTTAATTGGTTATGACTACTAGGATGCAATTCAAAATCACAGACGAGAAAAAGAATGTCGAGTTGCAGCTGAGAAGCTTCAGAATTCTCTCAGAGAAGAGCTTGACAAAGTTCAAGAAGAGAAAATGGCTGCAAAGCAGAAGGTACAGAAGATTTTCTTTTTGCTATTGTGATTCATTCTATTAGTTTGTGGTTTTAGTTGTTGTGTTAAGCGGATGTCTTTTTTTTCTCTCTAGGTGCTATCTTTGGAAGATATGTACAAAAGGCTGCAAGAGTACAACACAAGTTTGCAGCAATATAACACCAAACTCCAGACTGATCTTGAAGCAGTTCGAGAGGCACACACTCGTGCTGAAAAAGAAAAGTCTAGTATACTGGAGAACCTTACTACACTAAGAGGTCACAGTAAATCATTACAAGATCAGCTAGCATCAAGCCGAGTAAGTATCCTTCATCACAAACGTGATTTTTGTGAGTGATTTCATTGCTTATTAATTGATTTCTCTTTCTTTTTTGTGATCAAGGTTTCACAAGATGAAGCAGTAAAACAAAAGGATTCATTGCTGATGGAAGTTAAGAACCTTCGGAATGAGCTCCAACAAGTCCGGGATGATCGTGATCGCCACGTTGTACAGTCACAAAATTTTGCTGACGAGATACTGAAGTACAAGGAGAGTGTTGGAAAGTCATCTCATGAGTTGGACATTTTGATAGCAAAATCAGGATCTTTGGAGGTTAGTTCAAAGTCAAAGTTTTTCACATCCTCGCCTTATTATAATCAGTTGTCTGACGATGCTAATCTTATGCTGCAGGAAACATGTACGTTGCAAAAAGAGCGTATAAAAATGTTGGAGCAAGAATTAGCTTTTGCTAAAGAAAAGCTAAAGGTAATGGTGTGATCAAGTAAACTTTCAGATATACTTGACTGTGGCAATTGTTTCTTTACTCGGACATACTTTTTATTTGCTTTCTACAGATGGTAGATGCATCTATGTCTCATACCATGACAGAATTTGAGGAGCAGAAACAACAAATGCAAGAACTGCAAGAACGCCTTTCAGACACAGAGCATCAACTTTGTGAAGGAGAATTGTTACGGAAGAAGCTTCACAACACCATCCTCGTAAGAAAACGTCCTTGTGGAAACATTTTAAGTTCCAGTGGGTTTCTTCGTGTGTGCTAAGCAAAGCTTTTATTTCAGGAACTCAAAGGAAACATACGCGTATTCTGCCGAGTGCGCCCCTTGCTACCAGATGATGGAGGACGTCAAGAGGCCAGCGTTATTGCCTATCCTACTTCAACTGAATCTCTAGGGAGAGGCATTGACGTGGTCCAAAGTGGCAACAAGCATCCTTTCACCTTTGACAAAGTCTTCGACCATGGAGCTTCTCAGGAAGAAGTCTTCTTTGAAATTTCTCAACTTGTACAGAGCGCCTTGGATGGCTACAAGGTTTATTATTATCCTTATTTTGACTATTTTGTAGGTGTCTAATATGAAAATTCTAGTTAGATGCAAGTATCTGAACTATGATTAATGCGCTTATGTAGTTTAAGCTGCCTTTTATTAAAAAAAAAATGTCAAGCTAGGCAGACAACAACAGTTTGACTGATTTCTTTGTCTTTGTGGACACAGGTTTGTATTTTTGCATATGGGCAGACAGGTTCTGGAAAAACCTACACCATGATGGGCAGGCCTGAAACGCCAGGACAGAAAGGACTGATCCCTCGATCACTTGAACAAATATTCAAAACCAGTCAGTCTCTTAGTGTACAAGGCTGGAAATACAAGATGCAGGTATATATTTCTAGCTGAATGTTCTAATTTTTTGTTGAATGATTACATTGGTAGCATTGTTTTGATTGAAGTTTATTTGTAGGTCTCAATGTTGGAGATCTACAATGAATCTATCAGAGACTTGCTTTCTACAAACCGAACAATTGCTATAGAGTCTGTGCGAGCAGAGAATAACACTTCTGGAAGACAGTATACAATCACACATGATGTTAATGGAAATACTCATGTTAGTGACCTGACTATAGTAGATGTATGCAGCATTGGACAAATTTCCTCACTCTTGCAGCAGGCTGCTCAGAGCAGGTTTGTCTTCAGTTTTGCGATTTTCTATTCTATCTTCTCTGTTTTGTTTTAGGTGATTGCTAGGCATATCTGGTTGTGTAAAATGACATGGATTTTGAGTATATTGTTACACTTTTGTTTCTTTATTGTTCTGCTAAAGCATGGTCAGCACTTATGTTGCAGGTCTGTTGGTAAGACTCATATGAATGAGCAGTCATCAAGGAGTCATTTCGTGTTTACTCTACGGATTTCTGGTGTGAATGAGGTTAATATCTTTGCCTTTCTGGTAAATATAATTCCCACTTTTGAAATTCTTTTTAAAACACTAACACTCTCTCCCTATTTCAGAGCACTGAACAGCAAGTACAAGGTGTTCTTAACTTGATTGATCTTGCTGGAAGTGAGCGACTCTCAAGAAGCGGGGCAACGGGAGAACGGTTAAAGGAGACACAGGTTTTTAGCTTTTTAACATATACAGTCTTCTAAGTTATTCCAATTGTGTTTTTGGACTTAACTTCTAATCTTTGTTCTTCACTTCACCAGGCTATAAACAAAAGCTTGTCAGCTTTGAGTGATGTCATATTTGCATTGGCAAAGAAAGAGGATCATGTTCCTTTCAGAAACTCAAAGTTAACATATCTGCTCCAGGTTAGATTACATTACATTACGACTCATGAATCTTGTCTATACCTTGCATCATTCTAATAAAAGAGAATCATCATTTTTGAACAGCCATGTTTAGGAGGTGACTCAAAGACCTTAATGTTTGTCAACATATCACCTGATCCATCTTCTACTGGAGAATCCCTTTGCTCTCTTCGGTTTGCTGCTAGAGTGAATGCATGTGAGATTGGAATACCTCGCAGACAAACTTCCGCAAAACTCGACTCTCGCCTTAGTTATGGTTAAGAACTGATGATTCTTTCATCTGTATAACAATAGCAATTTGCTTTAGAGGTTTGTAATTTTGATTGTGGGTTTTGACATAGATTTTTCTGTACCAAGCTCTTAAGTTCATACCAATCGGGAATCTTTTATGTGTGAGCAACTTGCTATCTTGGCAATGTCGTGTGATTGTCATATTCAGAGAGCTATTTCAGTTATGTAATTGTTTGAGTGGACATAACTGTTGTTTTGTTTCAATCAAAACCTAAACTTTGTTTACAAGCATTAAGTACACAAAAGAAGTCAACGAGGATAAACGATAGTGATGGAAGAATCATCAACAGACAAAGGCAAAGACTTGCTTGTTGCAGATCGATCAGATGCAGAAGCTTCTGACTGTTTCATAGTTCGAAGAAGAAACTTAGATTGCTTTGGAATTGGTAAAGTAACAGTGAAGCTGTCCAACATCACAAGAATGTTATCCATTGAAGGTCTCTCTAAAGAATCATCTTGAACACATAAAAGAGCAATCTGAATGCATCTGATCACTTCATTTGTCTGAAAAGTCCCTCTCATTGCTTCATCTACTAGCTCCAATGGTGAATTCTCTATCCATAGCTTCCACACCTGCAGAGTTTTTTCTTATTATTAAAACCAAATTTTGAGATTGTTTTTGAAAACAGTTTCTTGAATGGTTATATATATACTCACATATGTCACTAAATCTCCAAGTCCACCATCTTCATAGAAACTACTGTTTTTTTTGCCGGTTATAAGTTCAAGAACCAAGACTCCGAAGCTATAAACATCTGACTTCACCGAGTAATGCCCGTGGATTGCATACTCTGGAGACATATAACCACTAGAGAGAGATCTTGTTTGAATCAAAATGAGAAATGGAATAAATAATTAAAATGTCAAGATCAGAACTTACTATGTACCAACAATTCTTTGAGTATTGGCTTGAGTTTGATCAACACCAAAGATTCTTGCCATACCAAAATCTGAGATCTTTGGGTTCATGTCTGCATCTAAGAGTATGTTACTCGCTTTAAGGTCACGGTGAATGATTGTAAGCCGAGAATCTCGATGTAAATAAAGTATCCCTCGAGCTATCCCTTCAATGATCTTGTACCTTCTTTGCCAATCCAAAAGCCCTTTCTTCTCATTATCTACAAACAAACAAAAACAATCTGATTAATAAGAAAACATATATTTCCTCAAGAGTAAAATGAGTGATGGATGATTTGTTATATACCAAAAAGGAAATAGTCGAGGCTTTTGTTAGGAACAAACTCATAGACAAGTATTTTCTCTTCTCCATCTAAGCAATATCCCAAAAGCTTAGCAAGATTTCTATGCTGTAGTTTTGCAACCACATCAACTTCGTTCTTGAATTCTTTAGCTCCTTGTGTTGATTCTCTAGATAGTCTCTTTATCGCTACTGTTTCTCCGGTTATAAGCTGACCCTGAAAGTTTTTACACAAAAGCATTAAACCTTTTTTGTTTTGTTTTCTTATGTTAAATTAGATCACAAGTATTCAATACCTTGTAAACTTCACCAAATCCTCCATGACCAAGCTTGTTACTTTCTGAGAACTTATTTGTCGCTGCTTCGATTGCGCTAAACTGGAATTGTTGTGTTTCTGTTGATGAAAGACCATCTTCATCTACATGAAAAAAAAGAGGAGGGAATTCTCAAGAAGTTAGACTAGAAAATTACAAGATTTGCTCAATCCTTTTTTGGTGTTACCTAAATCCTCTGTCTCAGCACTGAGCTTATTCCTTCTTCTTGCTTGTAAACAATATGCGGCACCAAGAACTAACAAGCAGACGGAAACCGGTACAGCGACCGCGGTTACTATCACCTTAAAGCTCTTGCCTTTCCCTAAACAAATTTCCAAAACACATAAGAAACAGAACAGCTCTAATACAAGATTCTGTTTTTATGTTCATCAAGAAAACTATCTTGGAGTTTTATGTTTCTTTAAGTTTCAAGATTTGACCTTTTTGTGAAGGAAGCTTCAAAGATGGTTCAGCCACCGTTGACGGAGGAGGAGAAGGAGCCACCGCAGTCGCATCCTCAGTAATAGTTTCATTGTAAAACGGATAAAGCTCATACCTAAAGCTACAACTCGCAGCGATCACTCTTCCGCCAATTCTTCGATCACAACATCTCGGTAACCAATTAATAGCTTGTCTCAAACAGCTCTCACAATCTTGATTTGTCAAATCCGGTGTGCACTGTACAAGGCTATAAATCGTTTGAAAAACCGTGAAATTCGCTTTCTCTGTAGCAAACTTATTGGAGCTCGAAGCCGCTTTGACCGCAACGTTGATCAACAAAGCAGCCAAAGACTCGTTGAAACTACTCACTTGATTCTCTATAATGTTTTGTGTGTTCCACAAGAAAACGGCAGGTCTAATTCTCATTTGCCCTACAATGCTTTGATTAGAGTATCTTACCATACACTCATCGTACCAGATTACTGTCTCTTTCTCTCTTGGACACCTTTGAAGCGTTTCGTTGACCGCAAACGCAACACAGTCACGGCAGATTTCAGCTGAGACGTCGCCACGGCAGAGGAAAACGCCGTAGACTCTGTTGTTGTCATTATCTTCACCAGCTGTTGCGTTATCAAAACGCAACGTGTAAGTTGCGTTTGGAAAGGAGAAAGATGAAAGAACGGTTCGGAGATTGGTTAAGTAAGTGCTGTTTCTTTTGAATGTTGTTGTATTTGGACATATGTGGTAGAGATAAGTTGGATCTGTTGCAGATGAAACTGTGTTTAAGCTCATAAAGAAGAAAATTATGATCAGAGAAACAGAGGATTTGAAACAAGAAGACATGTTTTTTTTCTTTGTTATTGTTCTATTTCTTTGAGATTACTGCAAAAAGATCAATCCGGCTTGTGTTTCTTAATATTCATGGAACATTATTGGAGTCCTCGTTGATGATTAAGAATTTTTAATCTGGTTAGACTTGTTCAAACCAATGAAATTAAATATTTAATATTCTATCAAAGATTTTCAAGATAATGTGTTGTTATCATTGACATAATGATCTTATTAAATAAACAGGTTTGGTCCAACGTTTTTGCAATTGTACAAATCCCTGTATAGAGTCATCATTTCCGATTAAAATATTACCAAATCTGTAGCTAATGTTTCTGTGATATATTTAACTCAAAGATCATACATTTACTGAGAAAAATAAAACAAACTCCCAAATCCAAATTACAAAAACGTAAAGAAAGTAAAATCATAACAAAAGGAAAAGTAAAATACAAAAGAGAAAACATCAAAACATTAACAAATAAATAATTCAACCAAATCTAAGTGAAGTAAACCGGACACCGTTTATGGTTAAACTTGGGTAAGATCAAACCGTCTCGTCCAACCATGATATTGCAATTCGCATGCATCCTATGGTGCTTACTGATCCACCTATGGAGTTTAAACCGAATATTCGAAACTATATCGAGCCTAAAACCAACGGTTCCTTGAGCTCGATCATTAGTAAACTCTGTCCAACGGTTATTGTTTACCGTTAAGGCAGATCCAGTAAGTGTTGAAGTCACAATTGTTGTGTTAGTTGGCTGCTGAAAAAACGGGTTTAGCAACGGGCTTGACCCGATCTTTTGATCTTTGTAGTATATGAGAGCGTCCATAGAATCAAAATAAACACCCATGTGGTTGTTTGGGTTGAGTATGGTTACATTGAACGCAATTCTTGCGCTTTCGAATCCGGTAGGTTGGTCAAGACCTTGGACTACAAAGTCTTGGATATGGAATCGAGGTCGATGAGGGCGTAAACTGAGCCAAAGTATGAAAGCAATGACGCCTACAAAAAACAAAACCAATAGAAACATTGCGCATATGAATTTTGATATTCGAGTTGAGAGACTTTCTTTGACTCGGTGAGCGTAGTAGCTAGCTTTCGAATGGTGACGCTTCATGGGTTGAGTTCGAGCCATGGGACTAGACCGGATAGGGATAGTTGTACGATCTGGTGTCATTGCTGTTTGATGATTTTTCTGATGAAACTTTTTCCGGTGATAAATTATGGGAGATTTTGAGGAGGAAAGGTTGGAGTGTAGGAGTTATGTATGAAGAAGAAAAGTTAATAGTTCTTGAAGTGATTGGAGAAGAAAGGTATCGGATAACGTAAAGTAAACACATTGTATTACAACTTTGGTAGTTTTTTTTTTCTTTTCTTTTTCTATTGTTTTTAATGACTTTTAAGAGAATCGTATAAAGTTTCGGAATACAACATATTGACGTTGTTATATACTTCTCTTGAGTTAAATTATTTGTTTTGTTCCAATGATACTGTGTTTTTTACACACCTGACCAATGTTTTGGGCTCATTGTAACGTTTTCTCAAATAGATACATTAGCCCAAAAACATTTTTACAATTTAAAAATCGAGGACATTAAAATTAAAATATCCGAATTCGAAGTTGTGATCCCTTATAGTGGACCTTATTCGTAATCGTAACAAATTAAGGTCGACAAATGTGTTTGAAAAGACATTAAGAGCATTACATCGGTTTCTATTTGAGTTTCTCAATCAATCTAAGTGTGAACATAAATTATAATAATATTTAATTAAATTGATAGACCAATCATACAAAAAAACAGTTGTAAAAAACGTTTTTTATGCATCTCTCTCAAATAGTGAGAGACGGGGTAATGCTCTAACTAAACATGCATATGTGTTTATAAGTAATATTTCAAGTTAACCACTAGCTTATTAATGGTGTAAAAGTGCTGATAAAGAACTAGGATGTTATTTATATACATGATATTCTGATCATGGCATTTATCCTTTGTTCCAATTGTCTAATGAAGAAGTGTTAATTAAAGTGCTCCAGATCGGTAATATTTTCCGGATAAATGGGCCGAGAGACACATTACTTTTATTAGTGGGTTTTCCGAGAAACCGGACCATTTATTCTTTAAAAAAAAAAAACACAAATATTTTGGTATGATGATCTACTGAAAAAAAAAGAGATCTAAACAACTAGAAATTAAATCTAGATTTCCATGAAAATAGGTTATTTAGTTAACACATAATGCGGAAACTTTCGTTACAAAAAGTCCCAAGTTGACATCATTTTCTCTTACTTCACTCTCTTTTTCACCAGTCTCCATTGATCACAAATTATGGATGTGTTCTTCGAGACTCAGAGAGGTTCATCGTTCTGCATTGAAGTGGGTTATTGGGATACAGTGTTAGCTATCAAAGAAAAGATCGAGAAGTATCAACGTATTCCTGTTTCCAAACAAACCCTTTTCTTCCAAGGCAATGTTCTTCAAGATCATCTTGATATCGAACAAAGCCAAATCCTCCACAACTCTCGTCTCCAACTCTTCACCTCTTCTCCCAATAACAACAACAATCAAGTTGTCAAAACGGAGAAATCTCCACAGTCAAACTCAACGGAACAACAGATCATTAATGGTCATCAAGATTCGACTGTGATGATATCAAGAAGCTATAACAACAACAACAACAACAACAACAACAACAACCCGAAGAAGCTGAGAGTAATGGTGCTACCGAAGTGCGGGACTAGGAAGATTCCAGTGGAAGTAAACGCAGGGGATAACGTTGGAGAATTGAGGAAAGAGTTGGCTAAGATTCAACAGAGGTTTCAGCTAAAGCTGCCACAAGAAGGCTATTTTTTTATATACAAACAGAATGTAATGGATGATGACCGGTCATTCCGGTGGCACCGAGTTGATCACGGTGATACTATTGAGATCTTCAATGGAAGTGTTTCCGGTGGCTCTTAATACTCAAGCTTTAACTCTCCTTTTCAAAGTTTTTTGTTTTGTTTCACAGCCTTATGAAAATGTTATTACGAAGAACCAACTTTGAGCTGTGGAAAGGGAAATTTTGTGTTATTGACTTGCCTCTTGTCAAAAGCTAAGATCAAGCTTCACTTTAATACCCACAACTTTCAAGCTTTAACTTTACTATTAAGAATTTTGTTTTTGATGTAGTTAATTCAAGACATCATTATCGTTTGAATTAACTCCTAATTTGATAAAAGTGAGCTCTAGTTCAAAGCCATAAATGTGAGCTAAACAATAGTTTTATATAGATAACACAAGTAATATCAAGATAACATATATAGCTATTTTGACCACAAAAAAAAACTTATATAGTTATATGTAAAACTCAAAGTTCTTTTGTTACATCAAATTTATCTTTATTTATTAGATTACTCAAAATCGCATATGGCAAATGTTTATAGTCAAACCATACATCATGACTCATGAGTGTAGATGTTAATAAAAACATTCTTAAACAAATAGTTTGACCTTGTTTTAAGATAATTTAGTAATACATTAATATGAAAGTAAAATTTGGTAAGTAGCAATAGTATGGTCAAACAAATATGTCCATAATGATATTAATGTTATTTGTATCCGTAATATAGCAAATTAATAGTCATAGTCAAACATATATCTCCATAAATGTATTTCTTATCCTGCTATAAAAGAAATTAGCCTTTTTTAGCTAACCCAAATGTTATAAATAAGTGATGTATGATAGACTAATAAGATCCACTCTCATCTCTTTCATTTTGTGCGTTCATTGGTATAAAGGTACATGACGATCATAGTACTAATCCAATAGTACTCGTGTTTTCCACTTAATTTTTCATTTATTGTTGTCATTTCCTTGTAGTTATGGAGGTGTTCTTCATGACTCAGAATGGCTTAAAGTTCTGTATTGAATTGGGTTATTGGGATACAATATTAGAGGTCAAAGAGAAGATCAAGAAGTATCAACGTATCCCTGTTCCTTTACAAACTCTTTTCTTCCAAGTTAATGTTCTTCAAGATCATCTTGATATTGGAAAATGCAAGATTCTCCACAAATCTTTAGTCCGTATCTTTGTCAACGACGGCCAACTTCTTAAAAAGGTGAATCCTCCAATGATGTCAAACTCAATTGGAGATATCATTTTCGGTGTGGATATGCCTTTGAAAACCGAAGATATCATGAAGATTCAAAATTTTCTCGCTCAAGGAATCATTAACAATGACCAATCTCCACCGTCGGACGCGGCGAATCAGATCATCAACGGTCATCAAGATTCGACTGTGACTGTTCAAGAACTTCAAAACGAGAAATCTCCACCATTAAACTTAGTGAAAGAGAGCAACATGAATGTCCCAATGAAGAGGATAGTAGTACTTGTGTGGAAGCCTAAAGCTGCGATGAACCGTGTGATGGTTGTGAACAAGACGGATCACGTGTAAGTACTGAGAAAATTGGTTGAGAAAAAACTGAAGAATCAAAGTCAAGATGGGTATTTTTTCATACATAAAGAGAGAATTTTGAACGAAGATCACTCATTCGAGTGGAATGGTGTTGGTCATACCGATGTAATTGAGATTGTTCTTGACCCGTGGCTTTAAGTAACAATTCTTTGGATTCAGAAAAAAAAAGTGTAGCAAAATATGATACTCCCTCCGTTTTATATTGTGTACCTTTGTAGAACTTAAATTTTATTTTGTACTCTCAATGTTTTATTATAAGTGTCTTTAAGATTTTTACATAAAATTTAAGAAAACAATGAAATTTTCTCTTTTATCCCTCACTAATACATTAACAAGTTTTTCCATTATCATTACACTGAAATAATAGGAATAAATGTATAAATTTTATCAAAATAACTGCATTAAAAACACAAAAGAATACTTATAATAAAACAAATTTTAAGGTCCACAATTATATTTTTTATAAAACGGAGAGAGTAATAAGTTTCATAATGTGTATTTTGTAGAACTCAATTTTGTTTGTAGTAAGTATAATGTAATAAAATACAACAAAACAAATTAAACACTGTAAAAAAAATAGAAAAAAATATGTAAAAAATAGAAAATAAAAATTAAAAAAAACATATAGTGATATTTAAAGTCCAACCAGTCATGCATTTAGAGTGATATATAAAGTTTAAACCAAATTAATGATATGTGTAGTTTTGTTTGTGGCCTCGAAATTTTCAAAACCGGCTCGGGTCTGGCTCCGCGTGTCAATCATGTGGAGAGAGTTACATTCTTTTTTTCTATAAAGAAGAAGATTTCTCTCTTCACTTTATCCTTCATCGGTCTCTCTATTGCTCTTGAAACACCTTTGATACCATTATGGATGTGTTCTTTAAGACTGAGAATGGCTTAAAGTTCCGCATTGAGTTAGGTTACTGGGATACAGTATCAGATATCAAAAAGAAGATTAAGAAGTACAAACGTATCCCTGTTCCCAAACAAACCCTTTTCTTCCAAGGCAATGTTCTTCAAGATCATCTTGATATCGAGCAATGCAAGATTCTCCACAAATCTCGAGTCGCAGTCCTCTTCAACAAGAATCAAGTTCTTCAACCGGAGCAATCTCCAATACCATCAAAAGCAATTGAAGATATCATTTACGTTAAGGATTTGCCTTTGACAACGGAAGATTTCGAGCATATTCAAATTTATCTTCCCTCTAAGGAAACCGAAAGAATCATCAACGGTAATCAAGAATCAAGTGTGACGGTTCAAACCAAGAAATCTCCAGCGTCGTCGTCTAAGTCACTTAAGAAAAACAAGAAGATTAAAGATTCGCCTAAGAATGGTCCTATGAAGAGGCTAGCACTACGTGTGTTGCTACCATATTCAGGTGCGAAGAACTTTTCGGTGTTTGTGAACATGAGGGATCACGTGAGAAAACTGAGAACGTTGGTTCAGAATCGAGTGAGGGATCAAGCTTGGCTTCGAAATGGGTATTTCTTTAAGCACAAAGAGAGAATATTGTACGAAAATGAGTCATTCGAGTGGAATGGTGTTGATCACTTCACTAGAATTGATATCGTTCCTGATCCGTGGTTCTTATAAGTCACATGCATGAGTTCTTTGGGTTCAAATGAAGGTGTTATAAGTTATAAAATATTCTAAGATCTGTAATAATTTTGAGTATCCATTTACTATTCTAATCTTGGTTGCAAGTTTGATATGCTAAAAAAGATGCACAACTAAAACTCTCTTAAGGCATGAGCTAGAGAACATAAGGCAGTTTGGATTTGTAATATAATTTTTTTTTTTTTAAATTGTTATTTACAAATTAAAATGATATCTCAGAGAAAGAGTATGGAGTTGCTTCCATATGGTAGACCATAATTTTCATCTCTTCATAAGAGATTTAGTAGAAAAAGACTAAAAGAAAACAAAAATGATAGAGGTAGAATCCTCTCAATCTTGCTTATAATTTTGTGTTCAAAACTGATTTTCTAAACATCGGATTTAACAAGAAAATTTTGATTTTAATCAACCGTAAATCAATTTTCTCAAGCTAGCGGAAAAACCAGTGCCGGCTCATTTGGGGGAGGGGACATGAGGGGCGACACTCCGGAGTCCAGTCATGTTTTTCCTTTTGTCCTAATAATAATTAAACGGTCTGATTTGTTTAATATATTTTTATATCAAAATTTTAAAATATTTAACTAATTTAGATTGAAGATGACAAAAAAATATATTATATATTATGTATATATGTTTCTTTTCATTACAAAATCTATTAAAATGTTACTCAGACAATTGTTATAAAAACAAACTAGTAAAAAAACTAACAACAAAAATTTTAGGGGTCAAATATTTTTTGGCCTAGGGCCAAAAATATATGTTGAGCTGGTTTTGGAAGAACAACAACATAAACTAGGAAATTTGGAAAATCCTAATCGAAAACTTTAATAACAAATTACATTGAATTAATATCGAAATACGACGAATGATTAGTTTGATAGAAAGATAAATCTTTTTGCGGATTGAAATTTGGGAAGAACAAAGACGGGTAAACTTTTTTGAGTAATGGGCCGATCAAGTTTCTTTAAACCCTGTGTTTCAACCATTTCGACTTTTAAAAGTTATCTCGTCCACAAAAGAATGATTTTACCGTTGGATCATTTGTGTTAAGAAAGTTTATCGACGGTTTAGATTGTTTTACAAGGCTTTCATTTAATTTAAGAAACACGTAACCAATAAAGTAAATATGGGCCAGGTCCAAATGAGATCCATTTGATACGTGAATTAAATGTTATAAATAATACGACTTTCTTTAACAAGTTATAAATAATCCATTGAATCATGTATGTAAATGGAAAACCCTAGTTGAAACTTCAATAACAATTGGAATGTAAACTGAAATAGGGGGAAAACAGTGTTTTCTATTAGACTCACCAAATAATGCTATAGCTTTTTGTGTCGTTGGATCATGTTATTGACGAATAGTCAACGAGACTTTCATTGACTGAAGAAACGAAAAGATTAATTATGGTCTCGGCCCAAATTGAAACAAGGTCCATTTAATATGTGGATTAAATAACATTAAACCAAATTACCGAAACCACTTGCCTTTTAGTTAGGTTAGGCAACTTTTACTACATGACTTAATGAAAAAAGTCATGTATTATTATAATTATCAAAATAGACGGATTGTCCATAATCTATCTATATCTAATTAATTATGAACTATTTTTTGAATAGTCTATTTATAAAATAAACTAAAATAGTCTATGTCCAATTTGGTTCATAGATAAAATTTGACAGACACCGTTGGACACTGAACGGCCTATGAACTATAAAAATTTAGGGCAAAATCAATTTTTCCACCAAAAATAAGAAAACATAATTCCTACCAAAAATATTAAAATACATTTTTCTACTAAAAACACGAAAACACAATTTCCGATAAAAAAAACACGAAAACACAAATTTTCACCAAAAACTATTGATCCATGGACAGATCATAGATAGTCCATTTGGTTAGATGTTAATGGACTTGGTCTTTAATAGACACGGACGTAAATGAACACAGACAATAATCTACAATCAAAATAGATAAATATTGGACGAGTCAAAATGGATGTGTACAGTCCATTTTGATACTTCAGTCCATTTTGATACTTCTATGTATTATACGGTGTAATATCATGCAAATATCCCATTATTAACTAACACTAAAAATTCAAAACATGGATTATTTCACAATTTGTTTTACAAGAAATAAGTTACTTTTCCAAAAAAAATCCAAAATTAAAAAGGCCATTTGTTGCCAAAAGAAAAAAAAAAGAAAAAATCTTTTAAAGCTCACTTGCAACAAAAAAAAAAGGAAAAGAAAAGGAAATAATATCATCAATCGTGACGATCGTTAAATCTCAACGTCCGCTCTTGTAACAGCCGTTAGAGATCTGTGGTTGTCGACAAGTTAGTAATAGACGGCGTTAAAGTGGGCACACGGGTCGTGTTTATCATCTCAAAGCACATATACTTTTCTTAACCTAAAAGTAAGGCAACGTCATTCTACACACGTGTCGAATATTGTATTGGTTATTGCTTCACCGCCTTACCTTCCTCGTGACCCAGTCGTCTTCATCCTTTTGAGCTTTTCTATAAATAAATCCCCTAAGACATCGCCTCAGCATTTCATCTTCTCAAATCTCTCAATCGTAATCAAGGTAGATTTCTGATTCTTCTTCAATTAGTTGTTTCGTTCGATAGCGATAGATCTCATCTGAACAGTCGATTAGGGTTCATAATATTTGTAGATCTGCGTTATTACTCATTGATCTGTGATCTCCTCTTAATCGATTCACTTTTCTCTGAATTTGATTCGTTTTTATCCAGACTATCTGAGTTTCTTAGGTAGTTATATCTTAATTTCGCATCGATCTCTGATTTACTTCCTAATCTGGTATTAGTTTCTTGATCGGATCTGATTCTTGTTTATGCGATTGGATTTTGGTGTTTATATATTGACTTATTTGCGATTGTTCTGATTTTGACCTAATTTTTATGAAATAGTTGATTAATCTTAGTTTTTTCTGAATTTCAGATGCAGATCTTCGTTAAGACTCTCACCGGAAAGACCATCACCCTCGAGGTGGAAAGCTCTGACACCATCGACAACGTTAAGGCCAAGATCCAGGATAAAGAAGGGATTCCTCCGGATCAGCAAAGGCTTATCTTCGCCGGAAAGCAGCTAGAGGACGGCCGTACCTTGGCCGACTACAACATCCAGAAGGAATCCACCCTCCACTTGGTCCTCAGGCTTCGTGGTGGTATGCAAATCTTCGTCAAAACCCTTACCGGAAAGACGATTACCCTTGAGGTGGAGAGCTCTGACACCATCGACAACGTTAAGGCTAAGATCCAAGATAAGGAGGGTATTCCTCCGGACCAACAAAGATTGATCTTCGCCGGAAAGCAACTTGAGGATGGCAGAACCTTGGCTGACTACAACATCCAGAAGGAGTCGACCCTTCATCTTGTTCTCAGGCTCCGTGGTGGTATGCAGATCTTCGTTAAGACCTTGACGGGAAAGACTATTACTTTGGAGGTTGAGAGTTCTGACACTATTGACAACGTGAAAGCCAAGATCCAAGACAAAGAGGGTATCCCTCCGGACCAGCAGAGGTTGATCTTCGCCGGAAAGCAACTTGAAGACGGCAGAACCTTGGCTGACTACAACATTCAGAAGGAGTCTACACTTCACTTGGTCTTGCGTCTACGTGGTGGTATGCAGATCTTCGTGAAGACCTTGACTGGTAAGACCATTACGCTCGAGGTTGAGAGCTCCGACACCATTGACAACGTGAAAGCCAAGATCCAAGACAAAGAAGGTATCCCACCGGATCAGCAGAGGTTGATCTTTGCCGGCAAGCAGCTTGAGGATGGTCGTACCTTGGCCGACTACAACATTCAGAAGGAGTCGACCCTTCATTTGGTGTTGCGTCTACGTGGTGGTATGCAGATCTTCGTAAAGACACTTACCGGCAAGACAATCACCCTTGAAGTCGAGAGCTCTGACACCATTGACAACGTCAAGGCCAAGATCCAAGACAAAGAAGGTATTCCTCCGGACCAGCAGCGTCTCATCTTCGCTGGCAAACAGCTTGAGGATGGACGTACATTGGCTGACTACAACATCCAGAAGGAGTCTACTCTTCACTTGGTCCTCCGTCTCCGTGGTGGTTTCTAGGCTAGAAAGCTTTCAGTATGTGACGGTTCTTCAAGTTCTTATGTTTCTGTTTCGTCCGTCTTTTAAGACTTTGGTACTAATGTGTTTTTGAGGCCTTCTGCCTCTGATAAATAATTGATGAACTATGTTTGCGTTCTTATCTCTCCTTTCTTCCAAGTTTTAAGACTAATCGAATCGACCTTTCTATATTGGAATATTCTCCTTTGTCTCTTAATTTATGTGCATGTTTCCTTGTTAATCCTTCTAAGTTCCCTACACTGTTTTGAGCTAATGTCGATATCAATCTGCAAAGTTTATTTGAAAGTGTGTAGCATTTAGGTTTTAAAGATAATCTTGGAAGTGGTAATGAGTTGGGTTGAAATTTTTTGGGGTACATTCGTTGTTGAATGTTTATGGTTTAGATGAATAGTTGACTGCAATTTAAATGACTGTCGCAGCTAAAACACATGAGATGTCTGAGAGGAAACTGCAAGATGCTGAGTGTATCGACAGGCATCTTTGGATTAGTGAGGAAGATGGGATTTTAGTATCATGGTGTGTAAAGTGTCTGTAGTGGATAGTTTGGAGCTTTGAAGGAAACACTGATGAGATCACAAGTCAAAGTTGTATGCAAGTAAAATGAATATTTATCTCTTTTTCCATCAAATAAAAAAACATGATATAGTAGTAATCCATTGGGTTAATAAAAACATCATAAATACATTGTCCTCTGAAAATGAGATTAAAAAACTGCAAAAGAGTTGAGAAAACTTCCAAATGGAGAGACAAAATAAACAAAGAATGAATCAATAAAGGTTACGAGACCTATTGGTCAAGTGGCAGCCATTCCATTTGGGTTCAAATAAAGGTGTTATAATTATAAAATATTCTAAGATATGTAATAATTTTGAGCTGAAACTTGTTATTGAATTTTAAGTATCCGTTTACTATTCCAATCTTCGTTGCAAGTTTGATATGCTAAAAAAGACGCACAACTAAAACTCGTAGGCATGAGCTAGAGGAACAACATAAGGCAGATTCGGTTAGTAATATAAAAATTAAAAAAAAAATTGTCATTTACAAATTAAAATGATATCTAAGAGAAAGAGTATGGAGTTGCTTCCGTATGGTAGATCATAATTTTCATCTCTTCACAAGAAATTTAGCATAAGGATATAGGCATATAGAAGCTCATGACTAAAAAAAACAACCTAATAGAGGCAGAATCCTCACAATATTACTTTTTTTTTGTTCAAATTAATTCTCTAAACATCGGATTTAACCAGAAAATTCTAATTTTAGTCACTAGTAGATCATTTTTTTTTCAAGCTAGTGGAAGAACCAGTGCCGGCTCATTTGGGAGAGTAGATGGAAAAGACGACATTACGGAGTACAACCATGTGTCTCTCCTTGTCTTTATAACTTAAGAGGTTCGATTTTCTTAATATATTTTTATATCAAAAATTAAAATTTGTAAACAATTTAGATTGAAGAGGACCCTAAAATATATCTATTAAAAAAATTACTCATAAAATTGTAAAAAAAATTAGTGGAAAACCTAAAAACAAAATTTTTTAAATATATTGTTCCGGCTTGGGAAGAACAACAACGGGTAAACTTTTTGGGTTTAATGGGCCGGATCAAGTTTCTTTAAACGCTGCGTTCTAACCATTTCGACTTTTTAAAGTTGTCTCGTCCACAAAAGAATGCTTATTTTACCGTTGGATCATTTTTGTCAAGAAAGGCTATCGACAGTTTAGATTCTTCGACGAGGCTTTCATTAACTTAAGAAACACGTAACTAAAAAGGTAAATATGGGCCAGGCCCAGATGAGATCCATTTGATACGTGAGTTAAAATGCTATAAATTCCAAATTATACGAAGGAACTTTCTTTACAAAGTCATAATTTTCTTTCTATATCTATTCTTCATCGACATTACTCTCCATTGATCTTGTGACCTGGTGCCAGCTCATATAGGAGGACAGGAGGGGCGATGCCCCAGACTTTAATTTCTACATCAGGTCTGGGGTTCGACCCCATATAATACCTTTTATTACAGATTAAAGGATATGAAGTTTTTCAGAAGAGATCAGATATCTTCAATAATAAATAATGATGTAATAGATGACAAAATAAAATGTAAAAAATCAGATTGAAAGGGGTACAAAAAAAATTTTATTTAAATTTTAGGAATCTAAATTTTTTTATTTATTTGTTGCCCTAGGGCTGATATATTTGTTGAGCCGCCCTGGATCTTGAAACAATTATGCAGCTATTCTGCGAGATTCTGAGTGGCTCAACGTTCGAGATTGAAGTAGATAACTCGGATACGTTGTTATTGGTAAAGCAGAAGATCGAGAAGTCTCAAAATATCCCTGTTTCCAAACAATTCCTTGCCGTCGACGGCGTCGTTATTCTTCGAGATGATCTTAATGTCGAAAAATGCCAGATCGGCCAAGAATCTCGTCTCCAAGTCTTCATATCTCCTGAACAGAACCCTAATCACAACAACGATCCAGTGCTTCAACCGGATCAACCTCCAGCACCGTACAATTCAGTTGAAGAGTACTTTGCGTGGCAAGGTTGGCCTATGACAGACGAAGAGATCAGAAAGATTTATAGTTATCAGCCCAATGAATCTCAAACGTCGTCAAAATCAGTTAGAGAGAACACTAACGTTCAAGATTCGGCTGTGAATAAGGTAGCAGTATTTGTGTCGCAACCATATTTAGGTGAGACTGATACTGCAAAGAGCTTTCTGTTGTTTGTGAAAAACTGATTTACATGTGGGAAAACTGAGAACTTTGATTGGGGATGCACTGAGGAATCAAAGTCAGCTTCGAGATGGGTATTTCTTAATGCACAAAGAGAGAGTATTGTGTGAAGATCAGTCACTCGAGTGGCAAGGTGTTGATCACTTCGATACAATTGAGATCGTTCCTGCAGGCCCGTAGCTCTTATAAGTCACAATTCTTTAGATTCAACTCTCTGTTGTGGTCTTCTCTTTTCTTGTAGCTTTCACAGTCTTTCTTGATTTTAAAAAGTTTGGTTTCCGTTTCACAGTCTTTCTTGAAGTTTCTTGATATAAAAAAAAATTGGTTTCCGTTTCACAGCTTTCTGCAAAAAATACTCTAGGACATGTAAATACTGATTTACAGTTTTGAGGTGAAACTTGTGATTGAATTTACCACTTGTTAAAAGCAGCCATCAAGTCTGGTATAGAGGATGACGTATAAGATCAAATGTCAAAACAAAAAAAAGGGCAAAACTAAAAAATCCAATTGCAGCAAAAACAAATTGTAGACACAGCAGCACAGAAACATAAGGCATGAGAGAACATAAGGAAGATTCGGTTGGTGGTCTATATATGCATCATTTTGTATACTGAATCAACAAACAAAAAAAAGTTATATAAAATGAGAGAGTCTAAGAGAAATACTATGGAGTTGCTTCTATATTGTAGATCATAATTTTCATCTCTTCACTAGAAATTTAATCTCTTCACTAGAACTTTAGTAGAATGACTAGAGAACAAAAAATCATTAGAAACAATCACAGACACAGACTAGGAAAAATGGAATACCCTAGTCGAAACTTCAATAACAAGTTACATTTAAACCCTAATCGAAGAAGTACGACGAAGAAGTGCTTTGGTATTGATATCGCCTGAGAAAGATGAATCAAGCCAAAGTCTATAGAATCGATGATACCCGAATTGAAAATTAGGGAAGATCGATCAGAGATGGTTAAACTTTCCGGGTTAATGGGCCGGATCTATAAATTTTTTTTTAAAACGTTGTGTTTTAACCACAAAAGAATGGTTATTTTACCGTTGGATCAATTTTGTAAGAAAGGTTATCGACGGCTTAAATTCTTCGAGGAGGCTTTATCATTTAACTTAAGAAACACGTTACCAAGAAGATAAATATGGGCCAGGCCCAAATGAGATCCATTTGGTACGTAAATTATACGAGGAAACTTTCTTTACAAAGCCATAATTTCTTTTCGCGATCGCTTCTGTTCATAGTCTCTTCTTCATAAGTCTTCATCGATCTTAAAACACCATAATACAGTTATGAAGTTGTTCGTCGAGACTCAGAGCGGCTCATCGTCGAAAAGATTTATAATGCTCCGCCTTGGATGGTTCAAACCCAAGGAATCTCCATCGTCGTCAAACCCAGTTAGAGAGAACACTAACGTTCAAGATTCGCCAGTGAGGAACAACGATCAATCTCAACCGTCAGAGGCAGCAAGAAAAATCAGCAACAGTAGTCAAGATTCGGCTGTGACTGTTCAAACCGAGGAATCTACACATGTCGCTCATAAGAACATTAACATTCCAAAGAATGTCCATATGGCGAAGATAGCTGTACGTTTGTCATAATTAGGCATGGTTCATTATGATGATGATGGGGGTGTCTTTAAGCACGAAGGGAGAGTATTGAACGAAGATCAGTCATTCCAGTGGAACGGCGTTGGTTCCCTCAGTACTATTGAGATCGTTCCTAACCCGTAACTTCTAATAAGTCACAATTCTTTCGATTCAAGAAAAGGTCTCTAGCAAAATTGTATTTCCATACATTTTCTTCTTCTTGACATCGATTGTATTTCCATACATAGAACAAAAACTATATATGATACATTTTGCAACCAAAAGCGTTATTTGGAATATATTGTATTGACGGTTTAACTTTCACATTCTTTCTTGAGGTTTCTTGATTTTAATAAAAAACTTTGCTTTCCGTTACATAGCTTTCTGCAAGAAAAGTCTAAGACATATATGTAACTACCAAATACAGTTTGAGCCGGAACTTGTTATTGAATTAACTCTTGTTGAAAGCAGCGATCAAGTTTAGGTTTAAGCTCTGTGCATCCTCCAGAGAAACTTTCTGATCGGATTATCTGGCATAGAGAAAGAAGTCTAAGATCAAAATGTCAAATCTTTGTTGAAAAAAAGGACAAAATGACAGTAATTTTAGCTCGATAGAATGACTACTACTACAGGTTTGATATACTCCGAAAAGACAGACGCAGAACTAAAACTCAAATTGTTGCAGCGAACACAATTTGGACTTAAAGAGATAGATCATAATGCATGAGCTAGAGTGAATGAAAGTGTCATCAATGTAATTTGGTTAAAATGATATTTAAATAAAAGTAAGGCAAAGTGGTTTTAATAACTGTAGATCAATTTTATACATCTAGCGAGGCAGAACAACAACATAAACTAGGAAAAACGGTATACCATAGTCAAAACTTCAATAACAAGTTACATTTAAAACCTAATCTAAGAAGTACGATGAATAACTAAGAAGAATTGCTTTGATATGATATCGCCTGAGAAAGATGAATCAAGCTAAGGTCTGTAGAATCGTTGAAAAGCGAATTGAAAATTGGGGAAGAACAGAGATGGGTCAACTTTGTTGGTTAATGGGCCGGATCTAATTTTTAAAACGCTGCGTTTTAACCATCTCAACTTTTTCTCGTCTACAAAAGAATGCTTATTTTACGGTTGGATCATTTTTGTAAGAAAGGCTATCGACGGTTTAGATTCTTCGACGAGGCTTTCCTTAACTTAAGAATCACGTAACTAAAAAGGTAAATATGGGCCAGGCCCAAATGAGATCCATTTGATACGAATTAAATGATACGATCACGTTCTTCAACCGGAGCAATCTCCAGCACCGTCAAAATCAAATGGAGATTCGCTAGTGAGGAACAACGATCAATCTCAACCGTCAGATGCAGCAAAAAAGATCATCAACGGTAAGTAAGATTCAACTGTGACGATTCAAACCGAGGAATCTACACCGTCGTCAAACGCAGTTAATGAGAACATTAAGATTCAAGATTCGACTGTGACGGTTCAAGTACCTCGAATGGAGCAATCTCAACCGTCAAACTCAGTCAAAGAGATCATTAAAATTCAAGATTCGACTGTGACGCTTCAAGTACCTCAGCAATCTCAATTGTCAAACGCAGTCAACGAGATCACTAACATTCAAGATTAGCCTGTGTGACAAAGAAAAAGTTTTGTGGATTTAACTTTTTCCTTATACTAGCTTTAAGTCTTTCTTCAAGTTTTCATGCTTCATTCTGCAATAATATTCTAAGACATGTAATTACCTTTATGAGCTTAAGCAGCTATTAAAACTTCACTTTTAGTTCTGTGCATTCTCCAAAAAACTTTGGCATTTATTGGAAGAAGTAAAAAGATCAAATGTTAAATCTTTGTTGACAAATGTTAAATCCTAAATGGCAATATTGTAGAATCATATATCTGATACAAGGAAAAGAGCAGATCATATCAAACAAAAAAAACCAGACTGGCGAAGTTTAGTAGAATCACAATCTACGACCATATAAGATTACTTCTTCCTCAAGCAACAGCAGAGCCGAAGCAGAATCTTAATCACTATGTCTTATGGTTGTGTTTACACAGAAGTAAACAGTGTCGGGTCAACTTTCGAGTTAATGGATCGGGTCGTTATATTTTTTAAACGATGTGTTTTCGCGGCTGTTTCTATTAAGACACATCAAGAATGCTTTTTATTGTCGTTGGATCATGTTATCGACGAATAGGCAACGAGGCCTTCATTGACTGAAGAAGAGACAAGAAGATTAACTATGGTCTAGGCCCAATAAAAGTCCACTTGGTATGTGGATTGCATAATATTAAACCAAATTGCCGTAACCACTTGCCTTTACTAAGACCCGCTCCAATGCAATATCATCCAAATATCTAATTATTGCCGTAACCACTTGCCTTTACTAAGACCCGCTCCAATGCAATATCATCCAAATATCTAATTAACACTAAAAATTCAAAACTTGGATTATTTCACAATCTATACTATTAATCGAGAGGGGAGGACAGAAAAAATGACAAGCCATTTAAGCCAGTTTTAGTTAATTACGGCTAATGCCATTGTGTTAATCTTTTCTTTCAAATTTATTCATACTTTTTTGTCTTTTGTGAAGGGGAATGCCCTAAAGACCGGTGTGTGACATAAGTAATCTTCAGTTACACAAATCAGCTAAGGGATGCTTCTGAAAACTCAAAGAGTTATTGTTCAATGTGAGTTAGATTATGTGAATCTGATACTTTTTTATGTTTCAATTTACTAATTTGTTGTGTGAGTTGCATGAAGCATAATAGTGTGACAAGTATTCCATTTTACGGTTGTTAATATATTTTCGATTTGTGAAATCAGTATTCCACGCATTGCAGCCCCTAAGATTCTTGCTTTCAGGTGAGGACACAAACATGTTTCTCACCGGTGAGCTTCAGTTGATAATTATTGGGAATCATTCTGTGCTTTTGCAGGTTATTACTGGATATTTGCTAGCAGGAACTGTAATTGAGCCTGGAGGATTGAACTTCATCAGCGAGATGGTCCAGGTATGCTATGTGTTTGAGTCTTTTGTTCAGTCCCAATAACCTTGGTTGACAGATTCCTTTTTTAATGTCTCGAATGTTTAGTTAGGCCAGCATTAGTGTATGAACTATTTCTTCTGAGGGTCTTTGACTAAGATATTACACACATCAACACAGTAGTAATGATTCACCATTGACTATGAAAACAAAAGACTAATGTAATGGGTACTGTGCTTCAATTTATGGCAACGAGAAAGAGGTAAAATTTTCTTATTTGCATTACAATTTTTATGTTTTAAATTTAATTTGACAATAGAACATGATTTTTTAATTCCCGATAGAGCTCTGTTATGTTTTAGCCTCTTTGCTTCTATTGAAACAGTTATATGAATGTTTGTCCTGCTCCTACTTATTTTGTTACTATGATTCCATTTATTTAGATTGGTAATATACTGAAGGGATAGAGGAACTATGCTCCAGTTTGGAAGTGTCTGATGAGTTTTTGACAATGAAGGTGAGCCATTTCCCGATTTATTTATCAGAGTTATAACATATAACTATTCTTATTTGTGCTGACACATTCCATTTTTTTTTATATTTGATTCATAATAACTAATGAACATAGTCTGATCAGGATGCACTAAAGGAATTGGGTAAACAATGCAAAAAGAAATTTTTTGATCTCAACTAGACTTAGAAGGGACCGATGGCCCAAGGTTTATGGAAATCTCGTGCAGATCCAAGCCGATCCGAACAGAAGATTGTTGCCGACCCGGATGGAAGGGATGCGGATCTGTTTTCGACTAAAATGTTAACCTGTTTTCTTCAATTTTGCATCGTATTTATTTGCCAATTGGATCAAACTATCAAAGTCTGATATTTATCCGGCCCAGAAAATGAATCAAAATAATTAGAGTCTAATAATACAAATATCTCATTCGAATTCTAAACGAATATTACTCCGAATCATACTAAATTTTCAATTTTAACAAACAACAATCTTCTAAAGATTTTTAATATCTAATACCATTTCCAAATCCTAAAATCTCGACACACAACTTTAACAAATTATAACCGATGAAATATTTAATTCAATATTTTTCATATTTTTTGGCCCTGTCAAAAAATGTTTTAATTCGCACCTACAACTTGAAAAAAAAAAATTTAATCCGCACCTATCCTAAAGATGATTTAACGAGACGACATCCAGAATCTAACGTGTTATAACTCAAATTTACAGAACTACTTAAAACTACGTACATAATATTAAATACATATTAACAATATTAAAAACTCACTTTTACTATATACAAATACATAATATCACTTACACTTAAATTACTTCAAAAATTAACAATATTTTCTATAAAAAAATAGTACCCGGGCGCAGCTCAGATTCACTTTGTTTTTACAAGAAATACCCAAAAAAAAATCCAAAACTAAAAAGGCCACTTGTTGCCAAAAAAAAAGGAAAATATCTTTTAAAGCCCACTTGCAACGAAAAAGGAAAAGAAAAAAGGAAACAGAACACGAAGTTCTAGAAAAGACGAGATAGCTTCAATAAAGTGGGACCCATGGTTCAATTATTGGCAATTTTCAGCTCCACCGTTGATTAAAAAAATAAAAGGAATAATATCATCAATCGTGACGATCGTTAAATCTCAACGTCCGCTCTTGTAACAGCCGTCAGAAATCTGTGGTTGTCGACAAGTTAGGATATTAGACGGCGTTAAAGTGGTTGCTGCGTGCACACGGGTCGTGTTTATCAGCTCAAAGCACATAAGGTTTGAATAGATGCATCAATTAGGACGGATAAAATCATTGATTAAACCATTTCTTTTATTATTCATAAGTTAGAATCTACACTAGTGTAAAAAAATAAAATAAAGAAAAAATGCTGCAGATCAACTATGCTCCAGTTTTTCAAAAAAAAAAAAACTAAAACTACAGCAGACTGCAGATTACCTCTAAAAAACAGTTATTTTACTCCGCTGATGGTATTCAAAGCCAAATATTTTCCTAACCTAAAATAAAATTAAGGCAAACCTAGCGTGTAAACAACGCTCTAAACACGTGTCAAATATTTATTGGCTATTGCTTCACCGCCTTACCTTCCTCGTGACCGAGTCATCTTCATCTTTTTCTATAAATTAATACCCTAAGACCTCTTCTTGTTCACAATTCAGTTTCATTCTAAATCGATTTCCAAAATCCTAATATCATCTTCTCCAATCTCATAATCGTAATCAAGGTAAAATTCTGATTCCGATTCGAGTTCATCGATTATTTTGTTTCGTTCGATCGCTCTAGATTCTGTTCCTTTAATTTTGATTCGGGTTTTCTTTGATCGAAGATAAATACTTGAGTTTCATCGATAGGTCTCATCTGAATCGTCGGTTAGGGTTCATAATATTTGTAGATCTGGGTTATTACTCATTAATCTGTGACCTCCTCTTAATCGATTTGCTTTTCTCTGAGTTTGATTCGTTTTTATCCAAATATTTTAGTTTCTTCGGTAGTTATATCTTAATTTCGCATCGATCTATGATTTACTTCCTAATCTGGTATTAGTTTCTTGATCGGATCTGAATTTTCTTTTGGCGATTGGATTTTGGTGTTTATTTGCAATTGTTCCTGAGTTTTTGACCTAATTTTGTATGAAATATTCGACTGATCTTAGTTTTTCTAAATTTCAGATGCAGATCTTCGTTAAGACTCTCACCGGAAAGACTATCACCCTCGAGGTGGAAAGCTCTGACACCATCGACAACGTGAAGGCCAAGATCCAGGATAAGGAAGGGATTCCTCCGGATCAGCAAAGGCTTATCTTCGCCGGAAAGCAGCTAGAGGACGGTCGTACCTTGGCCGACTACAACATCCAGAAGGAATCCACCCTCCACTTGGTCCTCAGGCTCCGTGGTGGTATGCAAATCTTCGTCAAAACTCTAACCGGAAAGACGATTACCCTTGAGGTGGAGAGCTCTGACACCATCGACAACGTTAAGGCTAAGATCCAAGATAAGGAGGGTATTCCTCCGGACCAGCAAAGATTGATCTTTGCCGGAAAGCAACTTGAGGATGGCCGTACCCTTGCTGACTACAACATCCAGAAGGAGTCAACCCTTCATCTAGTTCTCAGGCTCCGTGGTGGTATGCAGATCTTCGTTAAGACCTTGACCGGAAAGACTATCACTTTGGAGGTGGAGAGTTCTGACACCATCGACAACGTGAAAGCTAAGATCCAAGACAAGGAGGGTATCCCACCGGACCAGCAGAGATTGATCTTTGCCGGAAAGCAACTTGAAGACGGCCGAACTTTGGCTGACTATAACATCCAGAAGGAGTCAACTCTTCATTTGGTCTTGCGTCTCCGTGGTGGCATGCAGATCTTCGTGAAGACCTTGACTGGTAAGACAATTACCCTCGAGGTGGAGAGCTCCGACACCATTGACAACGTGAAAGCCAAGATCCAAGACAAAGAGGGTATCCCACCGGACCAGCAGAGGTTGATCTTCGCCGGCAAGCAGCTAGAGGATGGTCGTACCTTGGCCGATTACAATATCCAGAAGGAGTCAACCCTTCACTTGGTCTTGCGTCTACGTGGTGGTATGCAGATCTTCGTGAAGACTCTCACCGGCAAGACAATCACCCTCGAGGTAGAGAGCTCTGATACCATCGACAACGTTAAGGCTAAGATCCAGGATAAGGAAGGCATTCCTCCGGACCAGCAGCGTCTCATCTTCGCCGGTAAACAACTCGAGGATGGTCGCACTTTGGCCGATTACAACATTCAGAAGGAGTCTACCCTTCATTTGGTGTTGCGTCTCCGTGGTGGCATGCAAATCTTCGTTAAGACACTTACCGGCAAGACTATCACCCTTGAAGTGGAGAGCTCTGACACCATTGACAATGTCAAAGCCAAGATCCAGGACAAGGAAGGCATTCCTCCGGACCAGCAGCGTCTCATCTTCGCTGGTAAGCAGCTCGAGGATGGTCGCACTTTAGCCGACTACAACATTCAGAAGGAGTCGACCCTTCATTTGGTGTTGCGTCTCCGTGGTGGTATGCAGATCTTCGTGAAGACACTTACCGGCAAGACAATCACCCTTGAGGTCGAGAGCTCTGACACCATTGACAACGTCAAGGCCAAGATCCAAGACAAGGAAGGTATCCCTCCGGACCAGCAGCGTCTCATCTTCGCTGGAAAGCAGCTTGAGGATGGTCGCACCTTGGCCGATTACAACATCCAGAAGGAGTCTACTCTTCACTTGGTCCTTCGTCTCCGTGGTGGTTTCTAGGCTCGGTATGTGTCGGTTCTTCAGTTCTTATGTTCTGTTTCATCCGTTTTTAAGACTTTGGTATTTGTATGTGTATTGAGGCCTTGTAAAGCCTCTGCTAAATAATTGATGAACTATGTTTGCGTTCTTATCTCTCCTTTCTTCTATAGCTAATGAATCGACCTCCCTCTATTGGAATAATATCTTGTTGTCTCTTTATTCTTCTTTGTCTCTTAATTTATGTGCATGGTTCCTTGTTAAAGCTCCATACACTGTGTTTTGAGCTTTTCTCGACATCATTCTTCAAAGTTTAATTTGAAAGTGTGTAGCTTTTAGGTTCTAAAGATAATCTTGGAATTGGTAAATGAGTTGGGTTGAATTTTTTTGGGGTTTTACATTCGTTGTTGACTGTTTACAGTTTAGATGAATTGTTGACTGCAATTTAAATGACTGTCCTTGCTAAAACACATGAAATGCCTGAGAGGATCGGTAGGCTTCTTTGGATTAGTGAGGACAGTCATTTATTTATTCATTCAAGCAGTTGATATCATGTTCTGTAAAGTGTCTGTGGTGGATAGTTTGGAGTTTTGAAGGAAAGACTCTAATGAGATCACAAGTCAAGTTGTATGCAAGTTAAATGAATATTTCTCTCTTTTTCCATCAAATCAAAAACATGATTTAGTAGTAATTCATTGGGTTAATACACACATCAAAAATACATTTTCCTCTGAAAATGAGATTAAAAAAAAACTGCACAAAAGTTGAGAAAACTTCCTGCAAACTTCCACCAAAATGGAGAGAGACAAAGCAAACGAAGAATGAATCAATTAAGGTTACGAGACCTATTGGTCAAGTGGCAGCCATTCCATTTCTAGCTCTAATTCTCCAGACTCTACATTCTGAAGTTTGAGTTGAACCTCCTGTTTCACTTTGCCATCAACAATGTTAATGATACTGTCATCTATAAGTGGATTATCATGCGATTTTAGCCATTTCCCAATCTGCATATCCCCAAACATTTCAGGATCCCCAAATGCCATTGCAGATGTTATCAAAGGTTGGATATCAAGCTCAGCTTCTCCCATTATGTCATCAGCAGAAAATGTATCATAATCATACACTTGCTGCATTCACATATAAAGCCCATAAGATATACATATAAGCTTTATACCAATGACCCAAAAAAACATCACTACAAAACATATCTGCATTTTTACCAATTTCACTGGACCATAGCTCTCAGGAACAGACAGCATGAGTTCTTGATTCCATACCGGGTTCAAATTGCTATTCACAACCGCTGTCTGAAGTGTCTAAACAGTCAACGAAACACACAACAAAAGTTGATTCAAGATTCACAAAACTCCATAGATACAGGTGAATAAACAGTCACAAAGAGACCACTTACTTGCTTCCCTAGATTCAAGACAACGTATGGATCACTTGACATCATGTCTCTGATTGCTAAGTTAGTACCTTTCTTTATAGTCACCTTCAACAATCCAATAAACTCTACCATCCCTTCCTGAAACTGTCAAGTTTACCGATTTCAAAACATGCAAGAAGAAGCTATAAAGAGAAATGTTAACTTTGCAAGTTAGAAGCTTTACTATTTTCTCTGATGATGAATTTGTGCGAAAACTATCCATGATTTTTCTAGAAAGACTTGATCTAAGAGAAGCTGGATTCTTTTTGGAGCACTTTCCTGATGTAATCCGCAAGCTTGGCTTCAGAAACTCTTGGAGTTCATATTTTGACCTGAACAAAGATTCAAGGATTTGATTAACTCACTTAACAACAAGAACAGACTTGTCCTGTCACAAAGGTTTTTTTTTTTTGTTTTTTTGGTATCTTACCTAATGAATCTCATACGTTGGTCATGACTAACATCAGGTCCAGGCTTAGAGTATGCTTCAGGTACAAAAGCTTCGTAAATTGAATTAGCAGAAGCATTTCCTCCAATTTCAATCATGGAATCAACTTCCTCATCTGACCAGTCATCAAGTGTCACAGACAAAACCTGCAGAGAAGAGAAGAGATCGTTTCGTCTGATTACTAAAGAGAAGAGACAACAAATGGAAAACCAAAATGGAATTAGGCAAAGAAGCTATATATCACCTTTGAGATATGAGTGCCGAGGCTTCTGTGCACACCGCAACATTTTAAACAGATGAATACTCCAATATTCGCCGATCTGAAAACAATCCAGTAACTGATTATTCAACAAGAGAAACAAACAAAAAGATGCATACACAACAAGCACTTGTGGATGGATCAAACACATATTAGCGTATGATTAGACATGATAAAATTGCCTTAGAGAAGCTTTAAGCTTTCTAATTCATATGAAATGTTGTTTATTAGCAAACTACAATAAGATCATAGAAACCAGAAATGTAGAGGCTTAAAAGTGATAACTTACGCCCATTTAGGATCAGAAGCGCCACAATCAGCACAGACTCGGTTATCAGGTTGATTTAAAAGATCCCTTATTCTTCTTTTACCTGTTAAAAAAAAAACACAATGTGTATCGAGTCACAACATAATCAGAAACCTTTAAACATCATTATGTGAATCCTCCAAAAACATGAAAATTCAGAAATGGGTCTCAATCTACAGAATTCACCACACAAATCATGAAATCCAAAAATGAATGAATGTGTCATACCTGAGCCAGGCTTACCGAGTCCGGCTGCGTAATTGCTCATTGCTCTTCTTTTAACAAACAAGTATCATCAAACAAAATCCTACATAGAACAAAAATACCCATCACGCACAAATTTTTGGAAATGAACACAAATATATAAAAAAGTTTCAATATTTCTGATTAAACGCGAACATTCTTGTCAATTTTCAGAAAATTTACAATTTTTAAAATAAAAAGACACCGATGAAGATCATCCTTTGGATTCCGACACCGGAGGTTCAAAAGTTAAGGAAAGAAGAAGAAGAAAAAGGATATTTTCTAACATTCAATGAAGAACGTTTCAATTGACGAATTAGGGATTGGATGATCTAAACATAAAACAAAAACACTAATGGAATTGAAATCGAGAGAGATAGAGAGATTTGGTGTTCTTACAATCCTGAGAAAAGGGAAGATAGATAGAGAGACAAGGAATTCAGAGGTGTTTTTACAATTTCAAAAAATGGCAAATTATCATCTGCAAATGACAACGACGTGCTCTCTTTTCTTTTTATATTTTTATTTTTCTTCCGCCTTTTTTAATTTCTTTTGGTAAATTAAAATTATAGCAAATTGTTAAAAAGTTTAAACAGCCGGGGAAAAAAGAAAAAACAAACTCATTTTAATCCGACGTTGAGATTCAACGATGTTGATTTTTAATTGTTTTATAAACAATAGAAGAAACCAAATACGAAAGAAAGTATCATTTTCGGTCGGTTTAAACTTTAAAACTGGTTTTGTTTTTTAGCAAAATATTATTATTATGTTAACGTTAATGTCAACAGATTCCTAGTCTTAATTATGTTTATAAATCGGATTTTTAAGAGCTAATGGAGATGGTAGTAGAAAGATTCAACTGATGAGTGGCCAGCTAATTATGTTTCTTTTTATTTCCCTTCATAGGTGAGCTTTTTCTACATTTAGTTATCAAAATAATTCAAGAACTCAACCAAAAGAGTTCAATAATCACACAAAAAGAGAAAATTTCAAGATCCCACTACATATTTCATTTTTCTTTGTTAAAGTAAAAAACAAATATCGAGCAATGGGGTTGTTACAAAGAACAAAGATTGAAAACTCGTTTCTTAGTAGTATCCCACTATCACTTTCCATTATAGGAATTGATGAACTTACTCTTTAACCTTCCCATATCTAAAACTAGTAACTCTGAAAACTTGCTCACTAATTTTTCTCATCTCCTTTAAAACACACACATTTATCATCATCTTCCAATTCACAACCTCAAAACTGATTAACAATGGCGTCAAGTTTCTTCACTAAAATTCCTTCACTCTCTACAATTTTCTCGATTTACACATCTCTCTCTGCTTTCACGATCCTCTTAAAAACCATTCTCCATGAGATAACCCCCACCAAAGTCAGAGACTTTGTCATCTCCAAGTTCACTAACTACTTCTCTTCTTATTTCAACTCAGATTTCACATTTATAATCGAGGAGCAGTGGGATTACGGAACGAATCAGACTTTCCGTGCAGCTCAAGTTTACTTGTCGACCATTTAACCTAAAATCTCCACCGGAAGTCTCCTCGTTGGTTCGAGCAACCTCAAGAATCCGATGGCTGAACTAGAATTTGGAGTCCCTGTAAATTCCAAAACCATCGATGAATTCGAAGGGATCATTCTTCAATGGACGCTTTTCTGTGAAGAAGACAATAATAATTACTGGAGTAAACAAAAACGGTAACTTTTCTCAACATCTAAACCTAAATAATTAGGTTTTCTATGTTTAATCTTGTAATTGATATGTATTTCTGACATTAATTTTGTAATCCTGATCTGATGCTGATTTTTGGTTTCAGGTACTTTCGTTTGACGTGTAAGAATGAGTTTAAAGACAAGATAATGTCAGATTACTTCACATCCATTACGAAATTATCGGTGAAGATATTGGAAAACAAAGAGAATCTCAATATTTACAGTAACAGTCCAGATGATCCGGGATGGGAATCAGCAATCTTCCAACATCACACAACTTTTGAAACCTTAGGAATGGAAACTGAGATCAAGAACAAATTGGTCCGTGACCTAGACGCTTTCTCCAATGGAAAAGACTTCTTTAAAACCGTAGGACGTGCTTGGAAACGCGGTTATCTTCTTTACGGTCCACCTGGAACCGGAAAATCATCCCTTGTTGCTGCAATTGCCAATTACATGAACTATAGTATCTATGATCTTCAGATGCAAAGTGTTAAAGATGATGCAACGCTTAGAAAGATTCTTACTTACACTGAAAACCGCTCGATTCTTCTTATCGAAGATCTTGATTGCGGTGGAGCGGATACTTCTTCTAGAAACGATAACAAAGATCAAGAAGAATATGACGAGAAGAATCAGGACAAGAAGAAGAAGACGCAAACTAAGGTTTTTATGAGTATATATAACTTGCACAAACTATGTCTAATTTTGGTGTTCTGATTCTTTGTTTTTGTTGTTGTTTAGGTAACTTTGGCTGGTCTATAAAATTTTGTAGATGGGTTATGGTCAAGCTGTGTAGAGGAACGGATCATAATATTCACAACGAATCATAAGGAGAAACTCGATCCTGCGTTGCTGAGACCAGGAAGAATGGATGTTCATATCCTCATGGATTATTGCACGCCTAATGTTTTCAAGAAACTTGCGGCATTGTTCATATCTTGAAATCCAAGAACATGATTTGTTTGAGCGTATTGAGAAGATGTTCCTTGAGGTTAAAGCAACTCCAGCTGAGGTCACAGAGCAACTTATGGTGAGCAAGAATCCGGATGTTACGCTTAAGGGTCTTGTTGAGTTTCTTGAAAGCAAGAAGATGACTAAGGAGTAAGGAGAGTGTTGATTATGAAATTAAAGAAGCAGAAGCATGAAGCTTCAAGGATATATGGAAGTAATTTAGCAATAATTATGTAGTAATTAAGTACCTATTTGTATCAACTTCATTTGGGATTTAGTAAGACTGATGGATCCATATATATCAATGATATCGTCTATGGAAGTAGTAGTGACTACGTATAAAAATAAAAGCGATGGAAATAGACAGAGATTTGTATTTTTGTCTACCTAAAATATAAATGTGCGGGTTATAAATTTATTTTGAAATTTCTCATAGCTAGTTTTCTCATAATTCGGATTTGAACTAGAGAATGTGGAAATGGACAAAAGAGAGAAAATATATATATATATATATATATATATATTAATAATTCTTGCAGAAACCATATTTTCGGCACAAATTTTTGTTAACAAATTTAATATTCCTACACGTAAATGACATCTTATTTTAGCGCCAATAAATGTTTTCCCGCGCCATTAAAACACTGTTTCTTCATCTCCAAGGACCAAGACCACATAAAATCCTAACCTTCTCGTCTCTGTATATGCCCCCAAAAATTGATTCGTTCTCTCTCAAATTCGGAATAAAATGTTTAATCCGCATAATAAGTCTTTTATTCCTTCAAAGAGTTCAGTGGTGACAGTGTGGTGCGCCGCTCACGTGCAACATCTCCTCGAGGAATGTCAATACATGGCCACGAACGTCCCCAAAACAGTTGGTTCGTCTTTCGCATGTTTCCCACTCAGTTTTGATTATATTGTGAAAGTTTTTAACTTTTGGATAATTTTGTTTTACTAAATGCTCTCTGTGTTTCTCATGATTGATTCATTTGTGTTTGTGCAGATCTTATAATGTTACATGGGTTACCGATGTCAATCAGAATGTCAAGTCACATTCTAGCTGGAGTTGTGCGAATATACTCAAAAGAAACTCGATTATCCTTCTCGTAGTTTTAATATCCTTAAAAATTTGGTAGCTAAACCAGAAGATTTGAGACAGGCACAGTTTGAGTATTTAACTTTGCCTCAAACACTCAATTTGGACGAGCTCCAGTTGGAGGATGATGACACAGTCAACATGTATATTTCATCTTTTGATCACTTTTCTATTGGAGTTGAAGGCATTAAGTAACGCGTACTTAGTTTTCCATTTTTCTTCCTATGACTTTGATTGTTTCATTACCTGTTGTATACTGATCAAAGAATTTGGAACAAGATCATGAGAAAAATGATTGATGCTCCTTGTAATAATACTCATCGTAAGAGACAGAAGCTGCCTTCATCTAAATTAGGTTTTTGGAGATTGGATAACCAATCAAAGAAGGATCAAATTTTCAATAGGTCCTTGTTTACTGGTAATTTTCTAGTGACTCTTCTTATATTTTCGACGGTTTTATCTTCATTGTTATTGAAGAATGGTTTATGTTTTTATCTGCAGGCTTCTCAGATGTTTTAAGCAGTCTCTTTGAAAAGGACTGTGTAGCTTCAAAACCATATCTTGCTGTTTCTGATGAAACTTTTCAAGAACCTGCATCTGTATTTATCTCCTACCCAAGAAGCTGAAAGAGAAACTAACCCGGTTTCTCCCATTCCACAATCTACAGTTCCTGATTCTACTAATCCAGACATTACAGTTCAGCAGTCTCCAGGTCAGCAAACTGAAGATGTCCTACGCGTTGCAGATCCTCAATCCGAGCATGCAAAGTCTACAGCAACAAAAGCACAATCTACAGTTCCTGATTCCACTAATCCAGACAGTACAGTTCAGCTGTTTCCAGGTAAGCAATCTGAAGATGTCCTGAGGCGTTGCAGGTCCTCGACCCGCGCGTGTAGGGTCTGTAGCAACAGAAGCACAATCTCCTCAGTCATCTAATAATGATGACACAGATATCTTCTTCACTTTTTATGCTGAGTAGTTAAGTCATTTGTTCTAAAAGGTGAAGACGATCATGTATATATGAATTTGACAATGGTCTTGATATGTGAACTTTAACCAAGCCACGTAGCAATAACTTGACCTTTCAATTGGAATTCATATGTTGAAGCATACAATACAAGAATCACAGAACCAAATCAAACTGAGCTATCCAGTCTTATCATCCATGAAATGGATCTTCACCTGATTATTCATTCATTCAGTTGCATAAATGTAGAAAATCACAGAGACTATTAACTCAATACACTTCCACATGCCACTGCTTGTTCTTCCTGAGCTGAGTAAGTTTCTGCTCCCAGCTTTCGCCTCGCTCTTCAGCGACCCTTTTAAGGGTATCTTGAATCCCGGGCATCATTCCTTTAAGCCCGCAAAAGTAAATATGAGCTCCATTATCCAGAAGTTTGAAGATCTCGTCGCTGTATTCTTCAATCTTATCCTGCACATACATTTTCCCTCCTTTCTTGTTCTTCACTTCTCTGCTCAGTGCTTTGTCGTACCTGAAATTCTCGGGATAGTCCTTGAGGTAACCAGCGAATTCTTCATCATAGAGAAGACTGTCTGTGTTAGCCACACCGAGGAAGAGCCAAGCGAGTCCATCAAACTTGAAATTAGGAACATTCTCCATAAACATACGCCGTAAGTATCCTCTGAATGGAGCAACTCCGGTTCCAGTAGCAATCATTATATGAGTAGCTTTTGGGTCATCTTCAGGTAAAAGCATCACCTTTCCTGAAGGACCTGTCATTTCAACAATATCCAAACATTTTAGACCAGACAAGTCCAACAAAAGAATGGGTTCTATATCTGTAATCACACATAAACTTACCAGTGATTTTAACTTTATCCCCAGGTTTGGAATTGCATAAGAAGTTGCTACATACACCAGCTTTGGATGGATCTTCTTTTCCTGTCTCTGGATCATAGTAAAGAGCTCGACGAACACATAGACTAGCTGTTTTGCCATCAAAAGAATCTCCATACCGTGTTGATGCAATCGAATATAGGCGAACATTGTGAGGCGCACCAGGTTTCTTAGGATTCTCGCCCTACAGATCAAGAATAGAGCACATAGAACCAGACATGTTACCAAATCGAGAGGGCGAATCATTTATCAGAAAAAGGAACACACTTTATAAGTGAAGCACTTACAGGAGGAATCACTCCATAGCTTTGTCCTTCCCAGTAAGGAACATTACCATCATGATCAATTACAATGTGGCAAGTCTCTCCAGGAGCTTGTGGACCAACAATTCTCTCAACCGAAACAATCGTTGCTGTGTAAGGCTCCTTAGGCCGGTACAAGTTCAGCGGAGTCTCTTTGGGATCCTCGAGTTCTAGAGGAGTAACTGAGACTTTGGATCTGCTTGCTTGCTGAAGTGACATACATATTGTGGACCGTTTATTCACACTTAAGCTTCTAGATTTCGAATCTAGTCTCAGCAGAAGACCTCTTGACTTCTCAGTGAAGCTTATACTTTGCACCTGAGACAGAATCAAAAGTTCAACGTCTACGGTCTACCTCAAATCGTTGAAATTTATTCCTTACATTTTCTAGATGAGGTACAAAACCCCGCAAAGGATTCATATTTCATTTCTCAGTAGATACAAAATCCAGTTTTTGTCATCTTCTACTTGTAAAGACGAAAATTTTTGACGACAAAAAAAAAAAAAAAAGTAAAGACGAATTTTATGAACCATCTAAGCATCTGAAACAACAAAGTTCAGTAATTGAGTAATCTAGATCGGTTCATCTCACCTTAATCATAGATTGGCTCGACCCATCAATTCCAAGTGTAACAGACATCTGAAATCAAAAACCAAAACTTTCATTAAATCCAAAAATGATCTCAGGTACCAAAGAAGTAAAAGAGTATATACAATAGCAAAACCAAAAACCTGAGATAGAGGAGTTGAGAGAGCCATGGCGATGGAGAAAAGAGACGAGAATATCTCCAAAAGAATAATAATAATTGAATCGCAATGGAGAAAAGAAAATGATTGAGGAACAAAAGAAACAGAGGATTTTTCTGGGTTTATAGTTAAAAAAGGTGTGAAGAAGAGTGATCCTTTCAAGGCCCAGAAAAAATAACAAAACAGCCCATACTGGCTGCAAATTCTCAACTTTTTTGGCTCCTCGAGTGATCTTGTTCGACAGTGGTTTATTAACTTTTCTCTTTTGATTATTTTATTGGGGGATAGGATGCTGCAATTAAAAGACATTACGTCTCTTCAGAGAACTGAGTTTTGTTTCAGCAAATTCTCTGTGTCTGTCTGCACAAAAAAAAAGGAACTCAACTCCTACTTGATATTTAGGTGTGTAACAACAACACTTTCTAAAAAGCCAAACTTTGTTGACTGTTGTTGAAACTTTGAAATTTAACAAGTTGCAGTAGACCGAATTCAGCAAATTTCGTGGAGGAAGTATAATTGCATATTTTAGTGTTTCATCAGCAAAGTAAAAAATACTATTTTGGAATCTGTAAAAACAACTAGTTAGTTACTTGTTTACTACATAACCCCTTCCTTTGCTTCATGATCGTGCTTCTTTAGTTTCAGAATACTAGAAACTCAATAAGATAACATCCAGATTTGCTCTGTTCTCAGCATCACTTAGATTTTGAGGTACAATGCAGCGAAAACAAATGACGTGCAATAATAACCCATAAGTCCATTCTTCCCAACATATGATCCAACATGCTTTAGTGAATACAGCGGCGTCGTTTTTGCTTTGAAGCTTTTATTTTTACAAACGACGTCGTTCCTTTAGTGTTCTTATTCCACAGTCGAGTCAAAACCCTAAATCTACTTCCTCAAACATCATTTTCAGACGAAAGGTTTGGAGAAATTAGAAATTCAGGTAAATCGGAATCATGATTCGAGTTACGAGACCTAAACCGATAATCGAATCACTGAGTTACTACCTTCTCCAGAGATGTTCCGCAAGCGGAACCCCTAAAGGAAAGGCCAAGCTGAAGACAGGTCAGCCATTGAAGCGTAACAAAGTCTCCACCAAAAAAGGCGGTGGTGGCGGCGCCGCCGGAGGAGTTGGAGATGGAGAGGAAGCGGTTAAAGGAAAAGGACGAATCTCCGATGAAAAGCAGAAGCTTTACGAGCAATGCTTAAACGCTCCTTGTCCTGTTCGCTACTTAACACCCAAAGAGCTCGAGAGAGAGGCCCAACGTGAGAAGCTAGGGTTGATTAGCAAGGAGAAGCAACGAGATATGGAGATCCAGAAGAAAGGAGGAGCTGCCTCAATGGGAGTCACTGAAGAACCGATCCGAATTGGGACGCCAGGTTTGGATTACATTTCCTTAGGGATTTTTGAAGCTGATGAGTTACCGAAATACAAGCTGACGGAAGAGGATGGAGAGAAATTGGCTAAGGAATATAGTAAAGTGATGATGAGAGAGCATAGAGAGCGTCGTGCAGCTGAAACTGCACTTTTGGATATGAAGAAAGCTGCGATTGAAGCATTGCCGGAGAAGCTTAAGCAGGCTGCATTAGAGCCTGATTTGACACCATTTCCTGCTAATCGAGGTATGGCTACTCTTACACCGCCTATTGAAGGGTATCTAGACAAGGTTTTAGATGCTGCCAAGAAGAGCTCAAGCAAAGAGAAGTTGAGATGATTCATTTTAAAGGTTAGAGCTTTTTTCTTTGCTTATCGTTTTCTCTTCGGAGATGAGCTTTCACAGTTTGTGTTTCCTGTCCAATAGACCGAATCAGGATTTAGAATTCAGGATTTAGAATTCAGGATTGATCTCTGACTCTTGGGTTTACTAATTTAGTTTGTTGTAGAAGATGGCTCAAACGTTATGGCGGGTTAGATTTCATGCAATATGATACTTATCGAAAGTTGAAACCTTTCTATTAATTTTCCCGGTATGAGGTTGAGTTATGCGTAGAGCATTCAACTGTTGAAGTAGATGAATGAAAATCACTCTCTTGTAGTGATGCTAGTGTTTGCAAAAACTGAACTGGTAAATTTTGGAAGCATTATATCCTATGGGGTCTTAACTGTTTGACTTTATGCAATATCTGCTTTTGTTAAGTTATTATTTCTATCTTGTTTGCATTGTTCTTTATCAATTGTATGCGATTTCCTAGTAAATCTTCTCTGTGCTTTCGTATGTGTGGCTGTGTGTTTGCTGTTCAGGACTTTCTAGTTCAATTTCGGATTCGTATCTGCGCATGAATGCATACATTCTTTGAACGTTCCTAATGCTTTTTGCGGTTTCTTATCCAGGTGAAGCGATGTTTAAAATGGAACAGCAACAGACCCGATTCATCCACAAGTGCCAGAAATGGGAACCTCACGAACCTGTTTCACAGAGATTCCAAGCTTGACTAGAGTTATGCATTTAGATGTTTGGCTTGCTTTCAAACGAGACTTTCTGAAGCTTGCCATGTTGGATCTTGACAAATAATAAATCTAGTCTGGATTTTATGATTTTTTCTTAGATTATATCATTATCGAAAGGAGAAAACAATTGGGAAACATGAGCCTTATAGATTTTTATTGGGAGAGAATAATATGGGGTTTTCATCCTTTTAGATTCATCATTTTGAACCTCAAAATGTGATAGTTCTCTCTCATTAAAAAATGGTACAAAGAACAAACAAAAAGTGGAGCAAAAACTTCAAGACATGCAAAGACTTGTAATAATCCCTATATAACTTAAGATTTAATCTGTTGCTCAAAATTTTAGTACCAACGCTTCTTTAATCCCAATGAGATACTTATTCATCCCTTAAGATTTGACAGCCTTAAGGGATGGATTGCGACGCCATTTTCCGCAGACTTTAGAAAGCCCCATCTTCCAAATCGCGTTTCCTGCCATATCGAATTCACAAAACACAACAGTTTTGAGATTAGCATTCACACACAAAGGAGGAAAAGAAAAGAAGATAAGAGAGGATCACATACTTGTCCAACGCCGGCAATCAGAAATTTACCCGATTTTGCAAAAGCCAAAGAGTTCACAAATCCAGTCTGTAAGATCATAAGGGATTGTGAGGATTAATTCACATGACTACGTGAAATGCTTTGTTCTTTGAACTAGAATCAATACAAGTTTCTCAAACCCAAACAGCCCAGAAAACTAGGGAGAGAAGATTTACCAGTGGAAGCTCGTATAAAGTTCGAATGGCATTAGCTCCAGTTTCAACAGCCCACAAACGAACAAAACCATTACCAGCTCCAGATGCAGCAAGATCACTACCTCTACAAGCAGCAACTGAATTGACCCAAGAACTTGCTGAGCAAGAGTTAGCGTTAACAGGTCCATGATCACCGTTTTCTGTTTAAAACAAAAAAGAGTTACTTTCAGAGTATCAGGAGCTGCAACGAAACAGTGTTTTGTAACTGTATACTACAATGTTAAGATTCAATAGTAACAGAGATGAAATGGGGAGGAACTAAATTAAGTTTTACCTAAGATTCCATTGGGGGCAATTCCCTCAGTTATATCATGATGTGCATTCTTGGCAACAAACATTGGTTTCTTTTTTAACATGCCCCAGAGAGCAACAGTTCCATTATCCGAACCAGACAGGTACTCGCTATCACTGATGAAACAGCAGCTCTCAAGAGAGGATGCAGGAGCACGATAAACCCAACGACTAACCTCAGGCACCTATTATCATATAACAAGACTTACAAATACAGAATGACAGAAAGGAAATCATACAATGATGGCTCCCAATAGTGTTCACATGGAGGATAAAAAGCAACCTATTACCTTATGATACAGCATAGTTCTATCTCTTGCAACCGAAAGTACACGCTCCTTCCGTAGCATATCAATGGCTACAACTTCATTCTGGTGCCCATAAATATCAGTTACAAATGATTTATCTTCAACATTCCAAACCTTGATACATCTATCAAATGAACCAGAATATACTTCTGCAGTTCCGTGTCTGAAACATAGACAAGATACAGTGCCCCGATGACCTGGAAAGGCCTGTAGATCACATAATTATAAACGCTAAAAGCAGGAATTGATGAAACAAATAGAAAACCACAAAACAAGAACCGGATTAATCATTACCTGGACATGCTCTCGGGTACGAACATCCCATATATGAACATGGCGATCAACTCCTCCAGTGGCCAAATAACGACCATCAGAGCTAACAGCCAAAGCATGAGATTCTCTGCTGTGTTTTTTATTTCGAGGCTCCCTCACTTTCATCCCATGAGACTTCAGAATTTCATCACATGGCCATATGTATTTGTCACTTTTTCCAGAAGCTACATCCCAATGCAAAATACTACCATCTTTTGAAGCTGAAAATCCTCTAGAATCGTCATCAGATAGAGCTACCGATACAACAGATCGTCGGTGCTTGACGATAACACTAAACCCATCAGTACTTAGTGGCTTCTGAACCCTGAATCATAAAAAAGGTTTAATCAGTATTACTATAACCAATCAAATTGACCTCATAAAAGTAAACAATCACTAATTTCTATCACATTTAAACCAGTTCACTAAAATACTGACTACCCATAAACCCTAAACTACAAACAATCTCAAATCTATGAATTCGAATTTGAATACTTTAAGGCACCAAACTTTCTTCATTACCTCGATGCAATAACTCTTCGAACCCTACCACTCTCCTCAAGCTGGTTCTGCATCAAACTCTTCCTAAGACCCTCATCGTCATCTTCATCATCATCATCATCACCATCTTCATCTTCATCACGCTCTCTCCGCTTCGCTTCCCTACGTCTTTCCAGAAATGCCTCAGCTAATCTCTTCCGCGTCTCTCCAGCCGTCTCATCAGCAAACTCATCCTCATCCTCCTCCACTTCCTCAATCTTTTTCGAATCTTCATCTCCGCCTGTAAATCCGTTCTCTTCCGCATCAGAATCCACAGATTCGATATCTTCGTCATCGTAACTGACTTTTCTCCGCTTCTTCGTCTCTTGCTCGAAGAATGGATCGTTATCAACCGAACTATTTTTACCGCTTCTCTTATAGCTTCCACCTTTCCTCTTCTCGCTCTTGTTCTTCATTCTTCTCTCTCTCTCTCTTTCTTAGGGTTTAGCGTTATTGAACTTTGACTCGTCTAGGTTTAGCCTCAGGGTTTAGTGGCGACGGAAGAAGCAGGAAACGATTTTGTATAATTGGTCGGAAAGTTTACAACTTTAAAATCTCTCACTTCGCTTTTACAAAACCTAGGTTTTCTTCAGAACTCGGGTCGACCCGGACTAACCCGGCCCATTAATTAGCTAGTTTATCTTGAGCCCATTAACTATGTCATTCATTTGTACTTGTAGGAGAAACTTGGGCCTTTAATTACAAGCCGACAACTAACCGGAAATGATTTAAGTTTTTTAATTTTATGGTATACCGAACCGGATCAGGCATCGAATTGTTAATTTTATACCAAACCGGCGAGTCTTTGTCGAAGTGGGATGTGTCTTTCTTCTTCCTTGTTCGATTTTCGCCTCATTTGTCTTTCTTTTTCATCGTTTCTCTCTCTTCTTATCGACTTCCAAAAGCTCGTTGGAGAAATCCAGAAGCTTCTTTGAGGCCCTAGGGTACACAGTGAAACTCCAGTTCTCTGAGGGAGAAGGAAGAAGAAGATGAGCTCATGGAATTACGTCGTCACGGCTCACAAACCCACTAGTGTTACTCACTCCTGTGTTGGCAATTTCACTAGTCCTCAAGAGCTCAATCTCATTGTTGCGTATGTAGCTTCTCTGCTTCCATTTCTTATCAATTTTGTATTTCATTTCCCTTTTTTATATTGTTTTTAGCTTGTTGATTTGGGTTTAGGGTTTTCAATGAAGCTATTGCCCATCACGGCTCAATTTTCATAATTTTGCTCTCTCGAGAAATTCTTACACTTTGGAGATGAGTTTTGGGATTTTAGTCTCTCTAGGTTCTTTGTTTTGGCGGATAATGTTTCTAAGATTTGTTTTTGGTATGGCTGTAACTGCTCTGAACTTAACTACATGTTAAATATGATTCACTAATAAATTTGAAGATTGTGCCTTTTTCGGTATGGAGGGGTTTCTAGTATATACGTTTGCTAGCAGTTACGGATATATGTTTGAAAGTTATCTCATTTTTCGATTTAGCAATGTCCCGTCAAGTTGTAGCATCTTTGGATCAGATCCATTATATTGTTAGTTTAACCGTAGTGTTGATCTGTTTGCAGGAAATGTACTCGAATTGAGATCCATTTGCTTACTCCACAGGGACTTCAGGTACTACTACATACATCTCTATTCTCTTGGACTTATAGGGATTATCCTTTCATCATTAAGGAAATGTTGATATCTTGTTTTCATTTCAATTTACAAATTTGAAGTTCCTTGGACTTTAGAGTGTTAATTATACAACATTTGTTGCTATGCTTTGTTTTGTTAGTCACATAAGACTCTCCTGGTGTTCCTATATTGCAGCCTATGCTGGATGTTCCTATATATGGAAGAATCGCTACGCTGGAATTGTTCCGGCCCCATGTGAGTATATATCTCTTATCGTGTTCTCTTATTATGGTCTTATTAGTAAGTTACTATGTTGATAGTATTGTCCACCATTCTTTTCAGGGTGAAGCCCAAGACTTTTTGTTCATTGCAACTGAGAGATACAAATTCTGTGTTCTTCAGTGGGATGCCGAGTCCTCTGAGCTTATTACAAGGTAAAGTTTCCAAAATATAATGTTTTTTCATGCATCTAATTGATGTTAACCAACCAGTTGTGTTATTTGTCTTTTGATTTATGGTCGTACTTGCTCTAATCTTATCATTCTTGGTTCTCGCATAGTTGTTATTCCTTACTGGTTATTAAAAGAAGAAATATATTAGATGACCATCTATATGATGTTTTGATGTTTTTCAGAGCAATGGGGGATGTTTCTGATCGTATAGGCCGACCAACAGACAATGGTCAGGTATTAAATATGCGTTCTTGCACTGTGAATTTCAGAGTGCTTAAAGTTTTACTTTCTTTCGTTCAAAGTAAGTATTGTAGTTAAGAGATGGCGGGTATGTAGCAAGCTTCTGATTTGACACTGGCTTTTGTAGATTGGCATAATTGATCCAGATTGTAGATTAATTGGACTCCATCTGTATGACGGCTTGTTCAAGGTATAGTTTTCTGAATTATATGTGTTACTAAACTTCCACTTATCTGACTGTTTATACAGTGTATGATGATGCGTTTTGTTTCTTTGGTTCTTCTTTTAGGTTATTCCATTTGATAATAAGGGACAGCTCAAGGAAGCTTTTAATATCAGGTACTGTCTTATTCAGTTATCTCTATTGCAGTTTGGATGTCACCTATCCATGTATTGTACTGCACACTTGTTTCCATGCATCAGATTTTTTTGCAGTGACGACCTAGAAATTAATTTAACCGAGGTCAAAAACCTTGAAAAGTGTATCATAAAGTTTTGTGCATATTAGTATTTTCATAAACACTAAACAAATGAAAAAATGATGCTATTTTCATTTAAGAAAAGGGTATACTAAGTAAAAAATGTTGTTAATTTCTCGAAAATAACAAAAAAGACATAAATATAAAACTGAAAAGACGTATGTAAGTTGTCAAAATAAGGAAAAATTAAACCAAAAATGTCAAACGTTATGGAGGGTTACATCCTAGGAAATACCATCTTTGATACTAGCATTGCATACAATTACATGCATAAAGAAATATTTAATTATTTGACCGGGGTCAAGTTACCCCGTCTTCTTTCTGGGTCCGCCACCATTATTTCGTAAATCCTTAAATAGACTCAGCACTCTAGATTCTTTACGATATGGGTATTCCGTGGACATTTTTAAACTGAATGATTTATCGAATGTGGTGCCTAAATTTCAGGTTGGAGGAATTGCAGGTTCTGGATATCAAGTTTCTTTTTGGATGTGTAAAGCCTACAATTGCAGTACTTTATCAGGTATGGTAATATCTTAACATGCATGTGTTATGAAAGAATTTTTGTACATGCATTTAAATTTGTTTATTGGGCATGTGTAAACCTTGTTCTTTATTTTAAAGTCTTACCAGAGCTTACTGTAGAAAGAACTCTTGTGGAGTTTGTTAATATATGTACTGTTGGTAGCTGATGGAGTTTAAGCAAAGTAACTTTATCTCAATTTATTTTAGTGGTAGTTATTTAAACAGGTCTTTCTTTTTACTTTAAAATCTATTTTGATGATGTAATCTGATGTACGTGATGCAATCTAGAAGTTTCTCCTGTGGGACTAACTAATGCTTCGTTTCATAGGACAACAAAGATGCTCGTCATGTCAAAACATATGAAGTGTCTCTAAAAGAAAAGGATTTTGTTGAGGGTCCATGGTCACAAAACAATCTCGACAATGGTGCTGACTTGCTGATTCCAGTACCACCACCACTTTGTGGCCTCCTTATTATTGGTGAAGAAACAATTGTTTATTGCAGTGCTAATGCATTCAAAGCAATACCAATAAGACCTGTAAGTTCGTCAATGTAATCTCACCTGATTTATATTTCATAAACAGTTTCTTAGGGATTTCTGCGAGTACCCCTTTTTCTTTATGTGACCTTCAATTTGCGTATCCAGTCTATCACTAAAGCATATGGAAGGGTTGATGTGGATGGCTCTAGGTATCTTCTTGGTGACCATGCCGGACTGATTCATCTGCTTGTTATAACACATGAAAAAGAAAAGTGAGTGTCCTTGTGTCATGCCCTTACATCCTTCCATATTCTGAATAATTGAAAGCTCTACTGAACTTATTTATTTTGTGCGTATGGTGACTTTATTTGTTTCTGAAGGGTCACTGGCCTCAAAATTGAGCTTCTGGGTGAGACATCTATTGCATCAAGTATATCATACCTTGACAATGCTGTTGTCTTTGTTGGCTCAAGCTATGGTGATTCTCAGGTGTGCTAGGGATGATTTTGATCTCACTAAGTTTTTCTCAATTTGCTCCTCTATAATTTAAATTTATGTTGTTTCAAGTTTTTTAGCTGTGTCCAATTGTTCATTGGTAATTATCCTCTCAAGATTAGACTTAGATTATTCTTTGTTTGTTCACAGCAAAAAAGAAAAGTTCAAATAAAAAAATTCCTTCATTTTCTCTGGTTACTAGGAAAAGTAGAATCAACCATCTGAGTGTTTCCATGTTTGATTTTCTAATTGCAGCTAGTAAAGCTAAATCTGCATCCTGATGCAAAAGGCTCATATGTAGAAGTCTTGGAAAGGTATATCAACTTGGGGCCTATTGTCGACTTTTGTGTAGTTGACCTCGAGAGACAGGGGCAAGGTCAGGTTGTAACTTGTTCTGGAGCATTTAAGGATGGTTCTCTCCGCATAGTTCGCAATGGGATAGGAATTAATGAACAGGTTTGATTTCTGACGTGAAATCTCAATGTCTTTTATGCACAATTTTCTCATTTGGTTTCTATCTTAAGACTCTGCTGCGTTACAGGCCTCTGTGGAACTTCAAGGTATCAAAGGAATGTGGTCATTGAAATCTTCAATTGGTGAAGCCTTCGACACATTCCTCGTAGTTAGCTTTATCAGTGAAACTCGTATATTAGCCATGAACCTTGAGGATGAGCTGGAAGAAACAGAGATTGAGGGCTTCTTGTCTCAAGTGCAGACTTTATTTTGCCATGATGCTGTGTACAATCAACTTGTCCAGGTTATTTTTTCTAGTGCTTTGGGTTTCAAAAGACAATCAATGTAGTTGATAGCTGTTATAGCATAGTTTCTTGTCTGAAATAGTTGTCTGCTCTCTCTCCTCTCTATTAGTGAAACATGAATTAACTGCCGCCTGTTCTGGATCAGGTTACTTCAAATTCTGTTAGGCTAGTCAGTTCTACAACTAGAGAATTGCGGGATGAGTGGCATGCCCCAGCTGGATTCACTGTTAATGTTGCTACTGCAAATGCCAGCCAGGTTTGTATTTTCATTCTGGATTTGATTTAGTATTCTTGTATGTAGCTGCAATGCAATATTTAAAATATTTGTCATGCAAGAGGTATTTAACTTTTGAGTGTATACTAGACATACAAAACGTTTTGGAATAGACATTTGTAAATTGACCTTTGAATTTGCTTGTTAGGTTCTTTTGGCAACTGGAGGTGGTCATTTGGTTTATCTAGAAATTGGAGATGGGAAGTTGACGGAAGCGAAACATGCCCTTTTGGAGTACGAGGTTTCCTGTCTTGATATAAACCCTATCGGCGATAATCCTAGTTACAGTCAGCTAGCTTCAGTTGGGATGTGGACAGATATAAGTGTGAGAATTTTTTCGCTGCCAGAATTGACTCTTATTACAAAAGAGCAACTAGGAGGGGAGATAATTCCTCGATCTGTTCTTCTTTGTGCATTTGAAGGGGTATGATTCCGTTAGACCCCTACATCAGATAAGCTTAGAACCGAATTAAAGTTTTTGGTCGAAATTAACATATGTTATGTTGCAGATATCTTACTTGCTTTGTGCCCTTGGAGATGGCCATCTTTTGAACTTCCGGTTGGATACAACTACTGGGCAATTGAAAGACAGAAAAAAAGTATCACTCGGGACTCGGCCTATAACTCTGCGTACATTTTCATCAAAAAACGCCACACATGTCTTTGCTGCATCAGATAGACCAACCGTAATCTATAGCAGCAACAAGAAGCTGTTATACAGCAATGTCAATCTTAAAGAAGTTAGTCATATGTGTCCTTTCAACTCTGCTGCTTTTCCCGACAGGTACACTAAACATCCTCTCTCCGTTTTTTGCTTTCGGTTTCTAGTTCCTGATCGAAGTTAAATGGCTGTGAAATCTGATTCTCTGTTCTCTGTTATGAGCAGTTTAGCGATTGCCAGGGAAGGAGAACTTACGATTGGCACCATTGATGATATTCAAAAACTTCACATACGCACTATTCCCCTTGGAGAGCATGCTCGTCGAATCTGCCATCAGGAGCAGACGCGTACATTCGGTATCTGCAGTTTGGGAAACCAGACAAATGCCGAAGAATCTGAAATGCATTTTGTCCGTCTTTTAGATGACCAAAGTTTTGAGTTTATGTCAATTTACCCTCTAGATGCCTTCGAATACGGTTGCTCCATTCTGAGCTGCTCGTTCACCGATGATAAAAATGTCTATTACTGTGTTGGAACCGCATATGTTTTACCTGAGGAAAATGAACCAACCAAGGTACAATTTTTTCACTGAGATACATCATCACTCTCAGATCAAATTTCTTTTTTTTATATCGGTTGGTTTCTTGTGTGTGAATACAGGGAAGGATATTAGTATTCATAGTTGAGGATAGGAGGTTGCAGCTTATTGCCGAGAAAGAAACCAAAGGAGCTGTTTATTCTCTCAATGCCTTTAACGGAAAACTTCTTGCTGCTATTAATCAGAAGATTCAATTGTACAAGTGGATGCTGCGGGATGATGGCTCTCGTGAACTGCAGTCTGAATGTGGACATCATGGACACATTCTAGCTCTCTATGTACAGACCCGTGGAGACTTTATCGTTGTTGGTGATCTCATGAAATCAATCTCCTTATTGATCTACAAGGTATAAATAAGTTCTAGACGAAACTTTTGTTGTTATAAACTGATCTTGTTTATTTGATATTGTTCTGATGGTTGATGATTCTATAATGTTAAAAGCACGAGGAAGGTGCGATCGAGGAGCGGGCTCGGGATTACAATGCGAACTGGATGTCAGCGGTTGAGATACTTGACGATGATGTTTACCTTGGTGCTGAGAACAACTTCAATCTGTTAACAGTGAAAAAGAACAGTGAAGGTGCTACAGATGAAGAACGAGGACGGTTAGAGGTAGTTGGAGAGTATCACCTTGGAGAATTTGTTAACAAATTCCGCCATGGATCTCTAGTAATGAGGCTACCTGATTCAGAGATTGGTCAGATCCCAACTGTGATCTTTGGTACAGTCAATGGAGTGATTGGAGTAATAGCTTCACTTCCGCAAGAACAGTATATTTTCTTGGAGAAATTGCAGTCAAGTTTGAGGAAAGTGATTAAAGGAGTTGGCGGATTAAGCCACGAGCAATGGAGGTCGTTTAATAACGAGAAAAGAACCGCGGAAGCAAGGAATTTCTTGGATGGTGACTTAATCGAATCGTTTCTTGATCTGAGTAGGAACAAGATGGAGGATATATCTAAATCCATGAATGTTCAAGTGGAAGAGTTGTGTAAGAGAGTTGAAGAGCTCACTAGGCTTCACTGAGCTAACCAATCAATGCCAATGGCTTTGTTGTTTTATTTATTTATTTTATACTTTCTCAAGTTAAAAGTCTTCTTTTTTTTTGTTATCATCAGATTGATTGAGCTGTTGTCTTTGTAATAACTTCTTGCTTGGTAGAAAGTATTATTTTCTAAACCAGGAAGCAAACCGAAATGTCTTCGGGGTCCCTGGATTGATCGGAATATATGTTTGCTTATATAAAGATTTTAATTACTTTTCTATGAAATTATTATGTTTTAAATGTACTCTCTGCTGATAATTCTTTGCTTGTAAACGTCTCTTTCTCAACTTTTCCGTACGTGTTACACCCAAAAAAAAAAAAAACAAATCGGCTAATAGATTGGAAAGTAACATTCCTATTTAAAATTCTATAAAAACAGATCTCACGCGATTATTTTTTTTGGTTTGAAAAGAAAGATGATAGACTGAACATTTTACTTCTCTTGAAGGCACCTTTGATTCCTTAAGAAATCTAGATTCTTCTGTTCTCATTTAATTTGGTTCTCTTGTGTAATAAGTAAACAAAAGCTTGTCTCAAACCTCTCGTTCAATTAGTTATCATATTTTAAAGAGTAACGTTTCTTCTTATGGTGGTGTGATGATCTATTTCTGTTATTTCAAATATCTGAAAATGAGAACTCAATTTTGGTTTTTTCTACCTTTTCTGCTTCTACTAGACCTCTTCTCCCAAGGTAAATCAATCGTATTCGTCTCCTCTGTCTATTTCATTTTTCCTTACAAATTTAATGTTTGTTTTCCTAGTTTGTCATAATCCTTTAAACTCAAATCAAATGAAAATTTTTAAATAATAATCATAAAAGAATATTTTGTATTGCAAATTATTTTTGTAAGTGTTGAGTTTCTAAGGAGTATTTTGTTTTTCTTTTTGTCATCGATCACGTTCACGTATGTAGAATGTGTAGCTGCAAGGCTAGTGATGACGATCAGACCAGAGTCACTGGTAGGGCCACAAGGGAACACGACGTTCTTGGAGGGAACATTATGGTGTGTGGCTCGACCAGGTGCGTCTCAAGCTGAGTTACAGAGAGCTCTTGATTGGGCCTGTGGGATTGGGAGAGTGGATTGCTCGGTCATTGAGAGACATGGTGATTGTTACGAACCAGACACGATCGTATCGCACGCATCTTTTGCGTTTAATGCGTATTACCAAACCAATGGGAACAATCGTATCGCTTGTTACTTCGGTGGAACAGCTACAATCACCAAGATCAACCCTAGTAAGTACTTGCACTACTTTAATATTCGGTAATATTTTAATACATCCATGTATAAATTATGAAAAAGAAGTTATGAAAAATTACATTGATAGACATGTATTACTAGCCGTCAAAAAAAAAATACATGTATTACTAGAATAATTGATCAGAGTATGGGCATTATTTCAACGACATGTAATATGTGACTTCGAAGCTTAGTAATACAACGATAACACAGCACTAGTACAAAACTAGTATACTACAAATTAGTAGTCACTATACTGTATATGTATGTTTATAACGAGTAAACTTAATTATTGAAACAGTTTTTTTTGTGTAGTTTCAAGTTTTACTACTATACGACTTTTTTTCAAAATATATTTATTGTATATGATATATGATAATAGAAATTAAGATGAGTTTTTTTTTTCTTCTAATGTTCCTTGTAGGCTACGGACAATGCTCCTATGATGTATCCAAGTAAGAGTCCTAAATATAATCTTTTGTTCATTATTCCTTTTGATTATCGAAAACATTTTCCATTGCAAAAATGTAATATATATAGTGTTTCTTTTTCATTCAGATCGGAAGTCTCGGCCGCAAGGTCTCGATCGGAGTATAAACCACGGTGGCTACAACTTATATACATAGGAGTTTTATTATTCTTCTGTTGTTGGAGCTAACATCTTGGCCGGAAAAAATCAATCTTCGCAAGATCAGTTGTGCCGAAATCTTTTTCCCTGAGCAAAGTTTGCAAAGATTTTGGTATTGTAGCACTTAAGCTTTGATTTTGTTCTTGACTTTGTTCATGGGTTTAGAATCTTTAAGCCTTAGAAGCCTCTTCCTTACGTCCGAAGTAAACATTTTTTTTTAATTTTCAATATCCTAATTATTAATTAGTACTATATAAATTTCAGTAGGGCAATATGTATAATCAAAGTTTTCTCTCAAAATCAGCCCAGTCAATAGAACTAAATCTCGTTTCATATGTAAAGTAATTGTTTTCTAAATATTTAATGAGCAAAT